>CM057817.1:103619181-104001681 GCA_030067965.1 Latrodectus elegans | reverse complement strand
ATTTTTGAACAATAGTGTCATTAGATTGTCTTTGAAATTGTTAGTTTGACACATTCATTTAAATTGAAATTTATGTTTATATATTACACAAATGTGAAAGAGTCAGCAATTTTTTGGGAAAACCTTCAAATTTATATGAAGTTACTATTTCAAAACTTTTTACCAACAAGTACTCATTTGAATTCTATTTTAGTCAACAATAATTGATATTAACAAATGTTGAAATGTATTAACTGTAGCTACATAATTGCAAACCTTATTTGTTTATAACTCAATAGAGATATTTCTAAAATTTAAGTTAATGTGTTTAACCAGAAGAATATTCTTTAAACTAAATTGGGACAAATCAAGCTAGGTGATGTATATTTTGAAGATGTGAAAATAACTTTGAGCATCATGGAAACTTACATGTTATATAAGGTCATATATTTTTTTACTTATAGCATTGGCTTGTTGCCAATGATTATTCAACAAATAAAGTGAAAACTTTCTACCTAATAGTATTGCACCACCATTTTTCTGAGAGATTATCACTTGTTAGTTTACCAACTAATGTTATTTAGTTTTTGATTCTGTCCTTAATTATTCATAATTAGGATATCTATGATTGTCAAAATCTAAATTTTTCTGGATGTTTCAAATGTTAAATTTTATTGTTTTTATATTCAATAAATTTCCTCATTAATTTTCAATTTTAGTAAAGACACTGTAGAAGATTGTAATGAATCAATTTATTTCAAGGCCTTTATTATACTTAGATATGATTAGCAGTATATTTTGTAGTATATAAAATTAGAATATTTTATACCTTTATGTGTAAATGCATATTATTTCATTCACTAGTTTTATTTATAAGAATATTAAACTGTTAATTCTCTTTCAGTTATTGGACAAAATGTTGCATTTTAAACAGATATAATTCATAAACAAGAAAATAAAACACAGTAGTTCAGAAATTTCGTAATTATTTTTTAATTGCCCTGCTCATATTTCAAATTATTTTGAGATGTATTTCATATATATTCAAGCTTTATAAAAATAAATTATTATGATGTCAATCATTTGTTTTGTTTTCATCTTACTGCATTGTTGGTAATATTCATAATAAAATCATCAATTGTCTTTTATATAAATTGTTTGTATTTTGCAATAATAGTTTATATCTTAAATATTAGTTTGTTAAAAATTTAAATAAATTTCAGTCTAAAGATTCTAATATTTGGTATATAATTTTATTCTTTATGTGCCTTTGTATTCAACAAAAAAAAGACACTGTATTAATAATGTGATAATACTTTGACTAATTAGTATGCTTATGTAAGAAGTATGCTTATGTACATTTGTAAGAATATGTTGAATTTCTTCATCAATGTAAAATGCAGCCATAAATAACAGTTAATTCAGGTGTATAATTTTAAATTTAATCATCATAGAATTGTCTGCCATTGATTATAGTGTTTTATCAAGTGTTTATCAATCGATAAGAAAATCACAAAATTTATAAGTTTATGGTTTCAAAATATAAAAAGTCTATACTACTTATATGTATATATATATTGAAGAAAATTCTTTTCATCAAAACACATGTTTATTTGACAGCATCATTGCTGTGCAAAGCAGTCTGCAATGAAGTTCAATAATATATAAACTGAAACCTTACATTCAGCAGAGGATGATCATGTAATAATATTTAGTATAGTTTTTGTGCATTTTGTTTCCCATTCTTTATTTTGTAAATAGATTCATAAGGCAATATTTTGAAATGTTTTCTTTGCATTATTGAATTTTTGCTTCTTTCAGTATCAATTTAATTTTTAATTTCTGTATATAGTGAAGAAAAATCACATTTTCAATATGTTCTCTGGGAATTTTTACTCTTCCTAATTCTTAATGAAATTGTCACACTCACATATTTCCTTTGTTAATAAATCAAGTTAGGTTTTGCAGTAAATACCTTTTTGTGTCAAAAATTGTACAAATCAATTAAAATTCAAAACATTTTTTGAAATTTTTGTGAATTTGTGTGGTTTTAAATAAATTTTCATATACATTTGAAATATTGGTCTTATATATTGTTGTCATTTTTCGAAAGTGAAATAATGGCAACACACTGTAAAATTAATTTGAATCTATTTGTAGTTAATCAACTATGACACTATCATTTTTATTGTATATGCTGTTTTCAGTAACAGTCAGATGTATTAATATTTTATAAATGATGACCAATATTTGATGGAAATATTAAGAATCATTCTTCTGCTTGATTATTGAATCTTATATGAAACATTAGTTCCATAACTATCTTATATGAAACATACCAGTTCTAACTGTTCATAAGCAAAAATATCAGAATCTTAACTTGCAAAATGAAATGTTGGGAAATGTTTTTCCTTTTTAAGTGTTTTGCATTATAATTTAGTACTTATCAATTATATCTTTAAGTCATCATGACTAAAGGCATATAACTTATATTTCTCTAAATCCTTTTCTTCCATTACAAACAACATACTAGTGTAAAAATCACTCAAACTGTTCATTTTTTATTTTAAAATTTCCATTATTGAACAAAATTCTTCAATGTTAAAACATCTATGCTAGAAATTCTATGTTAAAACATCTGTCTTGAAAAGTTTCTTAAATTTGCGACTTATACTTTAGAATATTTGTTGACATATTTCCTTGTAACTTGCTTAAATATTACTGAATCAAGTTTTATCCATAATTCCTAATTCAAGAGTTGAAATTTTAAAGGTTTATTAAATTTTTTTATCATGTTACTTGTTATTAAATACTTTTCTAAGTGTAAACGTCTCTTCCTCTAATTTATAATGTTTATTTAAAAAAGTTTGTTATTTAAAGGTATTATACGTTTCAATTTTATGATCTAATGAAAACAAAATTAATGTTTCAATTATATCCAGAAAAAAAATATGTTTAGAGAATCACAAATAAAAAAAAAACTTAGATGAAAGAGTGAGTATTTTTCACACTTGAACGTTTTCTATTTATATAGTTAAATATTTAAATTTTATGACATATATATATGGTTTTTGATGAAGTGAAAAAAACATTTGAAGAAAGCTTATAAAGATTTTTTTAATTTTTACTTTATAAGAAACATGTTTTTAAATGTATGGCAAAGCCATCCCTATGCGATTGAATTTTCATGCATTATTAAAGATATATTTAAATAATTGTTTAATCTGTATTTCTCTCTCTCTCTTATGATTTTAATTCTCAAAAGGACATATATTTTCTGGAAATGAAGTTGGAGTGTTTTATGTTAAGCTAATGTGAAGAATTACTCATTTTTTTAAGCCGAGCTGGCATCCAAATGGTTAGCGCTCTTGCCTTCGGTTCAACAGTTCGTGGTTTTGAATCCCTCCTTTTGCATGGATGTTTGTAGTGGTTCAGAATCCACTTTAAATTGTAGGTCCTGGTCTAATTAGCCCTCAAGTGCCAAGAGTAACCGTTGAGCAACAAATAAATACTCATTTTTTTTTAATTTGCCATTGTTGTTTAGCTTCTCAATTACAAGCTTTCCTTCAAAAGTAGTTTTATGTTCTTTCAAAACTGGGTTTTCATTAAATCCTCAGATCTTCAAAGTAATGAAGTTATTTATGTCTGCAGCCCTCCCTGGATAAATTTGCTTTTTCTTTTTTGTTCTTATTTTGCTTAATATATGCTGCAGTGCTCTTTCTAGAAATTAAAGGCTTAAATTATAATTGTTTTAGTTCAGGATTTGCATTTACACTTTGAATATTGCATTCCGAAAATTATTTTCCAATTTGAATTTGTTTTGAACAGTAACTATTACATATTTCTGTTGTATGATACTTCAAATAAATTTCAGTTTTTCCATAATATATTTTGGGAAATTGTATTTTTTTTTCTGTTAATTTCATAACCAGAAGTTTTAATGTAATTTTGATGTATTGCTATTTTTAGTTATAATTATTTCAGCAAGATAGAATTAGGTAAATTATAAACCTTTTCATTCATATAAATATTTGTCAAATATCTTTAAAATATTTGAAGTCTCAATTATTATAACTCTTAGTGCAAACTTTTGTTTACCATTTGCCATTTTGGTCCTTTAATAATTATGTCATGTTGCTAATTGAAAGCCAGAGTTCTGCCTGCAGTTCAAGAATTCATGGGTTTTGTTGTGAATGTACAGAATTAGGAGTCCTTTAAAATTAAATTTCTGGTCATATTAATCCTCCTATTTAAAAGAATGAAAGACTGACTACAAACCATCTTTTCAGCTTATAAGTTTACACTTATTTTTCCGTTTAGTGTCAAAAATCTCTAAATAGAATTTTTTTAGATAAGCAGTTCTATTTAATCATTGATCATAATTTTTTTTTAAAAAAACATATTTATAATTTTTTATTTAAAATGTATAATAAAATTATTTATGATGTAATGTAGTCATGTGATTTAGCTTATTTTTAATATGTAGTATTAAACAATAATTCTTTCAATCTTATTTAAAATGATTTTGACATTTGTAGGAATTTTTAGACCAAAAGGATGTTAAGCCTTATGAAGAGCCTTTACTTGTTCCTGATCCTTTTGCTGGACTAAACTATACAATAGATTCTGAAACTGGTAAATTATAATTATATTAATTATCTCTATTTTGCATTGTTTGAAGCCTGATAATTTCATTACACAATTTTTTATGTTTAATTTATATTGTATTGCTATTGTAGTCATCAATATAATTATGTTTTTGTATTTTTGCTTATTTTATCATCCTTTTTCTAGGGGAATATGTTTTCGATGAATTTTCTAAATCACAAGAATTGAATACTACACTTCATTTATTTCCCGGTGATGATTCATTTCTTGTTGATAAAAATAAAGGCTTCGAAAATGATTTACTAAAAGAAGCTGAATCTCTTGCATCTTCCATAAATTTAGATACATTTTTGCCCTTTGAAGGTGATAATAGCTTTAATGATATCAATGAATGGTTTATTGCTAATGAAATTTCTGATTTAATGCCAAATTTAACATCAAATGCAAATTATTTTTGTTCTCCAATTGAAGATGGAGAAAAGGAATTTGATGACTTCAGTTTCTTGAATGAAACAAATGAAATTGATTTACCAGTAAGTTTTTTTTAATTATGTATTGATTCCAATTATTCACATTGTTATCAAAATAATGAGAATACCTTACAGAAACATTTATACTGGATTGTACTGGATGCACAAATCACATATCTGGCTTACATAAATGTTAATGTACAGTAAAATTATAAAACATTTCGCAGTCTTTATGGAAATTTAGTTTTTCTTTTAATCTATTACCGGTATGTAAATATTCATGATTTAAAGCAAAGATGTTCAGAAAAGTTCTATGAATTTGTCTTAATCTCTTCATTAGTATTTTTTCCAGACAGATAAAGGTGTGTGTTTTTAATTGCATACTGGAAAATTAAAAATTTCGCAGAAAAAAGTTTTCACAATATGATGTGCATAATCACGTAATATATCCAAATGTTATTCTCTATATTAACATCAATTAGATCTGTAGTCATTTGAGCTATTGATCATTAGGTGATCAATTGATCACTAGAATCCTCAACTATATGTCAGGCATTTGGCCATGTTGCTTATGTCCTGGAATAATATCTTTACATTTTACAGCTTAGAGTTTGTGATGAAATTGATAGAGTTGTATACTCATTTTCACTTATTTAAGATCTTGGCAAGAGTAATATTATAAATGCATTATTCATTCATTGTATCTCAAACACCATTTATTCTCAAACATTTCATAATAAGACTTTTTATTTATGGTATTACTTGATGAAATTTTCCATTTAATTTAGAGAAATAAAATGTGTAGTGGTACCTATAACATATTATTTTTTTGGCTTCTCTTATCAGGCTGCATTGAGTTGGCAGTCGATTGGTTAGCGCTCTTGCCTTTGGTTCAACAGTTCGTGGGTTTGAATCCCACCTTGGGCATGGATGTTTGTAGTGGTTCGGAATCCATTTTAAACCGTAGGTCCCTGTCTAATTAACCCTTGTGTGCAAAAAATGACTGTTGAGCGACAAACAAACCAAACCTTATCAGGCTGCATTTAATTGTCAATATAGAAATATATAGGTACTACATGGTTTTCATTTCATGATCTTGTTAACTGACGATTCTATTTTGTTGTGTTACAATCCATTTCATTATCAAATATTCTCCTTTGCACAAATTTTCCTGTCATTCATTGCTGTGCTTGATAGAGATTGTTTTTATTTACATTTTATATTCAGTTGTGACATTGATGCTACCTAATAATGCCTAATAGAAAGCATTTTAAATGAAACAGTGAAAATACTTTTCTTAGAGTTAACAAAATCTGATAAACTGTAAGATTAACAAAAGAATAATTAAAGGTAGCTAGAAATGGAAAAAAATCACAGTATGCTTGCTTAAAATAACTATTACATTTGTGTATTGTTAAAATGAAACCTATTTACAAACATTCATTTTGATAGTTACTTCGATTATTTTGATAACAGTTAGTGATTTAAGAAAATTATTTTTTAGTATGAAAAATTAATATGAAAAAGTATGCAAAATAAATGAATTTTTGCATATTTTTTCACTCATTTTGAATCATGTCTACATTTTTATTATGTCATCTGAAAGTGCTTATGCCTTTTGTCTTCTAATTATGATTATAATTAAGTGTACAAAATTTTGTTCTTCATACATAATCTAATTTTCATACATTTTTCTTTCTTACTATTCTTATTTCTTAGGTGTATAATAAACTTGCTTAAAATATATTGTATCTCTATCAAGCACATTTTATTTAATGGCAAAGTATGATTTTTTCTGTATTAAAGGAATTTAAATTAGCTAGGGAAAAATCAGAAAATCATAAATTTTAAATTAAAATAAGTTAAACAAAATAGGGATTATTTATTCCCATTTATTGTATTACATAAACTGATTTTTCAAATTTAGAGGAGAAAAATTTTGTTAAATTTACCATGCACAACAGATTGTATTAAAAACAGAATTATAAATAAAAGTTATAATATTTTTATGTGTCTAATTAACTGAATGTCTGTTGATAATATTTTTTAACTGTGAACATATTTTTAAAAGATCTATCAGTTGATATTTCATTTGGAATTTAAGGCAAGAATTCTATTTAAAAAGTTTAAAGTCATTTAAACAAAAATCTAACTTTTTACATTTATATCATTCAAGTGGCTTATACTCTCAAATTTACTAGTAATTTTTCGGCAGAAAAATAAGAAAAAATTTACTTTGATTACAAAGTATTGTTTAGTTATTGCATAGTTATTAAGTATTTTAAAGTAAAAGTATCTATAAACATGATACTTATTCAACGTTTTGATCATAATTAAAAGGTTATATGTTTGTTTAATATTTTAGAATTCATAAGTTTAAGAAAAAAGACATGTGATGATTCATTTACATAAATGTAAGTTTAAATAAAATTAAAATAATGTATATATATCAAGATATTTAGTTAAGTACAACTTTTTTAATGAAGTACAAAATTCAGGATTATATTTTCATACCTTGAAGTCAGTTTCTAAAAGCTCAACTGTCTGCAAATTCTGGAAAACTTCTTTTTTTTTTTATTTTGAAGAACCATGTAACATTATCTAATTAAAGCAGATCCAGTCTGAAATGAACTTGCAAAATGCTTCTAATCTTGATTAGATTCGCATTCAAATACTAGAGGTATATAATTTTATCTATTAAATAATATTTTTTGTAAATTATCTTTGCCTTGAATTTCTTGTTGCTCAATTGCAGACTACTTCGATATTTTGGAGTAAGTAACTGGATTTAAAATAATATATGTGTGTGAGAGAGATAGAGAGCAGTGATACTATAAACAAAAAATTTAAATATATGGTTTTCATAATTTTATTTTCTCTATAGTGAATTAAAAATTTTTTTCGCTTGTTTCTTAGCTCGGAGAAAATTTTTTATCGGCAATCATATTACTTTTGTGAATATTTTTTTATTTTAATGAATGTCTATCAGTTTTAAGTGATGGTTAACTGAATTTCAAGAGAGATTATACTAAAAATGCTACTGCATGCAATAATAGGTTTATTATTGATGTTTTTTATGATAACTAAGTAGTAAATATACCTTATTGAATTATCATTTTGTCTGCATTTACTATTTCTTACAATTGTTAGTTGTTATATATATGTGTGTGTGTGTGGTGGAGTAACCACTTCGTAGCCGATATCACTATTTCAAGTGCCCACTTGAGAAGGGGCTCGAGAGGTGCAACAACTGCCCTAGAGAGAGCAGGAGAAAATCGAAAGAAGCGAACACGTTAAGACGTTTGATAGCAGCAAGGCGGCTGCTCCTTTTTTCCGAAAACTTCATTTCATGTTATTCAGATGATTACTTGTAAATAATCCAAAATTGTATATATTTGTATTTGTAAATATATGTTAATTAAATATTAGGCTATATAAGAATTGTTAATTAATTAAATTACGCCTTGGCCACTCGCCGTCCCACACACACACCATATATATATATATATATATATAAACTATTCTCTTTTCATATCAGTGCAAAGCTTATTAATTATGAATCAAGACTTATGATTTCTTGTGAAAAGATTAAAGGAAATAAATAATATTTTTTTATTAATTTAACTAAATTTCATCTATAAAAATTTTTAAACTTATAATTAAAAAAGTATTATATAACATCTGAACAAAATGTAACTGGTGATTCTCTTAAAATCTAATGCAAGTTTAACTCATGAGAACTTACATAAATTAAATGAACTTTTTTTCTTTCTATGCAAGTTTATGTTAATTAGTAAGTCAAATTATTTAATTAATTGTTAAGTGTAAAACTAATTGGCATAAGCTTGTGGACGAATTTATTCCTAATAATTTTGCAACTAATTTTGTTATGGACAATAATTGTTTATAATATATAGCACCTTTTTCCCTATCAATGTTACTTTGTTTTAAATTAAACTAAATTTCTGAAATTACCAGATATCCTTTAAATTTCATAATAATAAAATAAAATGTAGAAAATTGAATTATAAATTTCATAATTTATACAAAATTTTATTATTATTTCTTAAAATGTTTTATTAATATTTTGAGTTAAGAAAATATGTCAGAAACATTAAAATTCGAAGAAATAATTTATTTCTAGAGTCAAGTTTGTGTCAGAAAATTTATTGTTAAGGATAGTTTACGCATAATATTTCATTGATTATTGAAAATGCACTTCAACTTATGTGGACTTGAGATAAAAATATTTTATTTATTCTTAGATTAAAATCTTTCTAAAACACAAAGATTCTGGTATGTTTACAAATACTTGCAAGAGACTTATTGGGAGGAATAGATGTTTTCAAAATATTGCCTTAATTATGGAAGAAGAAATTGTCTTGAATTACGGAAATTTTTTAGAAATGTGTTGTTAAACTATAAAATTTTAACGTACCTAAAAATTAATTTTTCTTAAATTTCTATTTCCTTTTACTTAAACCAGCAATCACGATGTAATTATTTTGTAATATTATACTAAACTATTGTTAGAATATTATAAAACATGCTGGTATGTCCTTCCATTGTGTAAACAATTGCAACAAATCACATCAGTAAAATACATATAAAATTCAATCTTCATAATACCTTCAATGTAAGGTATAAGATCAAATGAAAATTTTTTATGTGGATTTCATTGGTTTTTGTAGGTCTCCCTTAAAATTTACATGTAGATTTAAATTTAAGACTTAAGGGTGGTTTGTTACAAGAAAACCTGTCTCAAAAATTTCAGAGCTCAGAAAAAATACTAATATTTACCAAGAAAAAGAAGTAATTTTTTATTTTCATTCTTATGTGTAAGCTCTGCTATAGTTGTTTTAAAAATTAAAACTAATTTTTTCAATTCTTTTTTCTTCATTTTGCATTTTAAATTTCATGAAAAATCATAATGTTGATATAACATATAGTTTTATAATTAAAATTTCTTAAGTATTTTTTTTAATTATGAAATGTGATATGAAAAATATTAAATACTGTTTATGAGTGAAGCAATCTAAGTAAATATATTATGTATCTGTATATCAATTGATGTTTGAAGCTCAAAACATTTTTAGAATAGATATTATAATTCGAATCTGATTTGTAAATTTTCATTTCATAAAATTTCAATTTCTAAAAGTGTCCTAGTTGGTAGTTGATCATTACAGTATCTTTTATATGTGATACAATGTGTTGGTAAATTTTAAAATTTATCAACCCATTAAATATTAATGTCTAAATAAATTATTTTGATATAATTTCTATTAGTATTAAATAAAATAAAGGAAAATAAGACAAGAGTAAAATTATTGTACTATTTAAAATGAAAGAAATCATTTTTCCATTTCTTGAAGAATTAAAAATCTTAAATCATTGATTTTAAAAAAGAGGGACAGGTTGACTCACATGATAGATATATCTAAAATTAATAATGTTTTGTTTAAAATATTGGATGAAAAGTATTCTATAAAATATAGTATATATTTTAATTTTGATTTGCTTGAATATTTTTGATTTATTATGTTTCCTGATGAACATAACTTACAATAAAATCTATATTAAAAATAAAATTTCTAAATTTATGCTAGTAATATTTATAAATAATCTAAATTTTTCATCTTTGGGGAAATAATTTTTGGTTTTTCTTAAATTTTTTGTTCTATCATTCGAAGCAATCATTCATTTATCTTGTTGATTGGCGAATAAGAGGAAATTTTTGCTTCACTACTTATTCAAATATATTTGCTTAGCACATTATTTATTTTTTTCATACATTCATTTATAAATATTTGTATGTTTTCTTACTAATTTTTTCTCCCCCAAATCTGCTAATTAACAATAAAATCGTATAAGGGGGCTATTTTTGACTGATTTTTGAAAAGGTTGTGAATGGAGTACTTGATTATAAAGAAACCTTCTTTCATTTATTATAAGATTAATTTTCTGCACAAAAAATAAAATAATGAGTTTTCGATTTTGTAAGAGTATTTAATCATGAATAAACTTGTTTGAATCAAACGTAAATCTTTAATCCAATAAACTGTATTTTTATTGTATAACAGATGTATTTAATATCTTTAGAAATTTATTGTAAATTCTTTATTCTCCTTCTTTTAAAAAAATGTTGCTTTTTGGTGCTGCCATCTATTAGTGAATTTAAAAACTAAAATTCATTTTATTATTAATATAATTCGAACAATACTAATACGGGAAAGAAAAATCAAAATATAAACTGAATACGATTACAAATTGCGTGAAATAAGATCGAGTATCAGGGTTTAAAAGATGTAATTAATGTAAACCATGACCCAATATAGTAATATTTGTGCTTTTTATAATTTCATTGAGTGCATATATATATATATATATATATATGTGTGTGTGTGGAAAAAAGTAAGAAAATTCGCAGAACAAAAGGAATCGTTTTGTAAATATATATATATATAAATATTACAAATGTATATATATATATATATATATATATATATATATATATATATATATATATATATATATATTTACAAAAAGATTCCTTTTGTTCTGCGAATTTTCTTACTTTTTTCCAGTTTCAAAATGATAAATATTGTTAGTTTTTTTCTTTCATTGCTAATAAAACAAAAGTTTAGCTATACTTTCTTAACAAAAAATAATTTTCTACGAAGGTATGAATAAAAAATAAATAATATTTTAACAAATACAATTGTTACTAAAATGATGATAATAATAAGTAATTAGTATTTTGTTGCAGTATTAATTTATATATTTATATTATATCATTGTGAAGCCATTTAGGGGATAGCCTGGCATTTAAATGTTCTTTTGATTTTTTTAACATCCACAACGAATTTTCTTCTAAAAAGATTTATGAAAGCTATTCGCATATAAGACAAGATTAAAAGATTCCGGCTATCATATCGATAGAAATTCTTGCTAATCAACAGTGCAGGAATCTTTATGTCGGCATTTCCACTCCGATGAATACAGTCTCACTTTAAGCCACACCGGCAAGATAATTAATGAAAAATTACATGCATAATACATATTTATACCTCCAAGGAATGTTTTTTTTTTTTTTTTTTTTTTTTTTTTTTTTAATATTATATGTAGTATTTATTTGAAAGATCAAAAATATTTTCGTGTTTATTTAATAAAAAAGGAAACCATAAGGGAGTGATCATCTGGTTTTGAATAAAAGGAATTCAGTTTTAACTGCTATTTTAACTAACAATTAAAACTAATTACAAAGTGAATAGTAATATATTTTATTGTTATACTTTAACTAATTATTCACTAGGGTACCTTAATAGAAATTAGCGTGCATGACTAGAAAGTAAATATATTTTCCTCAAGTTATTTTCTTCTAAATTCCTCACGAGTAAATATTGAAACATTTTTTACTGATAACTTTCTGCGTGTTGCATAATTAATTAATTTGGATCTTTAGGAGTTTAGTAATATATTCTCCGATGTATGCAAATATAATAATATTAGGTATACAGTTTATAAGAAACGATTCTGTAAAGTAGAAGATAATGCAAATGTTTGGACGAATTTATTTTTGCATTGAATTTTAAATTAGTGGGGATATATTCCATTGTTTCATTCAAAAAGAGTAGGATGGGAAAAACTGATTGCCGGAGCTAGTAGCCGAATGGTTTATGCTCTTGCCTTCGGTTTAATAGTTCGTTTGTTTAAATCCCACCTTAGGAGTTAGGATGTTTGTAGTGGTTTGGAATCCACTTTAAACCTTAGGTTCCAGACTAATCAGCCATCGCGTTAAAAAAAATTACCGTTGAGTGATAGACTGGTTAGTGAAACCATTGTATTTACAATCTGAGCATTTTATCCATCATGGAACTGAAGACATGGATATCGTCTTATGTTCATCACACTTTTTACACCATGGTTGGAGATCACTTAAAATCAAATGTTTGTGGGTGAAACGCGTGTGACCAATTCGAAGGCGAGTCAGTCTGACGTCTGCGCTTCGTGGAGATAAAATAGATAGTGGAATGATGTATGAAAAGATGGAATGGAGTTTGTTGCTGACTTGCAGGTTCCAGGATTCCTGCCAAAGAGAATATATGAAATGTTTGAATCCTTTTCTCATGTCCATTGATGGTATTGAAGGGCAAAATGGAAGTAGATGCAGACTTGGCGGTTGCATCAGCTTTTTCATTGCCATCTATTCCCATGTGCCTTGGTATCCAACAAAATAGTATCTCAAATCCCTTGTTAGTAACAAAATCAATTAATTTGAATATCTTAGACACAACTGGATGGCACTTATAGTTGTTATTCCTCAAAGCTTCTAATACACTCATACTGTCAATGTACACACAGAATTTACGTTCATTTTTAGTTGTTACCAACTGAAGTGCTCGGTATATAGCCGTAGCCTCAGCAGTGAAGATGGAGCAGGATTTGTGAAGGCTATAACTGTAGGAAGTATTATCAAGATAAACTCCACAACCAACTGATCCTGGACACTTGGATCCATCCGTAGATGCTGGAGTGTTCATAGTATACCGACAGCGATGCAATGAATAAAGCTGTTGAAGAATAGCAGTATTTGTGTCCGATTTTTTATTTTTTTCCAAAGGGATTCAGCACAATGTGTGGATCATACCAAGGAGTATGTGCGAAAAGGTCGGCAGACACGATTCGGACATCACATAAGTCAGAAAGCAGAGTAATACATTTAATACGAGAGAGAAAAGGTTGAATGCTTGATGGTCTAGCATTATATAATCTCTTAAGAGCAGCACTTGGAATCGTGGAACGTAAGGGATGATGAGGAGTGGATATGATTTTAGAATAATAATTAAGAGACAGCTGTATCCGCCGCAGGTCTAATGGTAACTGTTGGCAGATTGCATATAGACTCTGGATGGGTGAACACTTTAACAGTATATATTAAGAATGAATATGCAAATTATTCCTAAGCTACTTTGAATGATTCTCTGAGTTGAAAAATTAACTAATAAAAATTATATACAAAATAAGGTAAAATAATTTTCTTAATTTATATAGAATTTTAATTAAATCACATGACAGAGATTGCAATTCAAATTTATCCTTGAGTTATATTTTACACAAACACACACAAAAAGTATATATGTTATCCTATTTTAATTTTTATTAGTTAGCTATAATTATTGTCACTTACAAAACTGGGACTATTAAGTAATTCTAATAAAATAATTTTATGGAATTTTTTAATTTTTTGATGAAAATATTGAGTTTCTAAAATATATTTCTCTAATTTATGAAGATTTTATCAAATTCATATTAATAATCAAATGCGATTAAAGTTTTTTTTTTAATCTTATTGTCCTTATTTCTAACGTGTGAACAATAAATGCTTAATGCCTTTTTCTTTATGCTTTTTCCATATAATTTCAATCATTCAATGTAAACATTTTGAATAACGAGGTTTGTCTATTTATTTGCGCCCTATTTTGTTTTAGGAATTTAACGTTAAAAGTTTAGTATATATATTCAGATTCACATACGTAGGTTGATAACATTTTCTTGCTTTATATTAGAAAATGAAAGGTATATGTATCTAAAGATTTTGCGCATCTTCTCTTAAATATAAGATATTAAAAAATTGTCAAAAGATAATATTTAATAAAGAAAAATAGATATATTCCAATAAGTATTCTTCAAAATACCTTCATATTCAAAAAGAAATTGTTTTATATTAAAAATTCACAATGTGTGTATGCAGTTTGTGACTATCCCCCTGAACTATTTTTTTTTTAAAAATTGTACAGCTTTCTACTAAGTGTAAATTATTTTTGGTACATTCTAGATTTCCATTTGCGCAATTTTTCTCGAACTTTATAACGTGAAATCTTGCGAAATCAGTAGATTCCTTTTAGAAATAAGGTTGAAATTCGATGGAAAGAGACTGACGTACGTATATTGATGCTCATTAAAATGCCTTCACTTTCATCTTCATAAATATAACTTATACATCTGATTTAGATTGAGATCTTTTATTTTTTTCGGTGATGGAAAAAATTGAGATGACTGTTATCTTCTCGGCGATTTTTCACCAGCTCTTTGTTGCAAGTGATGCCAACTGTATGGAGGTCATAAGGTACATTGGTGGCAATAGATCTGCTGAGTCAGTTTGTCTCATTGTTTTCAGAGCATGTGCTTCCATTTCTCAACAAGTGTCGTCATCTGTTTACTAATTGCTGTATCCTGACATGCCTGTACCTAATTTTTATTGATTATCTTTCAATAATATATTAAAAAATATATTCAAACTGCAAAAACAAGCCTTATATTCCATTGCCGAACAAATGTAATTATCTTAAATTATATTAAATTTTTAGAAACTTTTTTTATGATTTTTTACAATAAGTAAATAAATAATAATAAAAAAACTTTTTGTATGCCTGCTTGATATATAGTAGTATAATAGTATCGTAATTAATTCAAAAGTTCACTCTTTAATGAAACAAAAACTGTTAGATTCGCCAAATATTTTCCAATTTGTATTCCTTATTTTCGCATTATGTTAGTGACTATCTTTTACAAGTTATTTGCCTTAATTTGTAAAGCTTACTGATTGCTAAACAACAAAAATCTGGAAACGTATCCGCTTTATTTTGTTGCGTTTTAAATTTGTAAATGAAGTTTCAAAACATTGTACGAAACTGCCTTATTTTTTCATTCTTATAAATAATAAGAAAAGATAGTACAGAAATCAATAATGTTTTTAATTGAATAAAACTGATTTAGCAAGCAGTTTTAGTTGGTTGATTATATAACTTTTCAATATATATATATTCTGTGTGTGTGTGCTCTGAAAGGAATGTATAAGTTAAAACTTATTTTTCAACGCAAAACACATCTAATAATTTGAAAAATACTTTAAAGCTACTCATAGTGTGTAAGATCTGAAGTTTCCTTTCACAAAATAAAATTACAATCAGAAAATTTTTTTCAATTTTTTTTTAAATTTTTTTTTCCTAAAAGCAACAATTAAAGACTGGACTTACTCTAGTGTAGTAGTAGGACTGCACGTTTTACAGACTGTAAAGTCTCTAGTTCGATTTTAGCCTCTGTTGAGTAACATTTATGCTTTTTGTATGCTCATCGTTCGGGGTGAGTGCTTGAAAAGGATCCAGGTTTTTTGCGACTTGAAGTCCTTCTGTGAGGCTAAGAGCGACGGTTATCCAAAGGCCTTATTATTATGATGGTTTTGGGCTGTTAGGTTGTCCATTACAATGTGTCAAATCAATAGAGGTTTTAACTTTGAAAAGATAATATTGATATAGAATGTTTTTATTTATTTTATTTATATATTTTTATTTTATTTATTTATTAACTTTTTGAAAGTTAAGATAATAAACTTAAGGTAGTTAAGTTAGCGTTTTGTGTGTGCCTATAAATTACTAAATCAGGACACTCTATAAATATATAGCTCAATAATATCATCTATGACAATAGTTGCTACTATTTTCTCTTATCCTAAAGCTGGAGTAGCTCTCTGGTCTTCGATTCAAATTGTGGGCCCAGTTCCCACATCGGGATTCTAAGGTTATAGTGACTTGGTATCTACATTAAACCGTAGATTCTGCTCCATTATCCCGTACGCGGAGCTGGCAGATGAATCGTTAGCGGCGTCCTTTGGTACAACAGTTCGTGGGTTCGATTCCCACCTTGGCTTTTGCTGTTTGTAATGGTTTGGAATCCACTTTAAACTATAGATACTGGCCTAATTAGCCTTTGATTGTAATAAAACATCCTTGCGCAACTAATCAACCTAACAAATTAGCCTATGTGTGCAAAAAATTACCGTTGAATGACAGACAAATCAAACCAATCGCTTATCCCTATTTTTTTCAAGAAAAACACGTAATTCCATAATTCAGATTCATATGGCCGAAAAAAAATTTTTTTAATTAGAATTACTATAATTAAACATAAAGAAATGTTATCTCATTGCATCTAGAATTCTTGCTAATTTTTGTTGAATTATTTATAGATCAGTTCCAAATAGAGTTTAAAAATAATCCCTTAACAAAAAAGGTGGTCTTCCTTAAGTGGCAAACATTTTATTGTTTGGTACATTTGGCACCACGAAATGAATAGTCAGCAGAAAAAAAATCTTGTTAAATTTTTTTAGCAATATAACCTGCGTACTTACCTTTCGGGAAGACTACATCTCTTGAAAACCGGGTTCGCGCATCAAAGACTTAAATCCCGAAGAATATCTCAGCACCTATCCTTAGAAAACTGAACTGATCTGTCAGCCTTTTGTTCAGTAGTTCGTGAGTTTGATTCCTACCTCGTGCTTGGATGCTTATAGTGGTTCAGAATGCATTTTAAAGTGTGTGTGCCAAACTAATTATCCCACGTGTGTAAAAATGATCGTTGAGCGACAACCAAACCAAACCTAAGAAAACTATTGACCATTTTGAAAGCAGGAATGCAATATTCATTTTCGATTGTTTAATGATGACAAGCATCGATTCTTGAATTTTCAATCAGAAGTATCTGGTTATACTAAATTAAAAGTATCTAAAGAAAAAAGATTTTTGTCAATATATCTGAAACCTAGAATCATAAACCATTTAGCTCTAATAACGTATGACTATACTTGTATTCCGCAAATGTTTTCTGTAGTGTTTTAAATAAATTTTCAGAAATAATTACAATTTTATATAATCGCATATTGGGGAAGTATAAAAATTAAAATGACACACACACACACACACACACACACACACAATGGAGAAAAATTATTATTTATTAGAAAATAAACTTATTTAATGTTGAAAATATTTGCTTCTTCTGTTAAGTTTATTTCTCGATTGCGTTGAAAATAATTCACTAGAACCTTTTTAATATTAAATCATATCACAGGTATACTTTCGTTTTCGCCAAGTGAATTTCATTTTTAGAAGAAGTTTGTTATTTTGCGCATCTTGATATTTGCTTATTAAAAAAAATTTGATTAAAGAAATTAGTATAATTAACTGTAAAGCTGTTCAGAACGAATTGTATAAATTCTTGTACATTATACCAATTCTTATAATCTAGAAAAATATTCCTAAAAAAGTTTTCTCAGTTTAAGATAGTTTCACCTCTATTAATCACGCCAGTATTAAACAAAGTGAGATATTTGATTATTCATTTTTTCTGACGTATCTGTTACGACATTGAACTAGGTATTTTCTTTTTTGCGACCCTTGAGTGTGCATTTTGAAAATGATGTTATATAGTTAAAACAGAAAATTTAAGAGGATTTTTTATATATTCTTTAGATTGATTAGTAGCACAGCACTGCTTTGAATTTGATTTAAAATATTTATAATTGGTGTGTACATGGGAATGCTAGTCTTTTTGGAAATTTCTTTTAAATTTTTAAGAGGTTTCTTTATGGAAATTTTTTCTAGTTCGCAAGATGATTACTCCTTTTGAGTAATTTTTGGATAATTTCTCACGTCTTAATAATGTAAAAATATTAAAAACAATTCACATAGAAGTGTAAAGGAATTAGTTATACAACTAATATATAAGTTTGTGCAACTGTTTTTTTTTTTTTTTAATACTTTTTAATTAAAAATGTTTTATATTAGATGCGAAAATAATACAGGAAAAGATATTTCACTAAATTATTTCTTCATTAACTTATTTTCTTACTCGAATAATGCTTCTTTAAATGCGAATCTAAGATAAGTGGGAAATCCTACTTGAGTTCATTTGAGTGTAAAGTTTTAAGGAGCTTTTTGGAGAGGGTGGTTCCATAGAGTAGTTTATGAAGAGAGGTGATATTTTGGGCTCTCTAAGTTAAGATACCTCAATGTTTAACATTACATCAAAATTATTTACCTGATTTTGGCTGTCCATATTACTAGGATAAGTTAAGAGAGAGAGAGAGATACAATTGTTATAATTTATCCTCTTAGAAAAACTAGATATCTGGCTAAGTTGACCCAGATTGTCGCGAAGAATTATCCAACCACATTACAGAGGACGTAATGCGGCTGAATAATTCTTGTTAGTAATCTAGTTATTCCGATATCTAGCTGTGATAGTAACGATTGGTGAAGGTTTTAGTCTATTTCGGAATATTATATCATAACTCACAATATGTAAATGTAATTAAAAGCTCTAGAGATGTTGACGGTAAAATATATGTTAAATTGCATAAATCTTCAATGTTACTTAAAATGTCGAGTACCGTATAAACATTTGGTAAATAAAGTTAGGTTAACAAACTAAAGCATAAATTACTATCGTATATGAAAATTCAAAAGAAAGTTAACTTCCTTAACTAAGCCCAGAATGAGTATAATTAAAGCCAGTGCTTCCAAATTGAATGCATATTCCTCAAACGTTTTCTGAATGCAGGATATCACATGAATTCGATAAAAATTCAGATTTGGGAACCACATTTAAATTAGTTACTGTAAGTTATAAATTAATTTTTTGCATTATTTTAAATGTTATATTTCGATATAATGACATTTCTTGCGAAAAGAAATAAAATGATAGTTAATCCGAGAGGTAATAATATGATTAAAAATGCATTTGGGATTTTCACCTTTGGCATACTTGCTTCAAGCATTTTCTGTAAAGAAAATTTTTAGAGCTTTTCACATATTGTAAAATCTATTACTATGATATAAATACGAATAATTTTACTAATAAATTACTTAGTTAGCACTTGAATGTATTTCGTTGAAAAGTTTCTATATATATATATATATATATATTATATATATATATATATATATATATATATATATATATATATATATATATATATATATATATATATATATATATATATAAATGCTGATATATATTTGCTGTCATTTGGAAATGTACAATCGTGATATTTCGTTTTCTTCAGATTTTCTTACGTTTTATTAGATGCGCTAATTTAAAAAAGTTTACAAATCCATTTTCCTTTTTTTGCCCAAGTTTAAATGTCTATTTTTAGAGTTGAACTCGTATTTGTCTTTTTTTAAGTGACTTAGTTTATACAATTTTGAACTTCATGTATATTTTCCCATCTATATACCGCTTATGTAACATTTCTCCTCAATTTTTTTCTATGATTGATGAATAATCAGTTTGAAAGAATAGTGACCACATATCTCGCCGAAGATTTATGAAACTTAATGCAAACCACTAAATTTCACGATGTGGCCTTTCATAGAAAAGTGTTGGACATCATATGTAACAGAATACTCTTCAGAATCATTTCATCGCAAGTCTAACATAACTGCTAATTCAGAAATGTAACGCTCACGTCTTCTGTAACTGTTGAGGTTGAATAATGCAATACATATTGTTAAAAAGGAACAAGAAAGGTTTCAAAAATTATCAACAACTAATTTATGATTTAAAGGTAGTTCGTTAATGATAGGAGATGGTATAAAGAAGTTGCATTGTATTTGTATTGTAAATAATCTGAAGCAATAAAATTCATATTTCAAATTTATAAAAAAACTTTCATGCATCAAGAATGTCATGATTAATCTTAACATGTCACATAGAACATAAAACGTTCGATAAAATAATAAGCGCTGAGAATTATTTTTGGAAATATGGGTTTTCGATGCATTTTTTCTATAGTGTTCAAGGTGAAATTTGATCGTGATGACTTGCTTAATTGGAAAGAGCCGACGTTATGAAAGAAAAATAATATTCATTTCGAAATACCTCATTCCGAAAATTTGATTCCAATGATAAGTGTTAAAAAAATAAGGAATGTATTTCCTTTCTAGTAGTTTTTAAGGTAAGCTATTGATATAATGGTTGTGAGAGAGCCAATCTTTAAATCTGAAGTCATATTTGTAATGGCAGCGGAATATGTTAATACATATACACCCGGTACAGAGCAGTATACATATACATAATCGCGGATTCATGGAGATCACTTTTATTAAACGAGTGGGATTTTCACTGAAATTTGCAGTTTGACTTGGGGACAAAAATCCATTGAAAATTGCTAATTACTATTGTGAGCTCTTGGTAGCTATTGCAAAGTTTTAAGTTTTAATGCGCTTTTTGTCTTAAATGAAGCAAATTTTTTATCTTACAGTTTGTTTTTTCTGTTCCATGTTATGGATATATTATCCATTCGAGTAGTCTGTACTGATGGAAAATTGTAATTTGTTTTGATGGTTATAAAAGTGTAAATATCTAATTTTCATATTCGATCCTAGCTCGGACGTTGCCTATTGCATTCTTATCGAATCCGTGCTGATCTATTGAATGGAATCGGTCTCTGGCCTGACATCAATAGACATTTTCCTGTAAAGTGAAACGATTGAATGAGAATGAAGAAGACCCTTAACTTGTTGATTTCTTGGGATGGATACTTACCGATTGAACTAAGTATGCCGAGAATCATAAGTGTGTTATAAGTGACGTGATCTTTGAAAACGGAAGAAAGGATTGGAAATATTGGGGTCGATTTGCATAGTGCCACCCCCCCTGTTGAAACTCCGCTGTTTTTTCGTTGGTTAGTTGCCGCCTCGCACGCTCTATTGCTTTGTATTTCTCAGCCACACCCCCATTCTAAACATTCCTTACTTCCTTTTTCCTCATCAGTCTTCATCATGTACGCTCCTCCATCCTACTATTCCTTCTATAAGCCACCGGTAAGTCCTTTTTCTTTCGATGATGTTTTTAGTTTTGATTTTCAATAAATTCATTTGCTTCAGATAAGATTTTAAGTGGAAATATTTTATTCAAAATGCTTTGTATTTCTCACAAAAATTTGGAATATCCGTGATAATTATTTTTTAAACTTATCGTTTTTGAAACTAACAAAAATCACAAAATGTGTCGTAAAAATTTTTTGAGCTCTCGAACAGAAAAATACATTTTTGTAATCAAATTCCAGTATTTTATTTCATGTTTTATCCAGGACTGACAAGATTTGTTTGTACTAAAAACTGCATTTTTAGAAATATTTTAAAAAATGGAAAAGAAACAAATCAAATTCTTTAATTTTAAGAATCATGAATTAAAACATTTTGAACAATATTATTAAAGATTTTTTGTTCAATATTATGTTCATATTCATGGTTCTTAAAATTAGCGAACTTGAATCCGCATGTTTTTGATTTCTTAATTTATTTCCAAATATCAAATTTTTAGTGCAAATAATTACACATTCATAAATATAAAGCTTAATATATTATTTAATTAATTGTAATAAATGCTTTTAGAAATTAGAAAAAGTTTTGTGTAGCTTCATGAAGTCTTGATGGACATCAAATTTATTGGAGCAAACAATTATTATTGCGTAAAATTAACATATCTTGTATATTTTTATGATGTACTTTCAAAATACATTAGCTGTATTATAAGCTGTTCAAATACACAAAAAGAGCTTTTTAAAAACTTAGTTGTGAGTACACCATATTTGCTTATGCATCTACCTATTCAAAAATAATTTTTAAATTACATAAAATTTAGGTTTTATTAACAAGAAATTGTTCTATTTATTATTATCCTTTTTAAAAATTTAGTTGTTCAATAAAATGTTTTATTACTTATTGTAACTTACATTCTTTAATATTAACCATCTAAATGTAAGAATTATTTTAATATTGTTCTTTTTTAATGTATAAAAATTCGTTGAAACGTTAATTATTTTTGTGTGCTTATAATTTACCGACGAACAAATAATGCCTAATATATGTATCACAGGTTTGAAATCTAGCCTAGTAAAACATCAAGTAAAGTAATTTTATTGAACATTTTGCTTTTCATAATGTAACTAAAATGCATTAGTATTAAAAATTATTTTTTTGAGATATTATTATATAAGTGCATAAATTATTTTTATTATCATATGGTAGCCCCAAAAATGGTAAAAATCTTTTAATGTGAACTAGTTTTGTGTAAAATTTAGAGCTGAATTAATATGATCTTTAAGGTATGGTTTATTAGATTAGATTTTTAAATTAAAAATCATGTTATTTAAATGTAAAGTGTCTCTTCCTTACTTACAGTAATGACTGCATAATTTTCTCCAAAATTTACTCATTTAGAACTACTTGATCTCTATTCAATCTGCCGAGCAATTCTTTAACATAAATCCGTTAACAAATTCTTAGTAGTTTACTAATGATTACTGATTTTTTTAATTTTTTATCCAGTGATCTTTTATAAATTTTGTTTTTCCTTCCCTAAAAATCTAGAGATTTGTTTTTACACATTGAGATATTCTTTCTCTCTTCGAAATTAATAAAAATTTAAAAAGATACTATTTTTACTACAGTTCCTTATTTCTTTTCATTAAATATTTTTAGTGAATGGAACATTCATTTTCTCGCGGAAAACATTCTTTGATTAAAGTAAAATGACACACTGAAGTAGCTAAATGTGCTTAGTATGCTTACTTTCATCAATTGTTTCAATGTTTTCACTGAAATTCTTTCTCAAAAAATTTTTTATTGTAGTGTAAGAAAATAAAAACTTTATTTTTCATCAGAAGTTAATATACAAAGTATGTTTCTGTTGATATTCAAATTATTCCTGACTTGCTTATTTTTCTTGCTGTATCAACTCTCATCGAATACTTTTTAATCACTAATATAAATAAAAGAATTTTTTTCGAGCATTATTAAGTGGTTTTTTTTTAAAGACTGGTTGTTTCAAGTAAAATGCTTATAACTGTTGTTGGGGTGTTTAATCTTTCTCATTTGCTTATTAATTATATCAATTTTCTCTTGAATGTTTTTTTGCCAAGTTTTAAGAATACTTATGAATTTTCTTTTCTCAAATAAAAAGATTGATTGTAGGAACTTTGAATTTATATTACTTAGTGTGTGTATGCGACTATTTAAGAATGGCCTATTGATTAAATATTTGATTTTAGATTAAAGGAAATATTTGTATTTAATTTTTTACCCATAATTTTTCTCTATGTATTTGTATTTTATTCATGCTTTAATAGTAATGTAATTTAACTTGCAATGACTAGAGTTTCTAGTCCATTTTTCAAATTATAGACCATTAATTAATTAATAAATCATAATTGCTAAATATGAAATATCTTATGCTGTTATTAGCATTAAAAACGAAAATACATCTTATTTAATAAGATTGATAACATGAGTTGTGGTTCTCTATATTATAATGAAGATGATTCCGAAGAAAAATCTTTGTCAAAAAATAGATATTCTTAGCTTTAAAATTAAGTAAGATTAGTTTGTTAGGTTGAGATTTGACTTATAAAGAAAAAAAATTTTATTTTAAATTGGTGAATTTGTCTACCATAATATTTCTAAGAATCAACAATTTTATTCTTCAACATCCTGAGGTGTACAATATTTTTTTACAAATATTTAACATTAGAATGTTTCACTATAACTGTAATCCAAAAAATATAATTTTGCGTAAGTAAGATTTGGGTATGATCTTTCTAAATCCTTAAATCTAATATGTGTACCGTAAATAGGTAAGTCAATATTTGACTTAAAACTATATATAAACCCCAATTACCGGACTTGCAACTGTACTGTGTTCAATGATATTGATCCATCTGAGCAAATAAATTATAAAATGTGTACATACCATCAAAATACTTTATCAACAAATATATACTTAAAGTATCATCTAACTAAAAATCTGCTACTAAATTTTCGTATATTGGTGCAAATACTCTGTCATCAAAATTCTTCATACATACGTAAATCTTATGTGACCAAATATATGTGTTCTAATCCTAGAAATCATACCTTTATTAAATCAGTTATAAATTCAAATGAATGTATGTATGAATTTGAAATATATCTACTGGTCTACGAGTTTGTGTTGTTCAGAGCGTGGTCAAATTCACAAAAGTGCAGTCGGTTCAAGTTTTTTTCCATCTCTCGTTATCAGTGCATTGTCAAGTGTATTTTGAAATGAAGATTTATAAGCCTAACTTATATCATTGTCCCATGAAATTTTTATGTACAAGAAAAAATTCAAGTAAGAATAAAAATAGTTTCTTTGCTGGTACCACATTTTTGCCCTCGCTGTGGAAGAATAATAAGTATTTTGACATAATTTAATTAGAAATTTCAGAAAAATATTTTTTATTGTAGAAATTTAACTAGGATGTATTCTTATATATTCTAAGTTCTTTTAACTATCAAATGTTGTAAAAGAATTTTCTGAATGAAGTTTTGAGTACTTGAATTGGCACATACACACACAAACATTTTTCATATTTTTACCTTATTAAAACTATAAAATACTTTTATGCTATTTTAATTGATGTAGGATTTTAAACTGTTAACTTTCACAGAATTCTTGCATTCGCAAAGCATTCCCTGAGGAGACTCGGTCTCTTTCCTATTTATAGTAAGGTATATCAATATTGCATATTCCGCGAGATATTATTGCATTATTCGAACAAAAAAATGAAAAGACTCAGAATTTCTTTTGATATTGAAGAATCTATATTTCTTAAAGAAGTAAATTAATAGTACTTAATGTGTTGATGAAAATCTTATATTCAAAATCATTTCGAATAAAATTACAGATTGACAGATAAATTATGAAAATCAAGTCATAAAATTTAGTTACGTAACCACAAAAGAGTTCAGAATTTTTCAGGCGACCTCACCTCATTCCAAAATTATCTTTTGGTGAAATGATCATATTTGCCATGTTTCAGGGCTTATGTATGTTTCCCAACATGCATGAGTCACGTTGTGTAAGTCACGTTATCTAGTAATAAATGTTTTAATTGAATAAAACATTTTACTTTTGTAGATATCATTCAAAATTGGTTCCGATTTCTGTAAGATCGACCGAGTTTCCGCAATATTTGATTGATATATGCGATATCTTATTTTAAAATTTAGTTTCAAATATTCATCCCAACAGAAATCAGAAAGGCAACTTTTATTTCCCATTATTTAGTAGTTGCTAGAAGTGTTCACTTCCAAGAGCGAGCGCACTCCCAAGACTACATGCTCAAACTGTTATACTGGGAAAAGCAATATACAACTATGACTACATATCTTCGTGATTGTTGTTGAATGGTCAACTTTACGATTTTCAATTCAACGGTTCATTGGTTCGACTTCCATTTATGAACTGAATGTTTTTATTGGAGCTCAGAATCCACTTTTAATAAGTTCTGGTACAATTATTCCTACTGTTCACGAAATGTATTTTATTTCAAAGAATTTAATTCCATGACATGTTTAATTATCTAAATTTCATCTAAGAAATTTTATAATTAATCATTTTGACACGTTAAAATATTTGTCTGTTAACCCTTAACTACACCGTAATGTTAAATTTTGATTAGCTCTGAAACCATCATAGCTTAGAATTTTTAAAATTATTTTAAAACGTACATATGTTTGCAAATATACACATTGATTATTTTTAATAATACAATATTTTCATTCGAAAATTTACTTCTCCAGTTAAATTACGAAACAGATGAAAATTGTATTGAAATTCCACACGCCAAACATTGAGAGTAACTAGTGATTGTTTATTTTCTTTTATTAATGTTAATACTCATGCTGTAATTAATTGGAACCCCTTTTTGTTTAACGTCTCTCTGAATTATTAGAAGATTCTAGCGAGAGGAGTAATTTGTGTACTAACTTGAATACAGCTGGAAATTGTCTTACAATAAACTTAAATTCTCTTAGATTTTAAGAGAAATTTTAAGTTATTAGACTATTAAGGAATTTACTTATAAAAGTATAATTAACCAAAAGCTTAAGATATTTCTGTGTATGATACACAGGGATCTTCCACTTATACATATTCCTAGAGGAATCTTTATTTTCTTATTTGAATTAATAGTCTCATTTTATGAGAATTCTTTGTTTCAATTTAATTGAAAATGTTAAATATTTTTAATTACTTATCAAATATATATTTTTTAAATGATATTTTCTCTGAAAAATACATAGCCATTTGTTTTAATAAGAGCAATAATAACTCGTTAAACCTGAAATTCTGATATAATTGTAGAAAAGTTTGATCCCGCCAAATACTCTGGTGTGATATTTATATCCTACATGTTTGGAAAAAGTAATTTATTTTTCCAGAAATTACTGGAATTTTTAATCTATTTGAATTGCAAAGAGTTGCTGTGTGTATAATATATGAGCTTTACTGTACTGTAATGCAATTTGTCTCGTTTGGTAATCACGGTATTTTAACTGTACAAAATAGATATTAGCAGTTTTCCTGTTATCAGCTGAGCAGTTTGATAGTTCATTGTACGGTTCATCTAACTAGGCAGCCGTAAATAGTTTTTAAAGAAAAGTTTTTTTTAGTTATTTCTGTTCATAACTATAACAGGAAGCTAAAATACTGTCGCTTTAGTGCAAATATACTACTTTTCTATCTTCCGTGTTTTTCTTTTTTTGTGCTTTTGCCTATCTTTCTATCATTCATGAATATCTTAACGGGTCCATCTACGTGTTGACAACAGTTTTTACAGTTCTAACATTTTTCTTTAATTGATGATATTTGCTATGTATCGGAACAGGTTTCTAGACGTGTATATTTTCCTAAATGTAGGAGTCATATTATGTAAGTCAGGTTATCTGGTAATAATTATTTTCATCTAATAAAACATTTCACTTTTGTAGATAGAATAACAATTGGCTCCAAGTGTTTAAAATGTCTTTTGTAGCGAATTCACTAAATTTCTTTCCCGATAAATGCAGATACCGATAGATTTCATAATTTTACAGGCCGATGTTATAGGAGCACATGTTCAAAATTTTCTTTTATAAAGAATTCTATTTTTTTTATTCAAACATATATACCTACAGATTTTATACTTTAACAGGCTAATATGTTGGCCCATCTTTCGAATTTTCTTTCACAGAAATTCATTTTTGTAATTCATTTAAACGCAATCACGCTTCATTGTTCTGTATCGATTTTTCTTATGTGTTCTGTGACGAATCTTATTTCTTCTTCGGTAGATCGTTAATCTACCGAAGAAATACTCGATTCCTTATCAGATTTCCGAAATGTTTCTGGTCTATCTGGATTCTTGTTTGGGATAACTCTTTGAAGTTATTAGGCTCCTCACTGGTCGTTGTTTAGATTTAGAAAATATTTTGTATTAAATGCTACTTAAACCTCAACATTGTTTTATACGTAGAATTATTCGAATTTACTCCTGAATTTTCTAAATAGGTCTATGAAAAAGGGGCTTAGTTTTTAAGTATTTAATATATATATATATATATATATATATATATATATATATATATATATATATATATATATATATATATATGTGTGTGTGTGTGTGTGTGTGTGTGTGTGTGTGTGTGTGTGTGTGTGTGTATATATATATATATATATATATATATACATAAACTATTTATTTTAAGCGTATTCTAAAATATGAGCTAAAAATATAAGTAGAGCAATTAATTTTTATATGTGTTTGTACGCATATTAAACGTTTTTGCTCATCAAGTTACTTGAAAATGTTATTAGAAATAAATATATTTATATGGTAATATATTATAAATTTTAAAATGTAATAAAGTTACAATTATAATAATGCAGAGATTCGATTCATTACTTTAATTAATATTATTAGAATTAATTTTATATTTATAAATGTATATTTTCAAATTCTCTCTGTAGTGGTTTTATTGATTTAAATGGCTTTAGTTATATTTAACGTATGTTTCATTTTTGTGCATCAAATCTTACAGTTAATATGATTTTTTGCGAACCATACTTTTGAGCTCAATATATAATTTGCGCTGTGGAATTTTTCTATAAAAGTTAGATTTTTCCCCGGCGGTACTTCGTAAATGATTTTAATGTATAAAGTAGCTGTTGTTTGTTTGTCGCTTAACGGTCATTTTTTGCACACAAGAGCTAATTAGACCGGGACCTACGGCTTAAAGTGGATTCCGAACCACTACAAACATCCATGCCCAAGGTGGGATTCGAACCCACGAACTGTTGAACCGAAGGCAAGAGCGCTAACCATTCGGCTGCCAGCTCGGCGTATGAAGAAGCTGATTTATGTTTTCTTTTAATTAAGTTTTACTTTGGAAACAAACTTCATAGATTTTGTATTAAGGTAATTTGGTTATGATATAAATTAATTTTTAATACAATTCTATTTATGCTTACCTACATCTACAAATACGTATACAATTATGATTAAAATTTACGTTTATGCAAAACGTCTTACAAATTTCAGTAAATTAAAGAGATAAGAAAAATTGTAACTAGATTAGACTATTATCAAAAATCATTGGCGAGTGAATTAATTATACGTACGGGATATTTTGAATTGTTTGTTAAATTTATATATAACTTTACTTTCACACAAAAAAATGTATTTTCTTTTTCTCGGAAATAAAATTTGTTGGGAATTTTATTTATATTAATTGTGTATTTCATGTTTATTCTGTTTATTTTATATGAAAATGCCCATTCAAATTTACTTTTTAATTTTCATTATATTTACCCAGATTTTTATTATTTTTTTAATTATTTAAAAAAAGAGTAGGATTAAATGTGTTTTTTAAAGTTGTAAGATTCAGTGTATTTTTTATACAGTAATGAATTTCCCATTCAAAAAATAAAGGCGCATTTAAGGTGGATTTAGAATTTTTTCAAATTTTGGTCACGAGACTTTTTAGTGATAAAGTGCAATTTTTTTTAGTTTGCTTAAAAAAATATTTTAGCAGAAAATTCTCTGAATTCGATAGAATGAAATAACCTATCATAGAAGCAAAATTTCTTCATTCTATGGCTAAATTTTTGCTGTATAAATTCAGACCGTAAATCCGGAAACTTTATGTTTGAGACGACATAAATAGATTTTCTTTGTTCTTTGTAATTTCTAACTTGAGACGCTTTTTATGTTTTATATTTATGTAACTAATATAATGATACTTTAAAGTTTCGTTTCATTTGTTCTTTACTGAAATACAGCATGTAGCTGTAGGCATTTGTAATTACAAAATATTTTGGCCTACACTTTTGTGGTATTTATCGTGCACAGCATTTAATTTTTGACTGTTGCCTGTGTGTATCTTAAATTGTCCCTCATTATTATGATACTATTTAAATAGTAAAACTTCCAGTTTCATTTAAAATGTTCCATTTGTCATTATTACAATCTCTTATTTAATTGTTTTCTTATTTAAAATTTTTTCTCTTTTTTATTTTTTAATAATGTTTTAGGATTTTATCGTGTATTAAAAATATGAAATACGAAAACAAAATAATTAAAAAAAAAGAAATTAAATATATGTGTAAGGAGAAAAAAACTTTGTTAATTATATAAGAAAAAAGATACTCAATAGGGTTTAAAGTTAATTTGGATTATATTCAATATATCTGCGCATTCATTTGCAGATATTTAACCCTCTTAAACTTTTCCACTAATGTATTTTTTCTGATCTGTTTTTGTAATTAAATTATAATAATATTTAACTACAAAATATTTTAAACTTGGCTCTGTATTTCATATTTTTATAGCATAAATAAATATGGAAAATTTCCTCATAATATATGGATCTTAAAAAAATTGCTGCCAATTTTACCCTTAATATAACAAATAATTAAAACAGCTTAAATTAGCCTTCTGCTAGGCTTGCTAAAATTCGATGAGAGAAGATAATGTGCCAATTATATCTTATGTCCATTTCAATAAAACAGTAATACAATGAAATAAAATAGTAATCGCGTCTGATGAGTGCAAGATGTGAGCTTACTTAATTTCATAATATATAAGTTTGAAGAATATCACGTAATGAGCCTTTTGTAGTTTTTCTGGCTGTTAGTTAATTCGATTACAGATGTAAGTATTCTGTTTTAATGGTTCATATTTTCATTGTTACATTTTAATGACGTAAACCCCGGTAGTTCATGGTGTATCCGAAGCATGAAAATTTGATTCAGTTTAAGGAAAGCATGAATTTTTTGACCATTTCTTTTCCTGCTCATAGTAGATGTCTTTCCTACGCACTTCCGGTAATATATTTTCCTGTCCTATATTGGTCCAAATATTGCAAGCATTTACAAGAAAACCTAGTATTTTGATTTGGAGAAAAAAAGTGTGTGGGAGGAAAATAAAACATGCGAAGAATTAAATCTCTTAGAAAGATTTCTTATTTTCTTTTTCCTTTCTGTGAAGACACGAAAATTCTTTTGTGACGTGCTTGTGCATTTGAACATTTATTTAGCTTCGGTTGTAAAATGGCGGCGTCTTTTAGTTTGAGATCGTTTGCTGATTTCTTAAATAAGTTTCTTTCACTTTTCTTTCTTTTGGAGAATTAATTTGTAGCTTACTCCCTTTTTTCGCATCTGAATTCGAAATGATATTTCCGGAATAACTTGGATTGTGTTTAAATTTTTATTATTTCATTAATATATACTGAATTAAATTAAATGAAATGGTTTTGGTGAGTTTCAGTTGGGAAACTCGTCATTTTTATTTTTGCACAGCTATGAAGCATTCCTAAGGGAGAATTGCTGTACCAAAAATAGGATTTTCTTATTGGTTACAAAAAGTAAGCGGGATTTTTGTAGAATAATAAGTTATAAATAAATTTGGTTGTGTGTTTTTATGTAATTAGAGTTATTGGTTAAAAACTATGAATATAACTTTTCATTTAAGTTAGCAATGGGATTCTATTCTGAAATGGAATGAATGTTTCCACCTTATGGCAGAAAAGAGTTGAATTTTAATAAAGTATGAATTTTACTTCTCTGTTTTAGTGAACTGTTAATATTTTCTAGATCTTCTATGTTCTCCGCAAATTATACAGTAGCTAATATAATAAAAGTGCTTCTTGCTGTTATTATTAGATATTAATAAATTGCCTTTTTTCTAAAGTTTGCTTTAATTCTAGAAACCTAAATTTGAAAAATTGATGTTTTTTTCCAATTTTTTTATTGTTTTAGGGACATTTTAAAGATATATCTGTCTAAAAATTCTGAGATGTTCATAAAGAATGCTTTATTTCATAATATAATTCAGAAATTCTTTAACAATCATTTTGATGTAATAAATAATGTTTTGTGTATATAGTGTGCGTTGTAGTTTTAATATTTTATTATTAATATTAAAGAAATTGTGGGTGATAAATATTACAAAATAAGAATTTATTGAAAAGTTTTTCAAATTTGTATCCTCTTTCATTTAAAAAAGCTATTTTTATTCACTTTGATAACAATGCATAAATTTTTAAAGTGTAATAATGTAGCAAAATTAGGCAGGTTGAAACCAAATATTAGTTATAATATTTTGCTTATTGTTAGAACTGTGATTGTAAAAAGTTAAATTTTTGATTTCTTTAAGAAATGTTTTATTTAAAAATGTATCTATGCGAGCAGTCTTAGTAAAAAATATGTATAATTTAAATTATTTTTCCAATTTGAAATATTTATTTACTATAATATTTCTAAGTAAATGATTTCACTAATATTGTTGTGAAAATATAAAATTGGTTTATCACTTAGCTGTAAAACTCAAATGTGTATAGAAGGAATCTGTACTCTTTACTTCAGCTATATTACTCGTATTACTGTAAAATGCTTATTGTTAATTTTTAAGAAAGCTGTTCTTAAAGGGCTATTATAAAAATAAAAACTCATATTTAAGATATCTTTTTCATTAAAAGATTTTATTTTTCGGGTTATAAGTTTTTTAAGTTTCATAGAATTTAAAAAAAATATTATTAAAAAACTTAATTTAATGAAAATAGTGACATTTACTTTACTTATGGTTACAGATTTTACATCTGTAACCATAAGTAAAGTAAATGTCACAATTTTCATTAAAATAGCTTTAAATCATTAAGACTGAAAATATTTTTTACTATCAATTTCTAAAATTTTGCTATGCTACTATTTTTACTTGTAATTGATGTTGTATGAATATTAATATATATTGTGAATAATGTATGTTAAATTGAATGAAAATTATGTCGCACAAAAGGTATCGCTAGTTCTAGCCTCTCATTCTGCAGAGTATTGAATACAATAAAGATTTGTAAAAGTAATTTCACACACAGTAGTAAACATAATGGAAATGCGCTCTTGTCTCATTTATTCTTATTCAATAATTTTATTTTAAAAATGATTATTGTAGTTAAAATTGATACCTAATTTTGTATATTCTATATTTTCCCGTTTGAATTTCTATTCATTTCAGGTATTTCTTATTTTGTTTCGGGTAAGAAATGCAATACAATAAAACTAACGAAATTTAGATAATATTCGTTATAAGCATTTTCTGATGTAAATAAAGTATATTATCTAAATTTAGTGTAAAATGTTGCTGTTAAGATGAACCACAAATAATTTTAATTAGACGAACATTTTTATACAACTTATAAAGATTAAATTATTCAATTAAGAACTGCACGTAAAAATAATTTTATAAATATCAAAGAAATTGGTCATTTTTTATGTATTAGAAATCATGCAATTTCCTGTAATAGATAAAACTAAAAACTGGCTCATCATTTGCTGTATCAGAAGTGTATCAAAGATTTACTATCGGAAAAAAATTTCCAAGATTTCTTCGAAAAATGAAATTATTCTGAACTTAAAGTAAAAATGAATAAATAAATTTGTTTCGCTTTAGAATATTCAATGTTTTAGTTTTGACTTACCATGGATAATCCAATTGAAAGATAGGGAGTGGAAACAGTTTGATTCTAACGACAACTGAACAGCAATAAATACTGTATAGTTTCTGTTTGCTGCAAGCGCATTTATACAGTTTGATGCTCGAGAGTTTTCCCTTTTTTGTGATGCGAATTTGGTCTACTGTTTACGGAAAGCTTCTGCGATACGTTGTGGATACTGAAAAAAGTCTTGGCAAATTTTTAAGCTGCCTCCTATGTGGTGTGAAATTATTGTAGGATTTATCTAATTGCTGAAACCTGTCTTTGAAAAGCTTGTTCAGCGTTTAATTTTTGATAATAACGGGAGACTTTAGGGCGTTTTTTTTTTTTTTTTTTTTTTTAAATTTTAAATATCGAAATGAGTGCTTGGGAGTTTTCCAACTTCCTTGCTTTGTGACCCATGAATACAATACGTACTGCTACTTCGAACAGTTCACTAAATATCTTCTAAGTAAAAACCTGAAAACATAATATTTTTTCCTCTGAGGAAATAAGTTTCTGTCATTTGCATTTCCTCATTTTTTTGACCAAAAGTTTTTTATTTTTTCGATGTAGTTTATGCTGTTTTTATTAATTTTTTTTTTTTTTAGTAAAGATTTATTAATTCTCTTAGAGTAAAAAGCAAACTTTATATAAAATGTTTTCATTTAAATTGTAAATTTTAAATATTTGATTTCAAAATTAAGAAAATATTCCAATTTCATAATAAGTACTTTTCTTAAGATTGACTTTAAAGAATATGTTATGCAGAATATAAAATGCGTATGAGTTAAAAAAAATAAATAATTTTACTTTAGAAGTAAACTAGCTAAATATTTTAGGAATTTATTTGGAAATTTTTATTTATTAACTTTTATTTAAAGCAAAATTTTTTTCATTTAGTAAACAAAGAAAAGAGTAAACTGACGCTTACTTACCATAAAAGGAAACCTTAAAAAATTGTCTTCTTTTCGGATTTTTACAAAAAAAAGTCCGGCTATTATCACATGGGGGAAAAACATTTATCACATAAAACTGCCATAGTTTAAACCGAATGCGTTTATTTACATGAGCCAGTGTATTTTTGTAACTGCTCAATATGCATTTGATTTATTATTTAAAGAAAATATGGAATAAAAATTCTCTTCAGTCTATTTTAGTAATATTCGTTCATAGAAAATTGATGGTTGAGTACATTTCTCCATAAAATATAATTTTATATCTAGTTTCCTTAGTATGTTTAAAGTAAAAAAAAATTATAATTGTCTTTTTTGTAAGAAGATAGCTTAGTAATAAGACCACTCTTTTCGATCCAAAATAACCGAGTCCGATACCAGCCATTCTGAAGCGGTGTCCGCATGAGCTAGAGCTTATTCCTCTTTTGCGCACAGGCCTGTGAAAAGTCCTGCCAAAAAGTGAACAAACCTTATAACGAACTGATACCCCAGTACAAACTAGATTTATCAGGGCTACAGGGAAGCAATAACAACAAACTCTAGATTTATACATCCCTTATTAAAGTGTATATTAAAATAATTATAATATTAAAATGTTTCCTAATTCTCATTATAGTGATGTTCTATCTATAATTTCACCCTATTTATTTACATTTCATTTAAAACTAATTAATTTGCCTGCGTTATTTGCGTTAAGTTCGCTTTTCTGCTTTGCCTTACCTGCGTACAGACCTTTTTTTTTTTAGTACTAATGCAATTTTATCTTTGATATTTTGTTTTAAAATTGAATTGTAAATAGATTGCAGGAAAACAATCGTTCGCCAAACTTTAAGTATTGCAAAGATTTAAATAGTTGCATTTATGAAGTTCTATTAATAAAAGGAAATATTTTACAGATACCTGCTGCAGTAAATATTTAATAACTGTTGCTTTGCTTCTCATTGTAACCCTTTGGCAGCTCTTGGTAAGACAAGTGCTGCCAACATACACTAGACGCTTTAAAGGACAACTTGATTGTCCCATTTTTAGTGTCATAGTTTTCTTTCATTTAACTTTCCATAAAGGATTTATAATTTTGTTTAGTAATGTGTATCCTTTGGCTTTGGACAAAAACTTATTTATTGTTAGAGAAGTAATGTGTGTGTGAACTATCCTCCAAATTTTCTTTCGCTCCTTTTGTCTTTTTTGCTAACTCTTTGCAACCGGCGAAATGAAACATTTTCCATTACCTTTTTATTAAATTTACTTTTGTTCAACTGAGTTCTACAAAATTAAAGTACATTATTGATTAATATAACTTTGCATTTTATGCATTAGTCAATTTTACGTAGTCGTTTCATTAAATTTTATATTCATTTTTATTAATTATAAAAAAAATATTTAATTTTACATAAATGCTCTTTAATATGATTTTTTGATAGAAGCTACAAAATCACACACACTATAGTGTCATATATTGCTTTGTTAAATGTTTTTGAAATTAAGAACATGATAATGCTCACTTACTATATGAACCAATAAGATTATAATTATCTTCCCCCTCATTATTATCAGTATAAGTTTATAGTTTTCTTTTCTAGTAACACATTAAGTATACTTTTGTGTTTAAAGTTTTAAAAACTATCTTTATCATCAGATAACATTTATTTTTCTTTATTTTCTTTTCTAAAATGTACTTTTCTTAAAATTTACTCATCCTAAATTAATCTTATTAATTTTAATTGATAATTAATATTTTCTGGTCATTGAGACGAATAGAAGTCCTAAATGATATGTTGAGTAACACAAGCAATTTTTTTCGTTTTGTGAAAAAAATTGATTTCTGAAATACATTTTCGTGTGGAATCTAATTTTGTTAACTTACTTGGTTGTGCACATTATTTTTTTTTTATTTTATCTATTAATTTTTGCTTCTGAAGGCTCATAATATTTAAATGGGCTTATCCGTGATATTTGGGATTTAACAAATTGATATATATGTATTGGTGCTTTAGTAATTTTTATCGTTGCCTCATGTTTACTAGTACCTTCTTGAGCTGTGTATATAATTATTTACTAGTATCTTCTTGAGCTGTGTATATAATTATGAATGTAAAAAAAAAAAAAAAAAAAAAAATAGATGGCATCTCTTTAGTTAACAAAACTAATGTTATTGTTGACTTTGTTAGAAAAAAATGTTCTATGCCTCATTGAATTTCGGTTTTGAGGCTTTCTTGATTATTATGCATTTACCTTATTCATTGTATTTATGACCTGCACATAGTATAATCTGTTTCCTCAAAACCTAAAAAAGCTAGAACTTTTGCTGAGAAATAATACCCTTTAAAAATCACATGTTATTTCTATGAACAATAAACGACATGTATTACTAAAATATATGCATTATTTTGATCATCCTTACTTTTTGTGAACCCAGGAATTCTATCGTTGTAAGGATGTTAAACAGACAGCATGAAATGAATAACTTGTGATTGTTCTTCGTTAAATATTTGCTTTAAAACATCATGTTAACCAAATAATGAAATTAGTTGTTTATCTACATTTTCCTTAAATTCTGTACTAGGTAACAAATTTGATACTGTTTCTTTGATGTTGGAAATAAAAGTTGATGTTGGAAAAAGCCTCGTTATTTTATTATTTCGTTATTTAGTTTTCGTTAAACACATTTGTTTTCAAAAAATTACTTTCGATAGTTCAGTATATATTTGACTAATTTATTCTTTTTTAGTTCCTTTAAATTTACCATCATGCATAATATTCAGAATTAATCTTCACCAATTTAATATATTTTATAGAAAATTTACTACGCGCGCGCGAGAATTTCAAGCAATGAACTTTATAAAATATTCACCCAATAATAACAGTAAAATATTTTTTATAAATGCTATTTTATTGTTTACAATCTACGCAGATAAGAGAATTAAGGTCATCAAACATTACTTTATTATAAGTTTTTTTAGACATGCTAAAAATTTTTAATCTTATAATCGATACATTGTTTTTGTCTTTAGAATACTGAAACATAAAATATTTCTAGAAGACAAAAATAAAATAATAAAAGACAATTTATTTCTGCAGTATGTAACTTTCGTTATCATCTATAAATATGAATACAATGCATATTTATGCTCCTTCGAGTGGGTAAAACACAAAGAGATGAGAGACTATTTTCATATTAATTCGATCAATGATTCCGCGTCTTCAAGAAAATAGTTCGTAACACTGATATGTAATGTTCAATAAATGAATCGTTTACTTTCATTTATTAATTGGATAATTTTATACTTAAAATAGTATTATTTTACTGACTTAATTTATTACTTTGTCAATTCCAAGCATATTCTCTGAAGTATATAGTCCAAACTTTTATTCATGTAGAAAGTAAGATCTTTCTTTAAGCTTTCTGTGTTCAAATGTGATTTTTATGATCCTTACCGTAGTGATGTGTGTGGTTATTTATATTAACCGAATTGTTGAACAACATTCTATTCAATGTTAGATACACGATTAATTTTATGATAATTAGATCTTTGTAAAAGATTTAATTTCAATTCACGGGAGACAGTAAATTTTATTTACAGGAGTCATTAACGTAAGTGTTGGCAAAGAAGCTACATTGTTATGTATTTCACTTTCTTTGGAAAGCTATCATAACGCAATTAGTATTTGTTCTATGATACAATGCAAAAAGTTTTAAGAAAAACGAGAAACGTTTTGTTTTCTTCTGCCCTCCAAAGGAGCCGGAAATATGAATGGATGATTTTATTTGTGAATCTCTTAGCTTCTTTCCTTCTGACGTCAATTTGGTTTTTCCCATCATAAGAATAATATATTTTTAACTTGAAACTGTCTAGAAAATCTTAAATTAAGATTTTATTTTTTTATTTATTAATTTCATTGCATTTTTCTGTAAAATCGTGACAAATTTGTTTTCATTTCTTTTAATACAACTTAAAGTTTTAAATTGCAAATTCTATACTGTAAATTTCGGTCAGAAAAATTTGCCAGATCTTGAAATAAATTTGAATTTGCTTACATTATTTTCCATAACTGTCGTTATATATTTATGCATATAAATTGCATTATTTTTGTATAGGTTAATGTACCGTGAATGTATAAACTATTCTATACAGACATGAAATTTTTATAAATAAAATCTTGATTAAATTTTATACTTGGAGTACATGTTTTGAAGTTATTTCAAAAGAACCTTTAACCCCAAAATTATTCAAAATAAGAATGACAATGAAATTACGGCTGTAAATATAATTAATTAAGTTAAATTTTTATTCCTTAGATATAAAAATGTTTTATTATGTAAACTATATATTTTTAAATAATTAAAATGTTTATTCATTATATAAATAGTTCAGTTTTAATGGAAGTAGTTTGTAACATTTCTTTAATATTTAGATGATGTATTTATTCAAATAAATTCTTCACACAAATACTGAGTAACTAAACGTTCGATATTTTACTGCATAAAATATTTTTATTTAGTTAAATATATTCTTTTCCATCACACTTGTGTCCATTTAATATATTATTTATTCTAAACTATGTTATTGAAATCTCGTTATTTTTCATGAGCAATAAAGCCGAGCTGGCAGCCGAATGGTTAGCGCTCTTGCCTTCGGTTCAACAGTTCGTGGGTTCGAATCCCACCTTGGGCATGGATGTTTGTAGTGGTTCGGATTCCACTTTAAACCGTAGGTCCCAGTCTAATTAACCCTCGTGTGCAAAAAATGACCGTTGAGCGATAAACAAACAAACATGAGCAATAAATTATTCTAAATAATTCGACAGTATGGATTAATAAATTTATTTCTCTCAGCTTATTTGACAGCTAAAGATCCGCTGTATTAAAATTCAATTATCTAAATCTGGTATTTAATCAAAATTTACTGAAATTTTTTTATTTAAATTTTTGACAGTAAAAACTCAATTTAATTTTCTGGTTCGTTTAGAGAAAAGACTTTTTTATTAGTAACTTATTTCGTTTTCCTTTCTTCGAAGTATAATCTGTATTTAATATTTTGTTAATAAAATTATTTATGTAAATATATCGTTCTGGAAATAGCTCTTGCTTCAACGATTTCCCTGTATACGAATCTATTTTCCGTAAATTTCCGCACTTGGAAAGTAAGGACATCTGCGATGACCTCTGTTTACTGAATTTCTTGAGCTGATATTCGCATGCTGAATTTTTAAAAAGATAAAAAAATCTCTCTTAAGAAATTTCGCTGAATGTACTCATATTTGTTTTGTTAATTTTAAACATACTTTTCTCTTTGAGTTTTTTCATCTACAAATTTTGATTTTTCTTCGCTTGTTGCTTTTCAAATTCTATATAATTTTAAAGAAACTGATCTTTCGGAATGTGCTTAACCATTGAATTTCAGGAGTATTTTTTTCTGCTGAAAATGAAATGAATTTTTTCGTGTCACTGTATATGAAGGGATAATTAGTGTTTCATTTAATTCCAATGTTTCTGGAATTAAGATTCTTTTGATTTTTCTGAGAATAATTGCTCTTCAATATAAACTTCCGTAAAAAAATGATAATTATCATGTTCCAGATTTAATATAATAGGTAGAAAAGATGGAGTTGAATTTATTTTGAGATTTAATTAAAAGTATAAAAGAGAAACCTTTTAGTTAAATCTTACAAAATTAATTCCACTATAAACGTATAACATAGACCTTTTATCTCTCTGTTAAAAAGGATTGAGTACTTTTGATTCCCGAATTGTTACTTCTTTTGCTTTCAACGTATGGTATATTATACAATATTTCTTTTTGTGTTATATCACTATTTTATTTTTCATTGATTTTACCTTTGATTGATGATTTTAGACCTTTTTCAGCCTTCCTTTAATGCTAGGCAATACATGGTTTGTTTTAAACTACTGATATCTTAAAGTGCTTCGGATCACATCGAAGTTTTCAAATTTACCGCATGTGTCGGTCGACATGTGGCAGATTTGAAAGACTTAGGTAGTGTTTTAAGGTTTGAGTTTTGCAAAATTTGGAACTTTACTAACCATTCGAGGACCCCAAATCCTCTCCGATGTCTCTGTGACATATTTGCAGATGATGTACAAGAAGGTATGATATATACATATGCTTATAGGGACCAATACAATATCTCTTAAAATAGAAAGATAAGTGATAAATTATTTTTATTTATTTTTTTACCGAATTGTCCTCGATCGTTGCTGTTACTGGAAAGTATTGCTTGAGACCTGTGCCACGATAAGCACACGAGTTGTAACAGAGTATTTTGTACTTATCTCTAAGCGATAATTTCTTTCCAATTCATAGCGGTAAAAGGCATGATAATCCATCTTAGAAGATACAATCCTGCATCACATTATATATCAAAGGCAAGAGCATGTTAGGGGGGGGGGGTCTTCGAACAGAAAATATCTGTTGCCATTGTTTAAACTCCGCTGCTTCTTTTGTTGAGGCCTGTTTTTTGGATTGCTGTTTTAGAGTAATCTTAGTAGCGATTCTGCAGAAAATGCAGCTCACTGATCCAACTACTGCATTCAGTTGTCACTAATGTTGTCTCCTTTGATAATGCTGTCAAAAGGTATTTTCTGAAAAGGCAATGCTCATTTGTAATCAGGAATAGGACCATAGGAATGTTAGTAACACATTGAAATCATTTCATATCCAACACAATCCTGAAATTTTTATCGACCGTTAAAGGCATGGCTATATGTTTGACTCCTATGAAGTTTTCGTTGTAGTATTTTCATATCGACACAATATGCAACTATTATAACATGCGTTGTACCTCATGCTTACGTTTTAGGTGGCTTTACAAAGCTTAAAAACCATTATTCTATTGATTTTTTCACCAATTAATCAATCATAGAAGGGTATTGTTTTCAATGCATTGCATATATATACATGTACAATAAGTAAAGAACTAGAAATATTGTGGGGATATTTGAAATATGTGTGACAAGTATTTAGTTATGTATTGTTTTTCAAGTAATCAACTCCAATGAAAATCAATTACAAATAGAAAATTGTTAAATATTTCATTCAGATATATATTTATTTAGTGTTTCCGAATTAAATTTCGAGTCATTGCTTTAATAAATAATAAGATTAATATGATTCTCCGCAAGAAGCACTTGTAAGTTTAGCACGTGTTCTACCTGCACAACGTAAAATGCGCAACATGTGCAAGAGAACCCTTATAAATAATATTTAATTGTAAGGGATGACTAGGAAAGAGGCCTTAAAATATTTTTCATATATATGATACACAAATTCAGAAGTGCACTTCAAGCCTATTCTTTTTAGTTGTTATCATTTTTATTAGAAGTAAATCGTTCTGATATTCTAATCCTGAAAAAGATTCGAAAATTCAAATTTTTATAAACGTTTTTATAAATATAATTTTTGTGAAATTTGACATATCATAACTGTCTACTGAAAGGGATTTTTTTCTGTCTTTTTTATCCTGGATTCCCATATTTTGATATCGGGATAAGTAACCCGATTGAACACGAAAATAAAAATTTGGAAAAGAAATGCTTTTCTGAGACATAAGATAGCGCTTTCACATTTCTTCATTTTTTTTATACATATATTTCATTTCTTTGTTTCTTCTTAGTAAAAATCTGATTGTACGAATGTCTCTGAGTGTGTGTTAAGTATACATCAAAATTATATCTATCTTCTTAATGTTCATAGTTAAGTAAACTCCTCATATCTTCTTAAAGTACATGTTAAAGCCTTCTCTCTTTCTACTTATCTTTGTAAAGTACGTGTTGGAACTATTGAATTATGAATGGGATCATAGTAAGAATCTCAGTTCTTACTATAAATCACTCCAGTTGAGTTTTAGCTGTACATAAAGTTTAATATTTTGAACTTTTAAGATTTTTAACCGGTGTATTTATATGCATTATTAACCATAACAAAGAATAATGGTGATATAGAATTAAATGACTTATATGATTAAAAATATTTAGCGATATTTTAAGTGATTTAATCTGCCAAAGATTGTCTGAGTTTACTATTAAATTTTGTTACAGTTAGTGCGGCATAAAACTTTGCTTGTTTCTGCTTGCAACACAGAATTTGTGTGTGTTGCAAGGAGAAACATACTAGGTTCCTATACATAAGAATGTAATTTTTTCCTTCAATCCTCTTATGTTGATGGATACTTCAAAAATCCATGGTAAAAGTAAAATATTTGTAATTTATCTGCATACTAAAATATATTCTTTCCTAAACTTTGTTAAACTATTTATTCTAAAGAAGAAATACAGAAACAGAAGAAAATATCAGATTTCGTAATGATACTGAGGTTTTTTCAAGTAAATTATTTGAATTAATACGATTACTTGAGCAAAAATACCTTGAATTGGGATTGGAATCAGTGACTTGTTAGAACATATCTTCATTGTTTTCAGAAATTTTTAGAAAAATAACAATTTTTCGACTAGGAAAGTGTAGATTTTTATTCTTGCTTACTTTCTTATGAGGAAGGAAAGGAAATACGGGGGGAAAAACTATTTCTACAGTATGGTAATGTACACTCTTCGATTTTCTACAATTGAAATGAAATGCCATAATCAATTAGTATTATCTTATTTCAAAAATGTATAATATATTATGTTTATCTTTATGTGTGTCAAAATTATTAAAAATAGTTTAATAGATTAAATTTACTAAAAGTAAAATGTAAACATTTAATTTTCAGGAAAAGAATATCTATGTTTGTAATACTCCAAAAGTCACACATATGGAACATTTTTAATATTAGTAACTTTTTTAATATATATTTTTCAATGTTAATTTCTTTAAATAATGGGGCTGTTCAATCGATAGTGATTAATTAAATTAATTGTATTTTATATATATAGAGAGCGGAGATGTATCCAACCACAGAAGACTGTTGGTCTGATACCACCACAATGATACCTTTAACAGCTACACCAGTCCTTAATAATTCATATCAAGGATCACTTACACCAGTACAAAGCCCTTCTAATCTTAACACTCCTGGGCACCTATCAAATGAAGGTTATGCATTAGAAAGCTCTCTGCCATCTTCTGATACAGAATATCATCCACTTTCTTCATCTATTGGTTTGTACAATGCTATGTTTCTAGTAATCTTTTTTTTTTTTTTTTTTTTTTTTTTTGCAAAAAAATAAGTTTTAAAACTAGCTTATCTGTTTTACCTTGTATGATTCATTTTTTTAATATACCTTCAATAAAAAGCTAATTTAATTCTGATCTCTAGAGTAGATGCAATATGGTCATCTATAAATGGTTGTAATTAAACTGGCCCTATTGTGACCAATGAAACCCATTTTACATGTCGGATTTCGATGAAATTCTATACTTATTTTATAAATCATGGAAAAGATTTTTGCATTAGCAAAATAGTTTAAATTTTGAACATCAAGTGGTATTCTGGCTTTTAAAGAAAAATTAAAACTCTGTCAGAATCATTAAAATTTGTTGAATCATGGAATATGCTCAACGTGTTCCATTGTCCTCTACTACATGTTGAAAATGCATTATAGCATGTTCAATGACATGAGAACATGAAGAAGTTCTAGAAGAAGTTCAGCAACAAGTCGTGTAATACTACCTTTAAAATCATAATTCCTCAACCATTAAGTCTTATAAGAAATTTCACAATCAAATTCACAGGTACTTAAGTCGGATAAATGAGAAGCCTAGACATTCTGAAAAGCTCTGGATATTACACGATTTTCATTGAAGATAGTGGTAATCAAATATTGCAATGAAGTGCTGTTGAAGGAATTCACATTGCTATACATTTGTGGTAGAGCACTCTTATTACCCTTAGAAGTAAGATTTTCAGAATGAGGATGATTAATATGAAAAGGTAAAGCTCTCCATATCAATTAATGTTGATTACTCACAGTTACATCTAATGAAAAGTGCGCTTCATCTGAGCTTTGAATTATCCTTGGCCATCAATAGCCATTGTCATCAAAAATGGACAATGGCTATTGATAATGGCAATGACAAAGAAAAATCAGCAAGTTTGGTTGTTTTTACCCTATTGATCTTATATGTATACTTTTTAACTGGATAATAGAGTTTTTCATATTGTTGACTGAGGAATCGGTAACTCACACAATTCTTTTAAATGACGATGTTCATGTAATGCTGCTGGGCTATTACTACAATTCTGACAAACAATTTTACCAGTACAGCTTCATTTTTCTTCCATAAGCATGATTATCGCTGATAAAGGCAAGCAGAATGTTTTTCTGACTTTGATTTTTAGTCACTTTATAGATTTCAATAATCTGCATAAAAAATTTTTTTAAATAACCATCCAGTATCAAAATCTGAGCTAAGACTTTTATTGCAGAAATCGGTTCGTTTATCATCTCTTTATAGGACTCACGTTCTCTAGACGAATACAGGTGTCCCAATCCCAAGATACTCGGGGATCTTCATTGTCTTTCTGTATATGCCCTCTTCTCATTCTATTCTATTTCTTATCTTTTCTACTTCTCAAGAGTAGGTGAGGGACTCTCTATGAATAGCTGTAGCCGCTCTCTTTGCTTCTTGCTTTTCATGGACAGTCAAAATCCCCACATTTTGGCCTTGCATGGCACCTCTTTGAATGGGTCGTACACTATGATCTTTATATCTATCGGTTGACACCTAGCTGCACTTGTTTGTAGCTAGTCTGCTAGGGATCTAGCGAAGGTGTCACATCCTTCGGCTTGGCGTTAATATGGTCACTGTCTCCGGGGGTGACTCCTAGTATCATTGTAAACTCTGAGGCTGGAAGTGCTCAGAGCAGGCTGTCATCCCTTGTAGGGCTTGAGGGGCTATCGAGCCTGAATATTTTCATGTATATTATGGGCCCTAATTCTTTCGTTGTTAAAGCCAATACATCTACTCATTACATATTAATTAGCACACCTAACACTTTTTATGTAGTATCATTTTTTTTCTAGTACAAAAACTGCTCACATCATTTATTAGTAGCATACAAGATGTCAAAAAATTACGCTCTAGAGATCTTCTTGTTCAAGTTATCGTGAAATAAGCTCTTTGGTAATTAGTCATTTAAAAAGTGTGGGTTCATTGAAACATTATTTCATAAAACCTTTAAATGATGTGCTGTTCTCTCTAACTCAGACTTCATAGATATAATACAAGCAGAATTTTTGGATAAACTTCGTGATCAAGGAGTTTGTACTGCACGCCGTATAAACATTTGATTTGACGGTAGACTTATTCTCACACATGTTGTCTTAACTTTTCAGACAACAGTATTACTTAAATCCATAAAATCAGAATACATAAGTTACAAACTCCTTCTATTCATTCTTAACCCTCTTAGGTGTTTTAAGTCAGAGATATGGTCATTCTAAACTAGCATCTAGAAGTACAAATCCTATATGTGGAAAATGTGCACAATCTGGTCATGAGATTAATGTTCGTACTTCAGGAATATTCAAATGTTTTGGTTCACATATGCTGCATTTTCCAAATCTTAACCTGTATGGGTCTTGGAGAAAGAAGTAATTGCAACCAAGATTAAATAAAATATTACTTTTCAGGAAGCAAGACAAATAGTTAAAATAAGAACACCAAAAAATGGCATTTCTTATACTTTACAAACTAGCTAAAATAAAAAACAACCAGCAAAGAAGAGTAGTTTACCAATATCTGACTCCATTTTCAACTTTGTCATCTAAATATCCACTTCACCTTCTAATAGCATAAAGAAAATTACTTCAAATACCAATAAATCTAAGACTGATGATACAAAAATTAAAAAAAAAAAGAAAACTAAAATCTCAGGAGAAAAATGCTTTAAAAGAATAACTGATATATCTTCTGAAACACATATGAAAATGGGCTCCTTTTCTACATCTCGTAGCGTTTCAAAAAGTAGAAAAGAAAAGCACAAAAGAACAATAAAATAAAACCTGCTTTTGATAACATTATTAAATAATGAAATTGTTGTGGTTCTTGGAAAACATTGGATTTTTTTCATAACAATTTTCTGGCTCATCTTTCTGGCTTTTCATTATAATTAATACATTTATTCTTCTGAATTATTTATCTCAACATGGTCAATTAATTCTTATCCTATAATAAAGTCAAGCACTTAATTTTATCATAGATTACTTTGTTTTCGACATAGCTTTGCACAACTGAGGATCTTGCACCAGTTTAATCAAAATCCTTTTTCACAGGGTAGACACACTATGGGGAAGTATCTCACTTTAATTATAACCAACCTGTATACCTAAAAATACTAAGAAAGTACATTTCCTAGACCAATATGCTTTTTAATTTATTACTTATAGTATAAAAAAATTTTATTAAATTTTTTAGCAATTGAATTTTATGAAGGAAAATTTCTAGTCAATAAGAGTAAAAATTGTATCACATTTTTAATAATTGAATTTAATGCTCTCTGGAATTTTTAATATCAATTTCTCAAGTATTGCAATTTAAATAATTGCATAGTTTTTAGAAATATGTTCTTATATAAAAAATCATTTATTATAAAATATCATATTTAAGGTTGTTTTATTTTACTTACAAAATCAATGTAGTGTATAATATAAATTTAGAGGAATATTGTGTATCTTTTAACTTTAAATATTACAAGATTAATGTTATTGTAAAAAAAATGACAAGTTATTATTACATTATCTTACAGATTTTTTTTATCCTGTCAATTTAGCTTTGCCATTGTTTTTTATTTTTTTCAATTATTTGTCAAATTAATTTATGAAAGAATATAATAAATAATTACTTATATGTGTAAACTAAATTAATGAATTTTAATTAAATACATTTTTAAACTAAAACTAATGCTGTTTATTGAAAAAAGTAAAATTTGATATTTTAAGAATGTTTAATAAATAATATTTTTATTGTTAAAGTTTTACAGGAATTTTTAATGTTGTTTATTTGTTCTATAATGTTTATATTGTTAACTGATATGTACTGAAAATATAACAATATATTTTAATATGTGTAAATTTTAATCCTGTATGTGTAGAATTTCATTTTGCATAAAATTTCATAAGAGCTGTTTTCAATCCTATATAAACAAACTGTTTTTTATTATTGAAGAAGTTAAGATTATAGTATTTCAGTAATGCCTTAAAAATGAATTTATTAACATTCTTTCAATTTTGAAAGTTAACTTTTTTTTCTTGCTAAACTTTTGAATAGATTTTCTTTTAGTGTTCACTGAATTTATTTCATTATCTTTCAATGGTATTTTTGAAATCTAATGCTATTAATGTTAAAATATGCTTGTAAAAACTTATTTTAAATATAACATTATAAAAATATAGATTACATCTCCAGTATAAAAAAAAGAACAGTGTTTTCAAAAGTTGAGATTTTTGTGTTTCACCCAAAACTGTTTTGCTGTGTGTCATGGGACAACAAAGGATTTTGTCTAAAGTTAAATAACACTATCATATAGAGCAGTATTTTCCCATTTTGTGAAGTAAATCAAGATCTAGCTATTTTAAAAAGTATGTTTTGCTTAGCTGCGTTTTGTTATAACTGGTTGAATAAAAATTCATTTATAATTATTTCAATGTGTGTTTTAATTATATTTGCAACAACACAATTAAATTACTCATTGCAGGTTCTTCAAGCATTGGATATGCAGTAGCTGAATCAATAGCATTAACTAATGATAGTGATCCAGTTCCAACTGGTAGTGTTACTAATAACGTATATGGAGCTGACCTTCCTGAGCTACTATATTCAAATAATACTGTAGCTGTTTCTCATGATGAACTTATTCCAGATTTATTTTTAGATGAAGATTTACAGTTAATGAATTTACCAACAAATGGCAAGTAGCTAAGATTAAAATCTTATTCCAAAGTTATTTTCATTTATATAAATTATTAGTGTTATACCATGGAAAACTTATCTGTAATGTCTTTAGCAATATTGTTTACCTTTATTACTTTTTCCCATTTTTTATGATTTAACTTGTTGGGAAATTTTCACTATTATTTTCTGTGTGTGTTTATAAAAAGAAAAAAAAACTATATTCCTTATTTTTTAAAAATTCATACCAGTTTATGTTTATTAAAAATATTAAATAGCATTTCATCAAAACTACTGAAGTTTTTTAAAATTGGGTTCTTGGAAATATTCAAAAAATTTAGATTTTTAACTAGGTATAAGAAATTAGATTTTTAAATAGGATTTTCTTTATTAAATGTTAATCTTATTAAATGAAATAAAATGTATTTAATCAATATAAATTTTTATATTGATATTATTATAGCAGTATTTTATGTAATTTTGCTTAGAAAATGCACATTTGTAAGTCAGGCATCAATGAAATATTTTAAAATTGCTAAGGACAAGATAATTTAACATATAGTTTTAAAAACTATTACAAAAGTTTAAAATATTTTAAATTCTCTAAATAATCAGGAAATAAGGTAAGAGATGAGATGCCCTGGCTATTCTTTAACTTGTCTTCTTGTAACCTAATATGTCAGTGAAGAATTGTGTTGCCAAAAAAATATTGATCTATCTTGCTCCTTTTAAATTAGTATGTTAAGACCTCAGGTTTTTTTATTTGTAACCATGAGAGGTATCCACAATTTAAATGTTGAAATTAAGGTAATAAGACACTCTTGTGATTATTACTTAAAAATATTATCTTAATACTGTAGTATAATAATTATGTATGTCATATATGTAAGTATATTATTAAAGCATGTTATTTTCTTACAGAATTGAATAACATTTTATGTGTTTTAAAATTCTGTCCAAAAACTGAGTATCTAACTTAATGGTACAATATTTTTATAGGGCTATTAAATGAGCAATTACTTGATTACATCTATTTCTTTGAAAACTAATAAATTGATCATAAATACAAATATTGAAAGCTTTGATAATATTTTGTGTAGTTTATTATAAATGGAAATAAAATCTGATTTTATAATTTATGATTTTGAATGCATTTAAAATTTGTGTAACCGATATATATATATATATATAATATCAGTTTAGAAATGTTTTTATATTTATTAAAAACATTTACTTTAGTGCTTTATTTTTATATGTGACAATTCAAATAGATATCATTTCTTTATTTTTTCTTTTTGCTTAAATGTGCCCATTACCGATGTTTTCTCTTCCATTTTTACTAGAAAAAACATGTATTAATCATTAATTTTGCCCTATCTAATTAATGATAATAGGATATTTCATTAATTTTTTTAGTAATAGAAGTGTAGCTTACTTCAGTGTTTTCATCGTTAAGAAAAAATTAAAGTTAATGTTTCAAATTATGAATTTTGTAAATTGTTTTAAAAAATCTACTTTTTTCTAATATAACTTGAAATTTTCTAATTTGAAATATATTTCCCACAAATATAATCAATTTTGATTTATAAAATTGGGTACAGGTGAATAGTTTGAGAAAGATTTGGTTAATCTCTGAGTAAAAAAGAAATTATTGTTGCATAATTATGCATTTTGATACAAATTGTATGAAATTTTCTTCTTTTAGGATAATATGAAATATTTCAGTTAAAGAATCTAACATCTATATTTATAATCTTTTGTCTTCCATTTTATAAAATGAAAATATGTTATTAATTATGTACTGAATAATGTTATTAGTTAATTTATTAAGTTAAATAAATTATGAACCTAATTTGATATTTGATGTACAGTACTTCTATAAAATATTAATTTCTAATTTTTTTTTACTGTGATATATATATATAAATATCCTAATATAGTTAATAATTAGCTATATTCAATTTTTTTAAATTAAAGCTTGAAAGATTCATACTTATTTATTTAGAAGTACTGTACATCTGAAAATACATTTCTATTTACTAGTTTGTAGATTATGTCAAATTATTTACTCTGAATAAAAGGAAAGGGCTTAAATTTTATTTTTCAATTTACTTAAAAGCTTTCTTTCCTTTAATCCTTAGTATAAATAATTATGTATGTTTATGTACTTTTATTATTATTAAAATGTTATAGGTAATGAAGATAAGACTAGAGACGATCAAATGGAAACAAGCTGTGATTCAGCTGCGTCTAGCCGTTTTGTATCTACATCTGACTATGTAAAGAAAACTTTCTAATATTATAATTTCTAAGAAAAATTTGACTTGCTGATTATTTTTGAGTTGAGTTGCTGCATTATGTTTGCAGTTTGCATACACTATTACAATATTTCAATTAATGTTTTTATCCAGTAAGTTAATTCTAAAAATTTTATAGTTAGAATTAACTTAATCATTAAAAATCTGCTTATTCAAGCAATTATTTTCATGTAAATCATATGATTATATGGTTATTTAATTATTTTTGCTTAAAACTGTTTAAATATGAGTCTATAAGTACAACGTGTTCGGCTCAACTGGAAAATGACAGCATTTGTGTTAGTCCAATATCCTGGACACAATATTTTTTAACCAAGACTCATCGGAACTAGTTCAGTATCCCCATATATTGGCGAACGCGGCTAATTTTTTTCGTCGCCAAGTCAAGCGCGCCAAGCTAGCACGGGAAATTTCCCGAAGTTTGATTGAAAAATAAGCATTTTAGAAAATTTAAAAAGGGAAATAAATATAAATGGTCTTACTTGATATGAAGTTTAGCTGATATGCCGATTGGTATGTTTATTTCGACAGTTTGTTCGTTGTCACCAGTGTCACATTTCAGTAAAAAAAAAAAGCATGCCAAAATATTCTAAATATTTACACTTTTAGTAATATTACACTAAATATTTACACTTTTTCAATTTAAAAAAAGCAAAAAAGGCATGCAAAAAATATTATTTTAAATTTTAATTACTTTATAAAATTAAAAAAGAACATGTAAAAAATATTTTTCTAAATGTATACACTTTATAAAATTTAAAATAAGCATGCAAAAAATACTAAAAAAAATTCTATTAACAATTCCAACTGTTAGCCTAGAGCTTGAAAAATTAAAATACCCATCATTGGTTTCTTTAATTTTAGCTAAAATAAAATGTTGAAATTTCTCAACAACACTATGAGGATGAGACATTATGGAAATGTAACAATAAATTAACAAAAATGTATAAGATAATAATAAAATAAAATAATAAGATAATAATAAATATATATAATAAATAAACCAAATAAAAAGAAAAAATGTATAAGAAATTGTAAAAAAGAAAAATTTAGGATGATTGGACGCTGGCGACAAGGAAGCACAACTGAGGGAAAATCCCCTAATTGCACCAACAGCAAACAAAAGACAAATGGCTTCCATTTGCAATAGAAACATGGAACAAAGAATGTTCTAGAACAATGAAAGTCAAAGTAAAATTTAAATAGCTGTAAAATTTATGTAAAACACGAGATAAATGAATAGTGGCAACAAAAAGAAAAAAGAATAGTAACTAAAACTGAATTTGGCAACACTACAATAAAAACAAAAGCTGAAATCGGCAATACTATGATGTAAACAAAGGGCGCCAGATTTGGCGAGAAATTATGTATGGGGCTACTGAACTTATACCGACTCATCTACACACATAATTGGTTAAAATTATGTGCTAAAATGCCCTCCAATAAACAAAAATGTGTGTATCTGCAAAAACACATGGTAAAAACAGTTATTTATCCGGTTACAGTTAAAATTTACGCCACCTAGTGTTAGAAAAGATACTTGCCCTAAGAAGTCAATATTTCATAAAATATTCAGCTTGTAAAATATATTAATTAAATAGCTAATAGATGCTTCATAAAAAATTTAATTTTGCTTTATATTATAATGGTTAACAAGTTCTGTTATTATTATTTATTTTCAAATTTATATTTAGTTGTTCATTATCACCATTCTTGAAATTGCATGTGGCTTAAATATTTATTACAAAATGGATTCTTTTATTTAATTTAAATTATAATTTTTAAATTCATAAAGTATATTGTATTAATATATTAAGAAATATGAAAAAAAATTTATGTGCATCCCTTTAATTGTTTATTTTTTTCATGCAATTTATGATTGTTTACTTTTTGAATTTGGGCAACAGATAATTACTAAAGATTTAGCAAGATGCTCATAAATACATTATTTCATTTATAAACTAGATAATTTTTATTTATGTTTAGGATAATTATTATTTATATTTAATAATTAGGTGATATCTCAATTTCCCATTAATCTTTTTATGAAGTTTTACTCAAGATAACATAATTTTATAGTATCTTTAAATTTCAAACTGCTATTTAAAAATGTTAAATATCATTTATAATATCTTTATATAAATATTTTGTTAACTTTATAATATTAAGTATATACGTTTTTAACAAATATGACAAAATTTAAAAAAATTTTCGTCAACATAAATAATACATATTGTATTTATTCCTCTCCTTTAGCCCCATTTATTAATCAGTGAATTCTTTCCACACAAAGATTCTTTTACTATATATTTCTATAAATATACTTGATATTATGATATTAAAATTTTGAAAATTTGTTTATTTTAGGAGAATGGCTCTTTCTCAGATACACAATTTCAGCAGCCCCATTGCAATAATGATCAACAATATTTTACACTAAAGACTTATTACTCTGATCCTTCTGAAAATTCTGCATGTGCTATTTCTTGTGGCATTATGAATTTCAATAAGAAATTTGACTATTCTCTTCCCAAGACTCCTACCTATAATTGTTCCAATTTTCTTCAACATAATCACACTTATCATATGCCTTTTACTAATGGTGATTCAAATCATAAAGTTATTGTTAGAGACAAACAAGGATCACCTTCAGATGATGATGTATGCAATAAAGATGAAAAAAGAGCAAAAGAATTGAAGTTACCAATAAGTATTGCTGATATTATTAACTTGGCTATTGATGAATACAATGAAAGGCTCTCAAAATATGAATTAACTGAAGCACAGATTACCTTAATTAGAGATATAAGACGACGTGGCAAAAATAAGGTTTGTGTTGTGTTTTACATTCTTAATTTTTTATAATTACAGTAAATTTTATCGAGTGTTTGCTATTAAGACATAAATAAACACTATGTTTTGGATTCCCCTTGCAGTGTTATTTTTTACTGTTATTTTTATTACATTTAATTAATTATATTTAAGCTTTGGAAATCATTATTTGGTAAATTGATTTTTAGCTAGACAATATTTAAATTATAAGTGCATTTTATTATTTTGGTTTCATGTTAACCTCAATCCATGTGATTCAAGTTTACAATATTGGATTTAAATGTAAATTATTAAAAAAATTAATTCAATTTATTTACTTAAGAAAACTATGATATATATTATATTTCTGCTTATTATCATATAATTAATCTTAAATATTTAATTTACTTTTTCACCTGTAAGATTGGAATATAGTGATAAAGACTCATAATACAAAATTAAAGAAATTTGGTTGAGCATAGGGTTTTCTTTCCAATTCTGTAATATATAACTGTAATTGGAAAAACTTTTGCAATGAAATTTCTTTGAAATCTTAGTTCATGTAGAAATTTCTGTATGACCACACCTTTGGACAATAACATAAACTTTTGTAAAATATTACTCATTTATTATTTTTTGACAATTTAATGGTTACCTAAGAATATTGTTAGGGAGGCATCATCATTTTTGTTAATTCTAATGTATGTATCTACATGTCGCTTTAAAAAAATTCAATATTTTGCAGTTTTTAATGTTAATTGAGAACCAATGTTTATTTAAACAAACCACGGAAAGTGGAATATTTAACTATGATATGATAGTTTATTTTGGAATAAGTTGCACTCTCTTCTGCCATTTGCATCTCATAAATAAATAAATTTGGGAAATATATAAATTTGTATGTTGAAATCAAATATTTAATTAAATTGTTTTTATAAAACCTTCTAAATTTATGTCTTTTAAAAAATTACAGCTTTGGTATCATTAAAAATGAATTTTATTTATCATTTACATTATTTTTTAAGGAAATGTTAAATAATATTCCTAAAGAAATATTTATTTAATACTATTTGTTAATTAATATAATTTAATCAATAGAAATATATTTTTCTTAAGAAATTTTATTTTCTTAAATATATCTGTGTTGTGTACTGTTATGTGTTATACGTTGACTTTGTATTATTTCTTAGGTGGCAGCACAGAATTGTAGAAAAAGAAAAATGGATCAAATAAATAATTTACAACAAGATCTCGATTTTCTTCAGAATGAAAAGCTAAAATTGAAATCCAAACAAAACCATCTTTTGCAACAGAAGCATCTTCTGAAGGAAAAATATATGCAGTTGTATGACTTAGTTTTACAAAGTACAAATTCAAGACCATCGGATGCACCTTCACATTTATCAAATTCTAATAACAGTCGAACTTCTGACACACTAGTTACTAATGCTGATCATGGTCTGAGTGGAGGTGCCAGAACAAAAAGGAAAATCAAGAAGTGAAATTAAATTATTTTTAATCTATGTATCAAATTTTCTTAACAATATGTGATATGACTTTTAATGTTTTTGTGACATTTTGCATGCAAATCATTATCATCCATTGCATTTGGGGAAAACAGGTTGAATGTTTCTACTTGTAATGTTATAATTTAATATTGTTATAATTTTAATTGTTTAGAGTGTTATTATTTCTATTTATTTATTTTGTGTAATAATTTACATTTTATCAGATTATTTCTGTAAGAAATGATGTTTTCATGATTTTGTTATGAAATAAAATCAGGATTTGATTTGTTGTAAAGTTTCAATTTTTTAATATTATTTTATATCTTTGCATTAGATAAATATGTTTGTAATTTTAAAAGATACATTTTGTATTGGAATGTAAAAGACAATAACTTCTATATGCACTCACATCAAAATTATTTTATTATTGTCACATTAGTTTTTTGTTGTCTGCAAGTTAAATTTTTTTCTGCATTGGATTTTTCAAGTGGTTATTATCCATTATTCATGCACATTTTATCTATAAAAGTACTATTCATTTTATAAAAATTATGTTGCTACTTTCTTAATTGTTTGCTACTTTAAATAATAAATCATGTTTAAGTCAAAAATCATTGTCTAAATAATTCCATATAAACAATCTTAGAAAGAAAACAACACTTTATTTTCTGTACATGTACATGATTTCATTAATTTTGTAGATTCTTGGTAAACAGATATATGAATTATCGAATTGCTTATGAATTATGCCATTTTTAAATTCATTTCCTTCCTAATTAAATTTTCTATGAACATTAAACAAAGCTTCACTAAAGTAACAGTTTGAGGACACTTTCATTATTTGTGTGATAAAAAAATGTTCTTCCTAAGTATTCAGATAAACTCAGAAACCAATGTAATCAGATAAGGGTTTTATCTGGTTACATAAAAGTCTGACCATAAATTCCAAAATGATACAAAATTATTAAAAGGAAGTCAGGAAAAGTGGACATACAGAAGTATTAATATATTTTTATGATATTCTCAGTTTTACCGAATGCTTAATCATGCAGTAATAAAGTTAAATCTGTGAAAACAATATATATATATGTATATGCATGTGGGTATGTATTTGCACACTCTATTAAAATTTCTCTTCAAGGTTATAATTGATCGTATTTAACTGATAAATTGGAGTTTCATTCTGTGGTCAATATAGTGGTTTGCTATATGAAAATTAAAATTTGGTCTAGAAAACAAAATTTGTGTATTTATTCTGTCAGAATTGGAGGTAATGAGACTAAAATTATATCAATTACTTTCAATACACCAGTGCAATGGCATTGTTGATTGATGAGAAAAATCTCGGTGAAAGAAAGAAGGAGGTTCATGGAAGCTTTCACAAGTATTCACTCATGGAAGCTGAATGTAAAATAGATGGTGGTTGCAATGCCCTCCAAACAGAAAGGTACATCAATACATGGCATGCTAAGTTTAGAGATATATTCTGCTTGATCTTTTCTTCTAAATTATGAGAATCTATTCATTATGCGAGATGACATCAAATTTGCCTTTCATAGCGCAGAAAGTTTAATATATTATAATGGTTGAGTATTAGAAATAACATTTTATACAATGGTCCAATACTGCTCACTATTTAAGAGATTTATAAAATGACTAATATTTTCTGGAAAATGTTCAGGCATGCTGTATTCAGTTCAGTTGTACCCTTAGTACCACTAAAATGCCAATGAAGTTGTATAGAAACATAAAATTTTAAATTTAAAAGCAAGATAAATAACTTAAAACTAAAATAAAAGATTACTGCTATTAAATTGTTACTAGATTTAAAAACAAACTTTTTTTAACAAAATAAAACATAAATTTGACTTAGAATAACTTATAAGGGATACGCTTAAAATAATTGTACATAATTTCAGGAAAAAAAATATTATTCATGAAAAGGATAAATAAAAATGCATACATAATGATTTCTGAAATAATAACAACAGATTAAATAAAAAAAAGCATGTTCACATATTTTTAAAGTAACAGCAAAACAACCTGTAAACTCATACAACAAATTGTTGTGCAGTTTATGTGCAAATAATGCGAAATCTTACTGTATTACCATATTTGTACTATCGTTTTAAGACGCACTTTTTTCTTTGAAAATAGGTCTGAAAAACGAGGTGTACCTTATATTTCAATACTCAATTTTGGATTACATTAATTTTTGGAAATTTCTTCTGTTCATAGTAATGCGATTTTTTGTTTCCTTCCGAAGTATGGAATTATTACAGTTCAGTAGAATTCAGTGAATACGTATGCGTTTTCATCTAAACTCACAGCTCCGTTCTTTTAAATTTTCTAATTTTTTTGAATGACTTTTAAATGTGCAATTACTATTCTTATTTTTTGTTAAATTTGTTTCCAAGTTTTTACAAAAACAAAGTCAGTATTGCTATTACATAGCATACAAGCTATATGTGATCGCCGAGGTTTAAAAACATGGAAACAGCAATTCGGGCAACCAACTGAGAAAACGCTTAGAACTTGTCAGAATCAGGAAGATCTTAAAAATGCAAATCTTAATTATGCAACTCTCTCAGTCAACAAGCTACAGAAACTTTATGAAACAAACGGTAGTCAAATTATTTTAGAAATGTGGTATTACTAATGCATTGAGTGCTATAGAGGACAATTTGATGTACGATGCGATGTAAAAGAGGTTTCAATGGACTCTTAGATTTGGAGATGTTTTTCTTGGTTTTGAAGGAGATTAAAAAGGTGTTGCTTCCCAGTTAGATTGGGTATTTGTAGAAAGAGTTACTTTTTTGTATGACTTTATATTTAAAGCACTGTTAAATCATTGTAATGAACAATAATAAAATTTTATCCTTCAAAATGTGTATAAAAAGGTGTCGCGCGTTATACTCCGCCAAATATGGTAATCCATTATTTCTAATATCGTTTCGAGATTCTTCATTTTTATATTTGTTTATACTTAATCATTTTAATTTTGCTTTAAATAAATACTGAACTAATTCCAGCAAGAAATGTATAATTTTGTTAAAAGTCCTGAAAATTGTTGGATCTCTAATTTAAATAATTATGACGTATTTCCAAATTGCATTATTTCCTATAATCATAAATATTTTTGTTATTATTAATTTAAATTCGAATATTTTCATTATATTAGAATATTTTCACATTTAACTAAAATATTAGAGAAGTTATGGTCAAATTACATTGTTGGATAGTTTTCTTGAAAAATTAACGAAAATTCTCAATAAAATCATTAGTTGTTTTATCCTGAAATCTATGAGCATTTTTTTGCTCATATTTAAAAAGTTGATAATTCACACACACAGATGCATTTTTCTAAATTAAATTACTTGAAAACTCTCGTTATTAATTTTTCCAATCGCTGAAATTCATTATAATTTGATGCACTTGTATTTCGCTTATGATAGAATAATTTTATTTCTGCACTGTTGACCTTTACCCTTTTCTAATGCAGTGCTTAAAAGAAAAGCTTATAATCAAAAAGTAGAATATTTAAAAATTTATATTAGTTTGACGCTAAAAATTTTTTGTGTTTTTAAACACAAAGAATGTGTGTGTGTGTACATAAAATTATGGTATTGTAAATTACTGATCACTGAAGTCACAATTTTATTATGAAATGGCATTTTTTTCTTTTATCAATTTTCACCCAAAAATTCAATTTCACTAGATTAGAAGCAATAACCTAGACAGTCTTTTCAACAATATGTGTGTAATTAAACCATCATTTTTCGCAGAAAATTGTCCAAGAGCAGGTAAAATGATAATCAGACATTGTCCGAATCCTGGAATGCATGAAAGGTGTGCAATCGCTAGCGAAGACTGCTAGGAACTAGAATATTGTTCTCTTGCAAAAAAGGCTACTATGATTCCCTTGATTAATGTTGTATACCGAGTTTCCAGATTTTTTTTTTTTTTTTACGTTCACTAGATTTGTTGATATAAAGGTCATTTTTCAAATCCTGGCTAAATAGAATACAAAATGAAGCTCTTTTTAGAAATAAAGACAACAATTTTAAAATGGAATTTGAATAGTTTTTGGAATTCTATTTTTTCCATTTACATTAGTTTTTAAAAGGATTAATTTTTCTTCTTCATTTTTGACTTTTGCATTTAATAAATATCTTGAAGTGTAACGAGTAATTTTTTGCAAATTTCTCGCTATTCTACTTGTAATATCGATTTGCTTGAAAGGCTCTCAATCGAAGTTATTCACGAATCCGAGTTGTTGAATCTGTTAAGTAACGATATTTTTGGGTGGGATCACAACTCGTTTATTTACAGATAATTTACAAGTGCTAGAGCTTAGCTAGTATTTACTGGAAAACTGAGCATTCAAATCTCCATATTTTTAAGCTGGACTCTTTCCTTGAAGCACTTATACCAGAATTTCGTTATGTAGTAATTTACAATAAGCGAACTTTTCTCGATAACAGAATATGGAATTTTAAAATTATCAGCCATTTTTACTTTCTACGACAAATATATTAGTAGAAAAGTACCCTTTGCAATATTTTTTGGTACGGGACTTTTCATGAGTTTAGATACTTGAACTGCAATGAATAGCAAACCAAGTGTTGTTGTTGTTACTTATGACACTCGAACAAGCCAAGCCCGCTATGTCTTGACTATGAGAATTTAAGTTGATAGGGAGTGTCTTTCGTTTAATCAGAGCACCACGAAGGTGAAAGTACAACTTTCCTCTTCAAATCTTCCGATAAATGGCCCCACCAGAGGATCCACTTCCTCAATTTTGACATTGATCTGAAGGGGAAGGAAATTTTCTTCAGAGCATTGCACCCATGGTAACTGCTTAACGATCGATCACAGGACTTTCGATTCCACAGATTTAACGAGCACGTATATCGCATGTACTCAGTGGGTCTTTGGCGACATTGGGAATCGAACCCCGCCCTTCCGGATGGAATGCCGATGCCCTAACTACTAGGCTACCATAACTTAGTGGTTAGGGGGAGTTTTATTCGGAGTTGCCTGCAGTATCGGAAGGAAAATAGGATAAACTTTATATCGTTGTCAGCTGAAGAATATTTAAAACCGAATTATTCCTAGCACAGTCGACAGTCCAATGCCTCTCTGGATAAAACATAGCCTCGTCATTAGTTACTAATTATCTTTCAAATCTCTGCAAATAGCCTGTTCCACCACACTGTGAGAGGGCATCTCAGCTTAGGATTGTTTGCCACTTTTCTTCTGAGGGTTTGAACTGTTTGCCCTCAGTGGGCAGGGGGTGCGCACTCAATCTCACGCTGGTAAATATTATTCTGCTTCATTCCTTGTTCCTAAATCACTCGGAGTCGGTAGGAAAGTGTGGATGGAAAGACTCTTCAAATACATCCACACAAACCAAGTAAATTAAATATAATGCAAAATCTCTTTTTGTGTTTTTCTAATGAGTATAACAGGTCCCTCGATAAGCCCCAAAGATGACTAATAAAACAAATTTTAAGTGAAATTCGATTTGCTTCTTTCACATAGTGTTTATTTAATAGAGATTCAACAATTTCTAACATTTTGATTCATTTTTTGCAAAACGATTTATGTTTGGGCTCAAAATATTTTCACACGCACACAGTTTGGGCAAGTACTTTTTCACTAGAGCTAAATCATCTTTCCTTGATCATTCTTTTTTGTTCTGTAAACAGGTAGTAATCGCTTGTAGCAAATCTGGGGAATACAGGTGATAGGTTGCACTTCAAAGTGCTTCGTACACTTTTGCTATTGTTGCGATCAACTTGTGAAATGGAACAATGTTTTAGTGACAGCTAATTTTCTCTTCTTCATTTGAGGTTGTTTCTGTCGCAATTTCTTCCTTTACGCAACCAATAATCCCATTTAGCGTTTGCTTATTGGTGATTCTTCTTTTCTTAAAGAGAAATCGATGACTAAAGTACCGAACACATCTCAAAGCACAGAATTAAACCTTGAGATGCCCTTTGCTGTTTGGTAGGCTACGGAGACTTCCGCCGATTTCTATCCACTCAACTAATTGCTGATTTGATTCTGGATTTAATGATAGACCCATATTTCGTATCTTGATCCCCATCGCATCAAAAATCCTTTTCATTGCCCCAAATAGCTCCAAACAGTGCTGTAACTCGTCAGAGGATTATTTTTGATTGATAATAAGCAAACGTGGTATTCACTTCGAACAGATTATCTCATGGACAAATGTTCATTAAAAATGGTGGTCTTTTGATACCTTTAACGTGTCAGCTATCTCTCGGAGCTTTAATTTACCACTCAGCAAAACTTTTCTTAAGGACTTTTTGTTTTCTGACATAAATAACCGAACATTAAGCAATATACGTTTATATGTGATTACTTTTCTACTGTTTGACTTGATTGAATAGAGTCTAAATAGTATTTGGCATAACACTGCTTTACTGAAACAGCATTTTTCCAATTAAAAACTAACTCTTTATTAACGCATGAAATTTAGGTATTTCCAAGTCTTTCGGAATTACAAAAAGTAACGTCATTAAAACTGTTGTAAATTGTGAAATATATCTCAATCGGTTGTGAAACTTAGACATGTGTCATTTGAAAGTAATTACTTGCTAAAAATCAGATGCTTCTCTGAATAGTGGCAACATCTATATTTCATTCTACAAACTTATTGAACAATGAGTAAAAATTAACGCACCCGAATGTGATTCTGTAATAAAAAAATTTCGTAGTTTCATATAAGAATTTAAATCATAAGAACTATCCATACAATGTTTCGAAATTATTTTGAAAGCTATTTTAATCTTATTAAAGACAAAATATAAATATATTCTTATTTTTAGAGAGAATAGTAAAATCAAATGAACATATTTCCGCAAGTAAAATACTGTTACTTATGGGAAATAGTTAATTTGCTTTAACCATTATTTCATGCTCAAGCCTTTTCTGAGAGTGAGACTTCTATGAAAAAAACATTTGAAGGTATGATAGTTTAAGAAAAATCAATCAGCTATAGTTAAGTGAGCTACTGATAAACTCATTTGAAAAATTTTATTTGTCTTTTCGAAACACCATAGGAACCTTACAATTGTATTCAAGATAAGATAAAATTAAGAACAATTCAATATTTTTGTGACTTTTGGCATTCATTAAAAAATTAATGTTCATTATTAAAAAGTTAACATTTTTTGTACAGTTTTAAATTTAAATTTCATCTCCATAGCCTTCATTATCACAAGAATGGATTGTTTTTAACTGCCTTCCTGGCATGTTAGTTGCTGAAGATAAATTCTCCAGCTTTCAGTTACCTCAGTTCAACTTCTACTTTGGATGCAGATACTTGCAATGACTCAGAATTTGCACCGCTGGGCAGCCAAAAGACAACACCAAAAAAGACCAGGGATGTCCCAGAAAATTTATTTAACAGATATACAAAAAAATATGACTAAAATGACCTCTTGTGTTTTGTGAAGTATGAATGATTATTAAATCTGCAGTTAGTGTAGCTTCTATTGTTGGCGTAACAGTAAAAAAATTAATTTATATTTTTCATAGTAAGCCTAAAATCTTTGAAAACTTGAAAGTTATGAGTGGGTAAAATTTTATTTTTACAAGATTGAAAAATTAAAGTATTTTTTAAAATTATTTTTATTATTTTTTACATTAATTTTACTTTAGTTAAAAGTTTCAAAGATTGTAACTTTTCACCAATTTAAAATCAAAGTGAGAAACTTACTTTTTTGACTGGATACCATGAATAGGGGAGGGATCGCCTGGATGGTTTCAACAAACGCATCAATGTGGTAGCTGACACTAGATTTTAGCAGAGACAGGAGCTGGAGGAGGATAACGGGTCTTGACGTGACCTTCGAGAATAATTAGTCTGGAAGGTCACGGTATTGACGGCAGGAGACCAATTAGGAGTGGCAACTCAGACACAGTAAATCTCTAAAAGGGCAATGAGAAGCGCATCTTCCCTATCCGATGGGGAATCTAGCTCAGTTGATATTTGGATACAGTCGTACGAAAACCGTATTGGTTCCAGTGTATTATGGTGTGGAACTTATTTTATGGAAATTAATCATGAAAATTGTTATTTGTTAAATAGTTATTGTTAGATTATTGATTGTTAAGTTGTTAAAATAAAAAAATATTACAGACAATAGGACTTATTAATGAATAAAATCCCGCAACCAATACGTAACGCAGTATCCTGGCTACCCTCGGACGTGATTGTTTGGACTATTATTTTGAAGGAGCGTGCAAAGCACTAGAGAACTGAGATTTCTGGTGGGTCCATTTTTCCCTTATTGAAACTTAATATTTTAAGATAATAGATTTAGAACTCTTAAAAGAAAAACATAAAATTTTAAGAACTTCACTTACGAAACATTTAAATAAAACAGAAACTACATTGGTTAAGGAAATTTCAAATGAATATTCTATATAGATATATATATATATATATATAATAAAACAAAGATTGGGGAGCTTTGCAGTTTAAAATCTCAACTCGCAGAAAAATTGAATGATTTAACTAAGGCCGATGAGGAAAATACAATTAAAACTTGAAATAAAAGATATGTCGAATGACATAACTGCAAGCGCAAAATATAAGGATAAAGGTATAGCAGCGAAATCAAAAATTGAAAGGCAGTTAGAAACTATACGCTATAATTCTCCAAGCGAAATAAATGCAAGCAGAACAAGCGATCAAATTACAGGTGATAATAAAAATTCGATTCAATTCTTGCAAATGTATGATGATCTCTTTAGAACTGAAACACAAAATGTAAAATTTCCAAAACTGAACGTGCAAACATTTTATGGAGATTGTAGTCAATTTTTAGAATTCCTATGAAGTCGCGATGCACGATAATCCTTCCCTTACAAAAACTGAAAAATTTACATATTTAAAATCTTCTTGGAGGAGTTGCGCTAAGTGCAGTTAAAGGATTTTCCCTCACAGATCAAAATTACGATGCGTCATTACAATTAATAAAGGATAGATTCAGTCGAACTGATATAATTATGTGTCAGCACATATGCACAAACTTTTAATAATAGAACCAGTTAAGTCTTGCTCTAATATTATTGGCTTAAGAAAAATGTATGACGCCACTGAAGTACAAGTAAGGTCCTCGCAATCCTTGGGAATAGCCTCTGACACATTATTCAATAATTTATTGTGTACTGTAATTGTACAAAAATTGCCCAACGAATTAAATTTAAATTATAATCGTCAGCGTAAAACAGATGAATTGTTTGATATCGTAAAATTAGTAGAATTTATAAGAAAAGAAGTTGAATGTAGGGAAGCATCATTAATATTAGCTTATCCGATAAATTTTAACGCAAAGTAATATTCCTTTTCTAAACAAAGTAACAGATCAAAGTTACCTGAATAAACCTCATTTTTCGAACTCAAAGAGAAGCTACGCGAGCAATAAATTTAGCAGTGGTGCGGTGATGAGCACTCAAGTGGGTAATAAATATTCCTGCGGACCTCGGAAATACGAACCCAGTGCTACGTGTAAGCGCAACTTTTATGGAAAGAATAACCAAAAATGTCTTTTTTGTGCACAAAATCACATGAATCATGATTGCTCACTAAGTGTTAACGTTAAAAGGAAAGCTTTAATGTCAAAGGGTCTTTGTTTCATTTGTTTTCAAAATCATATGAGAAAATTTTGGGACCGTAATTATCTAAAATGTGCGGTTCTCAAGGTCACAACTCCCTGCTATGCGGAGAGAGAGGTGAATATTTTGCTGCAGATGTTTGGGTTTCAGTCGGGGGAGGATATTCAAAACAAGAAGCAGTCTCGTCAATGGTTTCATTTTCTGCAAAAGAACTTAATGTAAATAGAATCTCACATAACTCTGTTTTGCTACAAACTTTTTCAGCTTTAGTGAAATCGAAAGAAAACAGCATTTAAATACGAGGTATGATAGATGGAGGAGCAAATAAATCATTTATTTTAAAAAGTAGCCAACGTGTTAAATTTGAAGGTTATTAACAAAGAACCTTTAATAATTCATAAATTTGGATCTAAAACTGTTGAAAAGCGAATGAATAATTTGGTCGAATTAACTTCACATAGTATCTTAACCAATACGTAACGCAATATAGGGGTCTTCCAACAGCTTGTGTGTGTGTATTTCGCACTCACTGCAGCTTTTAGGGAGAACATATTTTTCTACACATCACTGATAAATTTTTCCTGATTGATCACCAGGTGACGCAAGGATCGAATTTGCCTGATCTGCTCTGTTGAGTTGCAAGCCCACATACCCTTTGTCGATTAAAGTCGTCAAGTGAAGGAAAAGATATTTTTCAAGTTTGATTTAAAAAAATTGAAATATTTGGTTTGCTTGTAAAATGCCTGTTTCTTTTTGATTGGGTGTCAGATAAAATAACATTTTTATTAACTTTTGATTATTTATAACCTGATATTGCACATTTTGTTGCTTTAAGTTAATTACTGTAAGGATATAACGATAATAAATAATTTTTAAGTTCACTATAGAATAAATCTGCGTTACATGCAACTAATGAGTGACAAATATAATATTTTATTGTTTTTTACACTAAATAATGATTTAAATTAATCATGAATAATTTCAACTGAATGTTAAAAATTTTTCTGTATCCAATTACATTTATTTAAAAAAGATTGCTAAAATTATAAATAATTTTAGCTATGCATAAAATAACTTAAAAATTCTGTGCTCAACACAATTTCAACCTTTTAAAAATTATAAAATGGTTAAAATCATCTTGTAGATTTTGCTTGTTTCGCGGTATTTATAATGAAATTATACTTCACATTTACTAGTTTACTTTTCATTTCGAAATAATACTTTACATCAGTGATTCTCAACCTATGGGGCGCACCCTCCCAGGGGGGGGGGCGCGAGCATATTCAAGAGAAAATGTTACTTAAAAAATTGATTAAGTGACTGAAAGGAAAGAACACACACACATACAAAATAAAATGCATTTCGACATATTTAATAATTAACTTATTAAATTAAAACAACTTACTAAATTAAAAACAAATTTAGTAATTATTAGCGACTTCCTTGGGCCTATCTTTCAGAGCAAAGTTTTTCGAAGGAGGGTTTAATATTAGAAATAGACACTCTCAGTTCATTCTCTATATTTAGCTGAGATCTATATTTTGTCTTCAAAGAAGCCGCCGCAGAAAATCCAGTTTCACAAAGGTAAGATGTTGAAAATGACAGCAGAATGCGAAATGCCCTTGTTTTTAGTGCAGAAAACTCATCATCTACTCCTGCCCAAAATTTAAAGAGTGATTTATTACTCAATTGTCTTATGGTTTCGCCGCTTGCCGTGAAGTCTATGAAGGTTTCTTCCTCTTCAATTGGGAGTCTTTCGGGAGTATTTTGAAATGGATCCCTCACCCACTTGTAAATTGATATCAGTTTGTTGTCAGCAAGAAAGTACTTTTTAAAATTCTTTGCTAGCATTGCTAAATGAATTTCGATGGTTACAAAAACAACTTTCACATGTTGTTCTTCAGTCTTGTAAATTTTAATACAACCATTCAAATTTTCAAACACTGTTAAGTTTTCTTGCTTTAAATTTCTGCTCCACAATTCCAATTTCTTATAAAAAGCAGCAACTTTATCACTCATATCCAATATATGTGTATTTGCTCCTTGCAGTTGAAGATTCAAGTTATTTAATTTCTCGAATATGTCAACCATGGAGCTCAATTTCATCACAAATAAACTATCACGAAAATTCTCAGCTTCCGATCTGTTTTTCTCTTCTATGAAAACGGCGATTTCTTCTCTTAATTCATAAAAAAGTTGCAAAAATTTCCCTCGTGATAACCATCTTGATTCGCAATAAAATAGTAACGCTGAATGTACTGCACCTATATCTTTACAAAGTGCGGAAAAGATTCTTGATTTCAAGGGTCTCATTTTTATATAATTTACTACGGTTGCAACCGTAGTTAACACAATATTCAAACCAGGACTCATTTCTTTGGAAGCCAAAGCTTCTCAGTGGATTATGCAATGTGTCCAGACGCACTGTGGCGATTTTTGTTTCATAAGTGCTTAAATAATTTGGAATCTTTTGGACATAGAACGAGCACCATCGGTGGATATTCCGACGCAATTTTTCCATTCTATGTTTGCCTCGTTCACAAAATCATTTAAGATAGCAAATAATGCGAGTGCTGTTTTTATGAGTTCTATTGGTTTGCAGAAAAATAATTCTTCTACTACAGATAAATCAAAACAAAATCTAACATAGGCAATGAAATGAGCATCTTTATTACTATCTGTTGCCTCATCGAGTTGTATTGAAAACAATTTGTCACGCAACTTCGACAAAAACTGACATTCTTTATCTTCAGCTATATCAGCAATTCAACAGGCAACAGTATCATTTGAAAGAGGTATAGAATGCAATTGTTTTGCAAAATTATCTCCAAACATAATTTCTACAATCTCAATTGCAACTGGCAAAATAAGCTCTTCACCAATAGTGTGAGGGTTTTTACATCTGACTATTTTATATGAAATTTTGTAAGAGACAATTAAAGCTTTTTTATTCACAGACAAAGTTTTTTTAAACTATGATTTTTGCTTTTGATATGATTTTAATTTTAATTCGAAGAATTCTCTTGGTTTGCTTACGTACTCACTATGAATCGTTTCCAAATGTCATTTAAGTTTATTAGGTTTCATGCTGTCTGCCGCCAACAATTTTGAGCAAATGATACACAAGGGCCTTTTTTCTTCATTTACTTTAATACTAGTGAACCCAAAATTTAAGTATTCTTCAGAATATTTTCTTGATTTTATTTTCGGAACCACGCTCGTCTGTGAACTTGTTGATGCTTGTCTATCGTCTAATGCTCCTTTATGCCCACTTAAAAATTTATCCATGATTCTGCATAACTCTGCTGCCGTGAATATTTAATACGGTGAATTCCAATTACACGAAAATATCTATAACATACACATTCAGAATCGATTCAATAGCAATAGAAAAATCGACTCGATTGAGGTTATCTGGAATTGAAATTGGCATCATAGAACTTTCTTCTTCTCCCTATGAGAAAACATTTGTTCACATCTGCGCATGCTCCTTATTTAACTTTTAAGCTGACCAGACAAATTCTAGACAAATCAAAACTTCTCTCGAAACCGTGAGAATGCCCGAAATGGCGGGACGCAAGAGCAATAAAAAGGCATAGGATTCTTGTTTTTGCAATGCTGAGGATCGGTGTTGCAAAATGTCAATAAATTTTCGTATTCTTGGTAATTTGTAAAGTTTAAAATTAAGGTTGTAGTGTAGGTTTAGCGTCAAAATACTCAATATGCACTATTATTGTATACATTTTATTGTATGCGGTGGTAAAAGCCGCTTTACGTGTTTTATTGTTTCGTCTTTCACATTCGTTACAAAAATTGTGATAGGGTAACACGTCTCTACCGCTCTTTTGTATTTTATAATGTCAACTAAAAAAAATCAGAAACGAGTTTCGACACAAAAAAATATGTGTTACCGCTTAAAGTTAAATTGAAATATCTGATAGCGTTTACGCCTTGAATAGTCATTTGCATCCATATCACGCTCATTCAATGTCAACGGATCAACAGTACGATCGATAAAATAATCCGAAGATAAAATAAGGTCGTATGTAGCTTCAACTTCACTATCAGCAAAAATTGTTCATGATCCAGCAACAGAAAAACGGAAGTGGCATTGTCATTATGGATCGAAAACCGCAACCAAAACAGAGTGTCCCTGAATGGTCCAATGGTCTGGGAGAAGGCAAAGCGTCTTTACGCTCAATTTAAAGAACCTGATGGCAGTTGTAGGGGTGAATGTACAGATGGAAGATTTCAAGCATCAGAAGGTTGGTTCAATAAATTTAAGGTGAGACAATCATTGCATAACATTAAAATCATTGGAGAAGCAGCATCTGCAGACACTGCTGCGGCAGAGCGATATCAAGAAGAATTTGCAAACCAGGTAGCTGATTGAGGATACAAACCTGAGCAAATATTTAATACAGATGAAACTGCACTGTTTTGGAGAGAATGCCAAACAAAGCATTCATTTCTAAAAGTGAAAAGTCTGCTTCTGGGTAAGCAGCAAAGGATAGAGTGACACTGCTGCTATGTTCTAATGCATCTGGAAATTGTGTCCTTAAGCCACTGATGCTTTACAGATCGTTTAATCCTCGGACTTTGAAAAATCAAAACAAGGACAACCTGCCTGTGTTTTGGCGTGTTAATAAGAAAGCGTAGGTTACAAGAGCATTTTTTGTGACTAGTTTCGGAATTGTTTGGTTTCTGAAGTTGAAACGTATTAAAAAAAAACAGAATTTAGACTTTAAAGCTCTTCTGGTTTTTGACAATGCACCAGGTCATCCTCGCGAACTTGAAACTATGTATCAAAATATAAAAGTGACATTTTTACCTCCCAACACGACGGCTTTGCTTCAACCTATGGACCAAGGAAAAATATCCAGGCCTTTAAACTCTATTACATTAGACGAACCTTCAAAATCACATTGGATAATATGGAATGTAGTCCTGATATGAATGTAATGGGATGCTGAAGAAATTTGACATAGCAAAATGCATCGTAAACATAAAGGAATCATTGGAAGAACTGAAGCCACACATATTGAAGTCACGCTGGATAAAACTGTGGCCTGCTCTGACTGTGGAAAATGAAGAAGAATCTGTGCAAGCTCAAACTTTGACAGCAAACATAGCCGAAATAACGAATGGAATTGGACGAGATGGATTCGAAATGATAAAATCAAGTGACGTTCAGGAATTGCTTGAATCGCAAGATGAAGATTTGACTGAAACCGACTTGGAAGAAATGTTAAATTCACAGCCAACTGAAGAGAGGCTTCAAGAAGCACTGGAAACGTGACATTTATTTTGAAAAATCTTAATGAAGGTTTAAGAATGGCAAATGAGTTTTGCGATTTCCTTATGAACATTGATCCACCTATGGAACGAAGTCGTATTTTTAAGAGGCAAATTGCTAATGCAACTACTGCGTATCAGTCTGAAATTGAAGGAGTATTTAAAAACTGCCAAGCAAGAGAAAATTACAAAATTCTTCAAATCATTGCCTATAAGTCTTAAGATAATTAATCAAAATGTTCAAAAGCTTCAATTAAATTGATTTATATATATATATATTTTATTTTGTCACCTAAGAACGAATCTTCTATAATCCCATATAAATTACCATTCCGTATTCACGGTTTTTGTATTCGCGGCATATTTGCGAAACCCCGCGAATAAAGAGCTTTTACTGTACAGCTTCAACTTGTTTATTATTACATTAGTTTCGATATGCAATAATTTTATAGCTAAGCAGGTTTTGTTACCAAATACTGTCAACAAAATTAAAAAAATTACACAAGGAAAATAATGCGAATCTAAGATATACAGGTAAATAGCTAGTATTATTATATGATTAAGTTATTTAAACAAATAGCATAACACTAAAAATGATAAATAGTAAACCCTTAATATCAATTAGAATAAATGACCGTAAAACTATCAATTTATTGTTGTTGTTCTCGTGTGTCAGCTTGGCTGGCAAATTGAAGTGCGCTGCCCCACTTTTCCAACTGAACCGTATTTGGTGGGAGTCTGACTACTTCAATACACACACATGCCATAAGGACCCATTTATAGGGTAGGCAACCATTCACACCTCATTCACACACAAGGAAAGGACAAAAACAGGATAGAGAGAGAGAGAAAGTACGCTCATGGCTGAAACGGGATTCGAACCCAGGACCTCCCTATCCGTAGTCAGGCTCACTGGCCACTAGACAAGTTGGGTGGCTATCAGTTCATTAAAAAATATAAATATCATATGGGTTTTCTTTTCACTTCATAGAATTTGGGCTATTTTCCTACAGTGGATCTCTACTGAGACGCTCATTTGAAAATTGTGCATTCAGATAGCATAGTGTGGAGGTGGTATCTTGCAAATGAACTTTTCATTGGAAGAATTAAATGAGGATATGAGAATTTTGTTGAAATGAAAATTTGTTTTTTTCTTTGTATTATAGTTCAATTTCATAAAACATTTAATTTGATATTCGAAATTCAACAGAAGAATTGATTATATGTCTCAATAAAGGTTTTGTAAAAATTTAAACTATTATGTTTAGAAACAAATCGGCTGCAAAATATATAGTTATCCACAGAAATGACTTCAGTAAATTTTTATAGTATTAGTTTAATAATTTTAATTTGCATAAAATAAAAATGTTGAGTCAAAAGAACAATCTCAAATTTACTGTTTTGTAGACAGAAATTTATTTTTATATTTTCTGATTTATTTTTCTAAGTATAAACTTGCATTGAGATGGTATAGAAATCATTAAATCAATTAATATATATATATATATATAGGGGAAAACATCATTTTTTTAATTTTTTATTTTCTTGAGAATTACAAATGAGAAAAGAAATTTTCCTTTATCATTCAACAACACTTATTTTAAAATACAAAATCTGCTCAATTTTATGAAGATTATATTAACAATAAATTTTATTTGAGGTTTAAGAGTATTGATTTGTTTAAGACAGCATTTTATACCATACCAGGCGAAAACATTTTAAACATTTCCGTAATAAATAATATTATTCACACATTGATAACTTCTTTTCAACATGTCAGTTTTGCGAATAAATTTCTGCTATGGGTTTCCGTTCAACATCTCATAAGTTCTACTTCGGCAGTTTCTAGTAATTAAGAATCCATTTTAAAAAATGCAAATCCAGGTACAATTAACGCTGTTATGGGAAAAGTAATCATAAAATGACAAACCAACGTTGATCAATGCATATAATTTCCGACGATGTTTCCAAAGTACCTTAAAAATTTTAAATTTATATTTATGTATAAAAATATAGAATGTTTATAAGTGAAATAAAGATAAACTTATTGTTTTTAAATGTTTTCCTAGATAATTTTTATGATCCTAAATTAGTTGTCTCTTCGATGGATAAAGTTGTCCTGAGCTCTTATTGAACTGATTCGAATTGAGTAGTTACTATTCCAAATTTTAGTTCAAGGGTTTGATATTTACCACAGATGTGAATGTCAGTAGCAGTTATAAAAGTCTCTCATAAAGTGCAGGTTTCTCCCCGAGATAATCATTACGTGGGTTTATTGTAAAATATTTTCTTCTGAAGATTTTCATGCAACATATGCCGAGGGCATCCGTTTTTTGAAGAATTACACACAGTTTTGCAGAATTTATCATAATTAGGACCATTACCATTGTCCTGTTCATATGAAGAAAAAATTTCTTAATACCCCTGATAGGGATAGGTAATGAAATGGGCTTGGTTTAAATATTACTGTATGTTAAACTTGTTTCAAATAAGTGATTTATTTTTTCATTGAAGAATTGAAACCTAAATTTAGTTATGGTTGGTAAGATTTATAAGAGTTAGATACCGGATATCACTATTAGACAAAGAGAAATGGATGCTGTGTTTTTGTTTCTTGTATTCACATTTGTGGGACAGATTCTTGAGAGTTTTCCAGGTTTTCTTCCTTGTAATATAACAACCCACTTTTTGAAATAGAGCTTTTCTAAAATTCCTATGAATAATGCAATTAATATTAAAATAGCTTTCAGTAGTTACGTTATTTAATTTCAGATATCATAAAGCTATTAATAGTAAGAAATATGATGACTGAAAATTGTATCCCTTCTGATTCCAAAACTTAAGATTTAGATTTTAGTCTATATTAAACAAAAAAAGATGGATATTGCATTTCTGCTTTCTGCGTGCACATCTGTTGCGATATATGTTTGAGAGTTAATAGATTTTCAGTTTTTTTGACCCATGATTTATGACCATGCGTCAAAATTCAAGTCACTATTTCTGTTTCGCATCAGTTGGCGTATGCGTATCAACTGCGCCTGACCTCAGAGTTCAAACGTCAGAAGGCACTTCTATGCCAAGCAGGAAGGACTTGGGTAAATAACTCTGATGAAACGACACCCATAATATTAATATTATATTAAAATTCCTGTATTGATGTTTAATTGCTTTTTTGTGTTATTTGTAATATAAAAGTTGTTGCTGTGGTCATATATATATATAAGAAAAGAGACGTACTGTATAGCTTGATATATATATATATATATATATATATATATATATATATGATATATATATATATATATATCAAGCTATACAGTACTAACAGCATTATTCTGCTAAAATACAGCGTTTTCGTAGGAATCGAGAGAATGTAGAGCTATGGTCTTCAGCTCGATAGAAATATAATGAAATATAATGATCACTGTTCAAAGTGCCATCTGGTGAAACAAGAGGAGATCCCTGATATACGTACGATGATCACAACTCACGCCTTTACTCGTGATGATAAAGAAAAATTATAATATCTGGCAATATGTGTTTTCCACAACATTCTAAATAGAACCGAGATATCAAAGGCACTCTGGCAAACATATATTGCCAGAGTGCCTTTGATATCTCGGTTCTATTTAGAATGTCTCCAATCCAAATATTATGACATTATAAATATAACTGAGATTCGTCTGAAAACAGTTGATTACACCAGTCCTGTATCTAAATTTGCCGTTGATTACATTCAGCCCTTTTGTCTGTGATGTAGTTTCGAGTGTAGCCCGAACCACGGTTGCCGGTCTGACAGCAGATGCTATTGCAAACGTAATCAAAGTATTCAGGCGGGCAGATGCCTCTCAAATGACTCTATATCTTTAGGCAGAGCTTATGATATAGCTGTTTGATCTTTTAAGATCACACACATTCAAGTAACGTGTCTCTATTCTCATCTATTAGTGATAGTGGGCTCCTGCTATTCAGTACATCGTTCTATGTGACGCTATCTTAATTTCATCAATTCAATATTTTGCTGACAATCATAGAACTTCGAACAATATGAGCAACAGTATACAATAAAGCTGAATTCTTGTAAGCTACGATTTACAACTTCGATCAAATTCAGAAACGCGCTGACAGGAATTTCTTTTCTCAAGGCATGACGACTTTTTACAAGGCAATAATCAAGTGCAATGTGTGCATAAGAAACCTACTGTACAGCTTCTTCATTTAAAAACGTCGTGTCTCTACTGCCGATTATGTTACATGAATGTGTTAAAGAAACTGTATATTTACGCGGAATAGCCTCTTTTTCCTGTCGTGTCAATTCTGCGAGCATAGTGGGTCACATTTCTAGTGTAGAAGTTTTAATATCAAGTAGTGTGTATATTTGGTGATTAATCATGCAATTTCTTTTTTAATACACATTTATATTCATTAATTTTTATTTGCTTAAAGCATTTTTACTTTGATTTTTAAATGAATTTTGTCTTAAAGTTGTAATATATTCATAAAACTGATAACATCAATTTTATGAGAAATGATTTCACATAAGATTGTTTTTTATAAAACACAATTATAATGAATGTTGCATAGTTTTCTTTTATTAACCTTAGACATTAAATAACCTGTTCTAAATCTGTATTATAAAATTACCAAGTTAAACAGAAATATTGCTCATTAATTATTAAATTAAAATTAAGCACAAATTTTAGAAGACTATCTCATGGATGTTTTTATTCTATTTTGATATCATAGCAAACATTCCCTTCTCAAAGATCTTTAATATAGGAGCAACAGTTCATGGCTGCGTATTATAAACGGTGGCCACAAGCATCAACTTATTTTTTACAGCAATTTTTTTATTTATTTTTATATATATTTGCAAATATTCTCTAAAGCAAATGGATTTTTTCAAAAATTTTCTAATAAATTGTTCTAATATACACTGGAATTTGCGCATATTTTTCGTATAAAATGTAAGAAAAATACGATTGGTATAGATTTTGGTGTAAAACGTACCAAACGTGATGGCTTGGTTACTGAGAAGAGAATTAAATTTTTACGAAATCTGATGTTCTTAAAATGCCATTTTGAGGAAGTTTGAAGAAGATAATGGTGGTACTGGAAATGGTTAAGGTGTCTATTGGCAGTTAGTTGTGATTAGCGCCAGAGATTGGCTGATAGAGGCACTTGAAATGCAATTCAGAATAATTACAAATGTCTTTAATTACCTTTTGATAAGTTTAAGCTCTCTGAACAGGCATTTGAATGATTAGTACTTTAGTTTTCAGTTCAACATTTCATGGGTGCAATTTTTACCATCGGTGGATAGTTGTTGAAATTCGGAATCCACTTTAGGTCCAGAAATTAAATTAACATTTGTGAGAGAACAGTGAACATATTCCCCTCCCAAGAAATCAAATTTATTAGATTCATTTTTAATTATACATTCCGTAAAAAATTTTGGAATCGCAACATTCACATTACCATGCAAATTTTATAATATCTAATCCTATTTGCTATTAATTATTGTTACACTGAAAATAGCTTGGCAGATAAAGATAATTAAATTACTTACCTCACTTTTTTATCAAACAAATTAAGTTACTATAGTCTGTTGGAATGTAAATTCGTGCTGTTTTTAATGGTATGAAAATGTATTCAATTTTTTGAAAGCTGCATATTTACAATTTTTTATTTGATACTGAATTATAACTCAATTTGAAGTTATGAATATTAGGTGTTGGATTGTTGGCTTAAATATTTTTTTTACTTTAAAATATTCACAAAAAACAAAATGTTCGAGAAATTTTGAAAACTTAAATTCGAGAAAATAAATAAATTTGTCCCCGTACAAAATTAAAGAATCGATACACCCTGTACAATTATTATTTCAAATACAATTAGTTATTTATATATGTGCCATCTAATTCAATATCAGTTTTCATATGATAAATTATTCTTTACTGTTCCTAGCAAAAAATGCTTTTGAGAAGAAAATGAGTCCACCTTATATCTTGATAAAGCGTTCCCTCTCTCAACTGAAAGAATGAGACGCACGCACGCAGGCAGAGAAATATTCCGAATGGGTGGAGACTATTTTTAGAGATCCTTGAGGAGCGTGTCCAAAAGTAACTCAGCGCGAGACGCTGAGGCAATGGCAAGACGCCGGGAGTGTAAGTAATATTCCGATTAAAATTAAGTTATGTAATAATGTTATGGTTTGATAAAATTTATTTAGAAAAATTCAGTGCTACTGCGAACTTGGATTATACGATTTTGACTGTGCAAGAAAAATCTTAGTTTTTGATTTCATTCAATATCAAACATTTGTTATCAGAGAATTTTAAATAACGGTCTTTTAATGGAAGAACTTCAAAAATTTTAACAAGTAAGGATTTCTTATGTTTTCCAGTTATTGGTTTCCCTCTTAAGCAATGGCAAATTTTGTGCTGGAATAAAATTTTGACAGTTCAATAAAATAGGAATGATTTTACTCTTCTGATTCTTTCAGCATTATTTTTAAGTACTTAGTAATCAAAATTTTAAATTAGGTTCAAGATTGAGGATGAAATCGTAATTCAAGGGTAGAAAGATTGGTAAAATCTACGACTGAGAAAAACGAACGTTCAAAACTTTCTTCGAACAAAACGTGCTTTCTTCTTCTTACCTGAAACCTTTGTTTAAATGTCTTCGTACTATGGTTCTTCCACAGCTCTGTCTGCAATTTATACCCCGAGGCAATATACTCCAAGCTACCAGTACAAGTATTCATTGTCTACTTTGCCATCTCGATCACGTCTGGGACACACCAGTGACTATACCAGTTATAAGCTCCCATCCTCTGCCTCCTTGTCATCATGCATTCCCCTCGGGATCCGTGCATCAGTCTCAAGATCGGACAAAATATCTTCTCCTCTAGATGGAAAAGTAAGAATTTATAACAAATATTTATACTAATTAATTGTTTTAAATTTTTATTTTAAAATAAATAGTTTTAAAATTTTACTTTTCTGATAAAAGGTGTAATTTGAGAAATTTGACGCTTCATTACGTATATTATTGAGTAAAATGTAACGCTTGACACATTAATTGAGATAAGCTTTACCTAACATCACAGATATTCGATCAGCTTCCTGCATTCATGATCCTTAATTATTTAATACTTAGGTTATTAGACTAAAATAACGCTAATTAATTTTTATGAGCTATAAATTCCTTATTCATAATATTGTCAACAATATGCTATGTGGATTTTTTATTACCTTACACACTTTATAGTATAAACTTTATTCATAGATTAGTTTCTTTTAATTATTCACTGTCACCAATTAATTAAATTAAGCAGTTATAAAATTATGAAAAGTGCAAAGTATATATATATATATATATATATACTTTGCACTTTTCATAATTTTATGTGTATATATATATATATATATATATATATATATATATATATATATGTATATAAAGACTGAAAATTCAATTTAATAATAACACTTATTTACATCCTATAAAATTTTAAAAGTTAAATTTCAGGAGTACATTATTATGTTGGAGAAAAAGTGTATATTGAGAGATCGTTACATTGAAAAAGGTGAATTAGATGAAATGTACAATTTTAGTTATGTTGTCTCACTCTTAGATTAAATATGAATACCTATATTCATTTAAAATTCGATTCGAAATCTAGGTACGAATCGAAATTTTTATATCGCAGCAAACGTGTTGGCTTTTGCAGACCTAATCTAGATCAATTTCATTTCAAGATTATAATATATCGTGATCTAAGAGTTTGGGATTCCAATGTGAAATCTTAAAACTTGGGTTAAAAAAGAAGATTCCCCACTAAAAGTATGCTTTTATCCTGCTGTTTTCCATAAATAATGTTATTCATGAGCTCTCTTTGAAGTGTCGCAAGCAATGAGATCCATGTCGTGCGTTGAAAGAATGTCCAAGCGTCAGGGACTATTAAAAGAGCATTTGAGAGGTTATAATTAATAACTCGATTCACTTATATCGAAATTAGATATCTGACAATGTGTTCAGAAATCAGAAATTAGACATTGAAGGCTTAGATTCTTTCTCTGAGTATACGTGAAGGATACAATTTACAGATATTAAAAGTTAACTACTTATGTCAGTATTCTTCACCAATGTAAAGATGAAGAAAAGTTTTAGTTATGAATTTTATAAATTAAAAAAGTGAAACTATTTCCTTGAACCGATTATCAATAAATAGATTTTCGATGTGTTAAGTGGTTTGCTCCGAGTGTCTAAGTAAAATAAGAATTTAAGAGAGAATGCTCAATTATTATAATCGATTACTCATAGAAATCTTAAGATATTTTACATAAAACATAAACGACATTTTTTATTTATAATTTCTAATAATTGATACATTATGCACACAGTTCATGTTTGGAATAACATAAGTAATAAGTTAAAAGAAATATATGTATCATGTTATAATCAGGCAAAAATATGAAAAGTTATATTATTATTTTCATTTTCATTGTTATGGTATGTGACTTAGACAATCTTTAGTTGATTTATCAAATCATATATCCTATTTTTGTATCTTAATAAATATCCTATTTCAGTAATTTAATAATTTACTGAAATTTCTTAATTTCCTGTGATAAATCTTTTGTAAAATAATTTTACTTAACTTTAATAGAGAAAAAATTTGCAGAATATTTATTAGTACAATATTAAAACCTTTGTGGGGAATTATACCAAGCAAAATCTTATATTCAGAATATGTATGAATCATTTTTTTATCAATGAATTTGACCAATAGTATTTGTTTTGATTTTGCATTTCCACTATTTAATTATACACAAAAACACAAATATACTAAAGTAGTGTTTTTTTAAAGACTAATACAATGGATAAATAAATAGGTAAAACATATATAAATAAATAGGTGGATAAATAAGTTAATACAATGGGTTGATAAATAATTGTTTCCATTTACCAATAGCCCTTTGATTTCTAAAGTTGTATTACTTCACTTTTGAAATATTTTCGACACCTAAGTAACTAATAGGTGGTTCTCAAGTAAACTGCTGGTCACCCAAATTGCAACACCCAGAAAGACAAGAGATATCACAGCAAAATTTATTTTGTAGATGACATGTTGACTAAGTATCAAATGATTAAATTTATAGACTTCTGTGAAGTATGGTTCCTGCCAAAATTAGTAGCCAGAGTAGACACCATTGTTGAAGATCACCGCTGTCCCACTCCTCGGCATTGATTCAAAAAGACTTTGGATGTGTTCTTGGGGTAGAGCAGAGGAATCACCTTCCACACGTTGCCAAAGTTGATGTGTTGTGGCAGCTAAGGAAGTAATCTGGGTCAATCGTTGAGCAACCATGGATTAAATGTTTTCTATCGGTGAAAGATCTGGAGAGCGAGCGGGCGAAGGAAGCAATTCAATCTGGTGATTGATGAAGAACCCATGGACAATGCCTGTTAAGTGCGGTCACGCATTATCCTGTTGAAATATAGCTGTGGGCAATCCCTGAAGGTAAGGAAAGACAACTGGCTCCAATACATCGGAGATGTGTCACTGGATCTTTAACATACCGGCAATGAGTACTAGAGGAGTGCGAAAGTGATATCCACCGCCCCACACCATAAGGCAGCAGTGTAGTTAATTAGAAAGTTAGAACTTCTGGTATATATTATTCAAATTCTTTGATCACAATATGTTAGCAAAATATTGAATCATACATATTCATTGTTCTTTTTAGTCTTAGTGTTTACGAGAATTATTTGAATAATCTTTTGTAAAACTTTCGTCATTTGATAATTAAAAATGCTGGAATAAACGCTCATTACAACTGATAGTGAAAAATAACTTTTTAGAGATAGTACACATAATTGATTTGAAGCTTTATAACACGTAAATTAATAATTTTTTTAAGTTGAAATATTGAGGTGATTTATAAACTTGCCAATTAGATTAAATTTTCCAAAATTTATATTTATTTAAATATTGACGCATCTTTAAGCAACCAAAAAGTTTGTTGCATATTTATTTCTCCCTCAGTATCCCTCAGTTTCTAAAATAACTCCGGAAATTAGCAGATTCGAAATCAAACAGAACCATTAATTTCTTTGTAAAGATGAAACTATCTATGTTTTCTTAAATATGTCCATAGAATTTTATAACATTTTTTAAATTATAAATCAAAAAATTACATTTGTAATTTAAAAAACATGGGTTATATAAAAGTATTTAGTTATAATTTTTTTCAAAAAATGCTTTTTTAATAACTTAGTACAAAGTACTTTTGGCTATATTAAAAATTTGGCATACTTTTCATATTTAATATCAATGAACACCATCTCAAGGCTGTCAGAGCATCTGAACTCACAGCAAGAGGCTTAACAACTTTGGATTTGTTTATCACATCGTTTTGATTGGTAGATTCAGGAAATTTGTAGCAGAGGCATTAGATACTGAGATTGCCTAAAAATAAATAAAGATAAAACAAAATTCATGCAGATTTCACACAATACACCTATTTAATCACCATTTAAAGGGGAAAATTGCACCCTTGAAATAGTGCCATAGTTCAAATATATCTTGGAACTATCATTATCACTATCAATAATTTAAAGTAGAGATGAACAACAGGCTTTCCATGTCAAATAAATGTTATCATGGTCTCAAAAACCAACTAGTCTTGATTTATGAGTTTAAAAACAAAAACTAACATCTATAAAACTCTAATTCAACCAATCCTACTTTAGGGAAGCTGGGCAACTATTAAATTACACGAAATAAATTATTAACCTTTGAACGCAAAATCTTAAGAAAAATTTTTGGTGCAGTCCAGGAGAATAATAATTCAAGATCCTTGTTTAATTTTGATATCTATTAAAAGTACAATAACTCGACATTACTTAAGTCATAAAATGCAATAGGCTCAGGAATTTGTTGTGATCTGACAATGTAAACCCAGTAATATGAGCTCACTTTTACTGATTCCATGGGAAACTAATTAGGTGGCTCGACTCGGTGGAATAGGACCATAATCTTAAAAATAAAGGAAACTGGTGGAACCTCACGAGGGATAGGACCAGATGGCAAAGACTATTAGGGACAGCCTTGGCGTGTAATAGGCTGTAGTACCTTAGAAGAAGGATATCATGTCTATTGGACATGAAATTAAAATATCTGTTTGAGTTTTTATGCCTAAATTACAATGAAATACATACACATACACACACGCATACACACGCATATATATAACCAGTTTTTGGTATAAAAAGACCATTTTTATATAATTAATATAATATTAACTAAGATAATTTTAGTGAATTTTAAGATTTTAATGTTTAAAAACTCGATGTTTCTTCCTGCGGGAAACAATACTGAGGAAGTTGATTCACTTTTATTTCGACAGCGCTCGTTTTGGTCAAAAGTTAAAATAACAGCCAACAATGCATTCAGCAAAAAATACTTAACCAAACCAAACTTGTTTTTATATACTCACTGTGTTAATGTAAACTTGTTTTGCAATAAACTTGGATTGACTTGTGTAATTATATAAATAAAAAACACTCATGAAATATACGCAGCTCATCAATTCAATTTAAATTCTTGAAAATATCCTCTATAATTATAGTGAAAAAGCGAATTATCGTAGTTGTGACCATATTTTGAGATTTTGAATGTTTAAAATGTAAATGTTTCATATTTTTTTAAATAACAGATGATTGGACGATTAATACAAGGGAATAAAGTAATCTGAAAGAGGAATGAAAACATTTGTTCTATACAAAACTTGAAGTAAATTCTATTCGTTGGTAATAAAAGTAATATTTATTTACAAGCCAAATTAAAAAGCATAGTTGAGTATGAAAAGTGAAATTTATATCTGATATATATAAACATAAAATTTATATCAGACTAGATTTAAATCATGCAATTTCTCTTAAAACTTAAGCATTGACGAAAAAATATAACAATCGCTCTTGTTTCCAAATCCATTGTATTCTTATAGGAATTCAAAGTGATGTGGCATTTTCAAATATACTATACACAAAGAAAGGTATAATAATTTAAATTTACACAAAGCTGGGCGTCCTCATGTAATTACAGTTGATAATAAGAATAGGTAAAGGTCTTAATAGCGTAGAAAAATGTAAAAATATAGCTATTAACAACATTGTTATACATTTCAAAATAAATGCCATATTATTCTATTTATCTGATAGTTATAGCTTTCTAATATATGTAACTTAACAGAAATATTTGTAAACTGTATATTTGTAACAATATTTGTAACAGAAATATTTGTAAACGGGGAATGTAAACTTGGATTAATTCTGCCTCATACAAAATAATGCAACATCGCTTTCATAAATCTTCAATGGAAAGCTTTAAATATATTTTTTTAATTTTCTCTCTTTCTCTCTCAGTTTATCTCAAATTATATATCTTTTCTTCATACATACATAAATTTTCTACTTTATGAAATAATTATTGTGATTATGTAGAAGATTCATATATCCCAATGTCTAACATACTTACATGAGTGTACTGAAAAATATTTCAAGAGTAGACAACGAATCAAAACAACACGAGACAACATTGATTGAAAATTAACGAACAAAAATTTATGAAAATAAAATTCGAATTTAAATAAAAGGATTTATGATTAAAAACATTATCATGCATTTTATTTTCTATTCGAAATCAGGAAACACAGGAAAAATATATAATAAAATTAATTTTTCATGTAAATACATTTTTTGGTGTAATATAACGATTTGCTTGGTTAAGAAAATCTGTTGTGGAAAATAATTAATTTTTCATTTGCTCTTTTAATTATTACATAATTTTTTATATAAAATTATAAAAATAATTGCAATATTATTATACTTATATCAAGTTAGAAAAAAAAATTATAGGTATAATGACTCTGAGATGACATTCACACACACACATTTATTTTTTTTTATTTTAAACACAAACAAATAGTTAGAAAGAAAAAAAATCTGAAGTCAGTATTTCTTAGGGTAAGCAGAGTTTGATGCGATTTAAATAATATTTGTTGAGCTATTTTCGACCACTTTTTACGTACACTCCGAGAAAAAAAATGGACACACATATTTCATAAATTATCTTTTATATTTTAGAGCAATTAATGTAAATTTTCTTTTTTATATCATTAGATAATTTTTTCTTTTATTTTCAGTAAATAATTTTTATCTACCACTAAAGAAATATTATAAAACAGTGTTTAAGCATTATCGACTTGTGAAAAAAGAGGAACACCTGAAAAAATATTCTAATTTTGGAATCTGTATCAGTTTAATGTGTTTGAAACATTGTATTTTTAAATTGTTTTTCTTTCAAAAAGTGTATTTTGTTAAAAAAAAAAAAAAAGTCCTTGAAAAAATGAAATGTTTAAGTAAATTTCAAAAAGACCAAATTATGTCATATAAAGATGCTCGTAAAGATATAATTTGGAGGTACCTACACATTATTCCAAACGCTGTTTCTTCTTGAAAAATCCAAAGAGGCAGAGAAGAGCAAAGATTAGCAAAAAATTGATACCACGTAATCATAGGAAAATCCTTAAGGAATTTAGAAAAAGGAGCGGCAGCATTAGAAAAGCACGAGACCAAACTGGAATCACACATGTAACCAGAAGAACACTTTGAAATTACATAAAAAGATCGGAAAAAACTCATATTCAAGAAAAGAGAGCACAATCCTAACTGTCACGAACGGAATATTGAGCACCGGATACAGTGGGACGAAAAACACATGTCTTGGAGCTCCGAATAGACTTTAGTTATTTTTTCTGATGAAAAAAAATCTATTTAGATGGACCAGATGGTTGTCACTATTATTAGTATTGTTTGAGTCCACAAGGAAAAACTTATTCTACCAGACAGATGAGAGGAAGCAGTTTAATGGTATGGATTAACTGTTGGGTATAGTGTGGAAAGACCATTCTCTCACTCTCTCTCTCTCTTTCTATATATAGTTTTTTCAGGATGGAAGACAAAAACATAAAGATTACACTCAAATTTAAAAAATTTAGAGCTTCTTCCCTACGTGGTTGAGCTTGGAAGAAAAAGTTGGATGTTTCAGCAAGATGAAGCATCAATTCATACAGCCAGTGGCGTTAAAAAGTGGCTTGAAACAAATAATGTTCGGATTTTGCCGTGGCCTACTAAAATGCCAGACCTCAATATTCTTAAAAATGTATGGTCAGAAATTTTTCGGCGTTTTTACGCAGGGGGCAAGCAATATGAATCTTTGGTTGAACTTCGAGAAACTTTGAACTGTGTTTGGGAAAATTTGTCAAACCGAAATTCAAGACTTATATGATTCAATGAGAAATAGAGTCTTTGAAGTAATCAAAGTAAAAAGTAGAAGAATTCCTTATTAAGACGACTTCTATTTTCCTTATTTAGAACTATCCTACTTTTTTCACACAGTATGATATGGTTGAAACTAATTTTCAACTGTAGTAAGCAAGAAGTTTTTTATTTCATGTTACAGATATTATGTAATTGTAGATAAGATTTTATAAGTGGTGTAATAAAATTATTTTGTAAAAATTCAAAGATCTTCTCTTATTTGAAAATCAATCTTCTAGTTTTCTTCTAATTATTTTTCACACAGTGTATGAGAATTGATTCGATCGAAATCTATTGTTTAAAGTTAGAAATAAGCTATTACGAATACGAGATAAAAATTGAACCCACGAAATATTGCGCTGAAGAAGAGCATTAAATTATGATTTCATATGATTTTAAATATTTGACATCCTGGATTCATTTTTCTAGCATTTCTGATTCCAAACTACTCAAAATTCTGAGGAGCCAGTTTTACGTAATTTTACAATAATTATGATTAATCGAGATCTTTATTATTTTTAATAGTTTTTTTAAGGTTTAAGTCAGTACAAATGAGTTTGAAGCTTCAATAATGCAAATTTTGCAATTATTCCAATTATTGAGGAATCCCCTATTACGATTTTCAACCATCTTTGATCATCCACTTGACGGATCACTTTTGTTATTATATCAACTACTGGATAGATTGTCCACAATTGAGCCATGATCAATTTTCTTCATTTTTAAAAAATATTATGGCTTCAGAACTTAAATAAATAATGATATTCTACTTAATAAAAATTTGCCGTTCATAATGCGCAAAACTGAAGATATTCCTTTTATAAGATTTTTTCGATACGTATAACGCAAAATTGTTGTGCCGCATTCAAAATTGTTTTTACGAATGATGTAACTACTAAAAATAAAATTAATATAATTTTAACTCTAATGTCGGTAGAAATTTATGATTCGGTCAATTGTTTTCCAAATATAGTTAGTCTTGAAAATTCATTAAAAACTGATTTTATGGAACATTAATTTATAATGAAAAAATGTGTGAAAATTAATTTTTTTTTTTCAATTTTTGGACAGTTTTACGCGCATTTCATTTAAAGTCTATGAACGCAATTTTTCTATGCATTATTATATTGTTAAAATTGGAAAAGTGTGATGAATATTTTTTCAAGCTGCATATATTTCTACATGTGTTTTTTCTTTTAAGAACTGAATCAGGAAACTTTGTGTGATTATATTTTGCGTATAACTTAAATACATTTTCACGGAACAGAAAATATCAAGAAATTATCTTCATTAATTCAATCTTCATTAATTTAAAAAAATGACAAAATATATGGAGGTACATTTATTACGTTCGAAATTAAAAGCTTAAAACTCGATTCTATTCTACCCGGAATCTGCTTCAAAGTTAGGGCTGGGGAGCGTTAAATTGGTAAAGCCTCTCCACTAATATGCTTTAGAATTTAAGAGCCATTTTACAGCTGTCAAGTTCATCATCTGACCGCAATCCAAAATTGTCAGAGACAATTTACCTGTGACTTCGATTAAAATATATCTCAATTAAACAAAGAAAATAATGATACAATCAAAATGAATAAAATTTTAATTTTAAAAGAGCTATAAAAATTTAAAATTATAGATGTCTTCAAAACTTTTGAAATCTTAGAATGGATAGAAATAAATTAAAAGACTTCACACAGATATCGAGAAGCTTTCAAAATGATTTTCGATGGAAAATATATCAGGTAACGTGTTATTGTTCCATCCCCCTATTTTACGGATTTCATCTTAACAGAGTTTCTCTTTCTGAACAATAATAAAACTAAACGCAAGGTATTCAATTTAATCTCACTTAAAGTTTTCAATATATTAACAAAATATAAATTAAGGATAAAATGTCTGAACTGGGATTTGTAATTAGTTTCTCATATCTTGATTGACACATACTGCTGATATTTACTACTGATTTCACCAAGGCAATAATGTTTTGTCGTCAGTTCATTAATACATTAAAAATTTTTGCAGAACTGTTTTTAAATGTGATTTGAATATTAAAAGCAATATTCAAATCACGTTTCCTTTTTTCAGTTTTACCCTATATTCAACACTCATGTTCAAAATTAAGAAAATGTTTATGTTTTTCTTATTTCCTGTAAACAACGTAAAAAATATTAAACTATTGCTTCGAAAATAAAAGATGCAGAACTCGTGTGTGTAATAGTTAAGAATTAACGTGTGTGTGTAATATTAGCTGAGGAACAAGTGCTTCTTTACAAGTTTTCCTAGCAAAATTCTCAGTTCTTTGGTTCTCCCTCCCCACCGAATTTATATGAATTATTTTGCAGTGATTAGTTAATTCAAATTGAAAATAAAAATGAATAACCCTTAAGGTTTTGATTATGAAATAAAGTAGCAAATCGAATGAAGATTAAAAGTAGTCAACCTCAAGAACAGACTTGAAAAGAATTCAACGAAATGCCTAACGCCATAATTAATTTATGGAAACAGTTTCAGGCTATTGTAGCCACGGAAAGAAAGCCTAGAGAAAGTCATTCAAGATGACGAAAAAAGATTGATATTAGTCAATTATAAGTGAGTCGTAGCATGTTTATAGTTCTCTCGTGACTTTTATTCAGTTACAGAAAGCTAAATTTTAAGTTATTTTATTTCCAGATGATATTGGAAAGATTTGCTGTCAGCATAACTTCAGTGAACAGGAGAATTCTCTAGACCTGATGCGGGAATTAAAGTTTGGGGAAACTGTTCTTTTTTTCATTGATGGATTCTTGTTCAACTTGACCGTATCGATATACTTTAATAGAGAGAGAGAGAGTTACTCATTCTGTAATGTCTGAGAAATTGGCCCTTATTCCAACTGATTTTGTAACAATTGTTAGGTCTACCGGAAAGACCTGTCCGTTGATCGACGACGATATTGTTACAACCATGCTAAAGCAAGATCTTTTCCTGACAACACCGAAGATAGCTTAATTTAGCTCAGCAAACTATTTCGGACCATATTCGGAAGGTAGTATTCGTGTAGAAATATTCAAAGTGGGTGCCACAGGAATTAAGTCAAAAGAATTTTGATGATCGAGTCATCATTTACCTATCTCTGCTTATTCGGAACAAAAGCAAGCCCTTCTTGAATCGGATGATAACTGGGAATGAAAAATGGATTACCTATGAAAAGATTGTAAGAAAAAGAGTTTATTGGGTGTAAAACTTAACCCTTCCAAATCTGAAACAAATTTTGCTCTGAATAAGAGAATGTTGTGTATACGGTGAGATATTTGAGGATCAATACATTATGAGCATTAAAAATTGAACTTAAAGCTCAATTCGAAGAAGTATTGTCAGCAATGGATAAGTTAAAGGGAGCAGTCAAAGAAAAGAGTCCAAGAAAAGTGTTCGTCACAAAATTGCTGAACGAGGCTGGGAAATTCTCTGCCATACATCATATTTTCCGGACTTATCACACTCCAAGTGTCATTTATTTCTGTCCCTGAAAAAAATATGCAGGGCAAAAGATTCAAGAACGAAGAAGATATCAGACAAGCATTGGTTCAATTTTTGGCCTCTAGAAATATGTCATTTTTTAAAAATTTAGTATACAAATTTTCATCAGGCTGGCAAGAAGCCATAAAAAAATGATAGCAATTATATTATTCAATAAAGTTAATTCAAGACATGAGAAATTTGTTCTTTTGTTTTACTCTAAAAATGGACAGAACTTTCCGATACACCTAATATTTTAGACATTCTGAATATCATAAGTGTTACTCACGATCATGGCTATGCAATCAAACTGTTGAAAAATTATTTATCGTATTACATTAAAGCGTGTTCAAACCAAATTTTATTAAAATATGCTATAAAGTTTTGAACATAATCAATTAAATTGGAAATTTCTTTTCTAATTTTAAACATCAGTATGCTGTTACGTTGCTTACTATTTCAAGTTTACAATTAATGTATTCAATTTTTTGTTTTAATAACATAAAAACAATACTTAAAACTGTTGCACATGTGAATAAAATTATAAATAAAAACTAATAAATTAATATTTTTTATTTAATTCGATTAACTGAACAAAATTTTTAATTATTTAATTACACACACAAAAACTCTCTTATTTAACTCTTTTAATTTTAATATTTAAATTTTAAATTCCATTGAATTTATATCTTTATCATAGAAACTAAAGAAGGGGATTCTATTATTCACAAACATTCAGTTTACTTTTTTATAAAAATGTATTTTTAGTTCTTTCTGTGATTATTTTTAGTGTATGCATAGAGTTTTCCGTACATTTCAAATATAAGTTTTGTTTTCTAGCTTCATTATATCAACAAATGGAGGAAATGTTTAGGAAAATATAATTTTATATTTTAAATTAAAACTCATAAAATTGATTTATATTTTTTAGTTTTACGGAAGTGCGTTTCTTCTAATAAATTATGCGCTCATTGCAGAAATGTTGAGATATAAAAGTAACGAAGAATGAATAATTTGTATTTAAATCTTATAATTTGTGTCAATTCATTTTGAACAGCTGAGCAGCTTCTTTGGAAATAATAGTTTTGAAAAAAGTTATAGTTTTGAAATCAAGAATTTGATAAATGTTAAATATAAAGTTATTTTGCACTTACGTAGATTTTTCAGGCTGAACAGTTGAAGAGCAGTACGTTAAAAAATAAAGTAAATAAATTAAACTCATTTCCAACAGTGCAGCCGAGAAATGCAGCAGATTTTTATCATGTATCTTGATATTGAATTTTTTTTTATTCACTGCCAGCTGAAAGTCACTTTTTTGCAGTAAAAACATAAAACGAACTCTTTATATTTGTTTCAAATTGACAATCAAAAAGTCTTGCAAGCGCTATTTACTTCTATTTAAAAGTAAAATTAAACGACATCTTTGCAGTAGACAAAATAAGTTTCCGTTTCTTTCTGAAGAGAAGAAGAAACCTATTTTTGAAGAGATTGCAGTTCTTTGTTCTAGCGATTTACTTACTTTTCAATTTTCTTTTTCGAATCTTTTTGTTACGTCATGATGGCATGCTTTTGCTGCGCTAGACCTTCTAATTTTTGTTTCATCAAAGTGCATTAGTTAGAGAAAGAATAAAGAAAAGAATATAAAGCATCTTCTTAATTTTTAATTATTGAGTATTATTAAAGTGGTAAGATATAAACATTTTCGAATATAATTTTAGTAAATTGCATGAAAAATATGATGGCGCGTGAATAAATTTGAAAGATTATTTAATGTCATTATATAATATTTTCATGTTTTATTCAAGTTAAGTTTTGCTAAATATTTTAAAATAATTAATTGCGAAGCCAAGTGCTTAAAATAGTTCCATTGAATAATTGTTAAATTTTGATAAAATAAATAAATTTAATAACAGTGTAACAGTGAACAGTTTTTGTAACAGTGAAATGCATTATATCTTTTCAATTTAGTCTCCTAAAGTTTAATTCCTATTACTCTATATAAATGCTAATATTATTTTGATTATAATTACTCTCTTTCCCACTCTTAATAAATATAAATGAAAATAATTAAACAAAACTAATATTTTTTGGAGAGAAATCATTAAGAAATAGTAGTACAAATTATTTTGGATTTATTTTAAAATATATATGTCTTAATTAAAATGTATTTATATCATTAACTATATTATATTAAGGGAAAATATATTTTGACTATAAATGAAAATCTAGATTCGAATCGCCATTTAAATAGATTTCATCTTACTGGGCGGGTTAAATGAATCATTTAAATTCAACTAAGCGCATCGATGCAAACAATTGAGATATTTTTCCCTCATCATTATAGAATTTTGACATGTTGTTAATAAAGTATAAGCTTATTAATTGGTATTGTTAATATTTTAATACTATGTAAAATTTTGTCAAAAAGAAAAAAATCCATTTTACATGTGTTCTTTGAATTTTCAAGGATCCGTATGTATGAGTTGTATAACAAGCAATAAATATTTCTACAGGCAAAATAATTTTATATGGACTTTTCAGGTTTTGGATTTCAAAATATTTGTATGACAACATTCCCACGATGAAAGTACCAATCTATACTATGTTTGTTGTTTTTGCAAAATAATTTTAAACTAGATACACTCATATATATCTAGTATTTAAGTGAGTACTCCATATTTCTTTCTTTACATGAGTTCAATTTGTACTATATTATGATTTTATATGAGTTTTTACCATAATATACAGCAGATACTTGTATATATGAATGCACAAATTCAGTGATCAAAATTCAAAACATAATGAATCTTTAGTGATTTGAACTTTTTGAGCTCAAGTTTAAGAAACTGGTTGAATATTTAAATATAACCCAAAATTGTAACTAAACTAGTATCATTGACACTTCTACAAAATTATTCCCCTTATAAATAGATTTATTTGTTTTACTTACAATTTTAATTTTAATACATAACTGCAGCACATTATTTGATGTAAAGTCATAATATCTTTCCATTAAAATCTTGATTTGTTTATATAAAACACATTAAGTTGTGTTTGCATAAAAAATAATGAAACGAAAATAAATGGTCATTGAAAAAGTGTAAATTCTGAAAATTACATAGTTTTACATTTTTTATAAAAATTATTAATTATAACATTTTTATTTCATTAATGGGGAATTAATTGAATTTCATAACAAAAGAGAATTTTTATAAATACGTGCTATTTCATCGACATTTGTACTTTGTTGAGAGATATTCAATGAAAAACTGTCAGCCTAAATTTGAGATATCGTGAAAACAGATTAATCCAGTCAGTAATAGCATCTGAAAAATAGTGTAAAAATAAATGAAAAAGGAAACGTGTTCACAAAATATTTTAAAATGAAATGATAACGATATAAATGTATGTGTAAAATGTATGTGAAAAACATGTGAAAAACAATTTACATTTCAAAGTACATCGAGATTATCTGAATAATCAACATCACAACAAAAATAAAGAAAAACTGGAAATCATTGTTCTTAAAAAAAGTTCATATATTAAAGTTGAAAGTTAACAGTTACTTCAGATATAGAAGGCTGAAATTTTAGTTATTAGATCACAAACTTGCTCAATATATTTCAGAAAATATCAATTTTGTAAACCTATCCGACTTTCTATACCTTTCTTCTATGCATGAACTTAATTAAATTAAAGCCAAAATATAGAAGATCTTGAAAAAGAAAATGTTTCAATATAAAGCTCAAAATAGGAACTACATACATGCAATTTCGCCAAATGCTAAAATGAAATAACATAATTTTAATGTGTGTTGAATTAAATACAGATATCTCATTTATTTTGTAAATAAGCATTTTAACTGTGTCTATTGAACATCACCTTTGAAAAACAATGGAAAAGTTTTTAAATCATTCAAATATATGACAATAAAAGTCACTTCCGCATCTTGCGTAATTTTATCGCCAAATGTATTTTGGTATTTTGTTTTCCCACACTTATATATATATATATATATATATATATATATATATATATATATATATATATATATATATGAGAAATGACATTATATTCTAAAGACTCTTAGTGCCTTTTTCGAAGGATTAGTCAAATAAACTAATTTTCAAGATTCATTATATAATTGCCATGTACTTGTTCTACTGTAGTATTGACATGTTCTAACGTAAATGACAATTCATAAATACTGGAAAGTTACAGCAACACTATTGTTACACTTATGCTAAGGTTTGTGAATCGGGATTACAAAAGTACATTCTAGAGTCTTGTACATCCATTGATAAAGGATTATTTAGCTATTTACATTTTATTAATACACAGTTTCAAGCTGTATGAAGAATAATACGGATTGTTATTCAATCCCTTACGTTTAGCAAAATTCGAAATACAATTAAAACTATCACGATAAAATGCAAGATAGGTATAACCTCATTAAACCCGAAATTTCAATGTGATCGAATTAAACAAAATCGGTTCAAAACCGCCAGATTATTTAAAGCTACTGTTTGGATGTGCGAAAGCAATTTATTCCTTTTGTTCACACTCCATACCAAGAAGATACCAATTTAATTTATGAAAATAAAATAGATTTATATCTTCTTGGTATCACAATAATTAGGTATTTCTTCAAAGAAAAAGACAAAAGGAACAGGCGATCTTCCTAATATTTATCTGCTGGACCCGTAGATTCTGATTCTGCTATGGAGTTTTTAACATATGGCCATTGTTCAAAGACAGTATGAGTTACTACTTGTTGTTGCACCAGCATGCTTCCCTTTACCAAGCCCAGAGCAGGGCGCTATCAATTAGATAGAAACAGCTGAGTGGAGATTTCATGAATTTGAAGCAGGAACTATACAAGAAGTGATCATGGAATTCTTGACTGAAACTCAAAAATTTATTACTTGTGGTCCGTATACCTTAATAATTCTTAATATTTTGAGAACTTTTCATTATTATGGTATATAGAGCACATAAAAAAAAGCCATTTAGAAATAGCTTAAATTATCTGTTTCCATTTATTTTATGTATGCTAAAGATGTTCCAGAACAATTGACGTAATAAATGATGCAGGGAAAAAATACATGATTGTGTGCTCATTCAATAACGGAACACATTGTTGTTGATGATCTGTCTACATAAAATACAGAAAAAATAATGTCATACACAGTGAAGCTGAGTTTCAGAATATTACCCTTGAAACTATTGTAAAATGCTTTGGATTAGTCCTATTTTTTGTAAGATTGCTTAGTTGCATATTCTACATCGTCATTCGAAGTGTAACCTCGACAAATCACACAGCCAATAATTTTTTTAATTACTTAATAACTTAAACATTTTTTCTCACTAGAAATACTTACATATTATCAGTAATAATTAAAAATATCATTCAAAAATTCGAGAGAAAAATTTTAAAAGGACTTTGAAGTAGTCAATTTTAATTAATTTTTTTCCCCCGAAGTTTGAACATTAAATATACATTGGAAAAAACGATAACTAAGTTACCACTTTGCCATATTAGCTGTTATTTATAGTGAATATAAATAAAACTGAGCCTAAATTAATGCTCTAGATTATGAATAGTAATATTTTTATATTTTTCATCTAAGAGAAAAACTGCGTTCATAAGAATATTAATTTATAATTGAATTAAAACTGTAATAGAATTGATGTGTGTGTGATTCTAATAATTAAATAATGAATATTATACACACTTCTCCAAATTTGTACGTTACATGAGAATTTTATTTTCAATGGCTATTTTAATACAATGATAAAAATACTTCTGAAAGATTATGTATTATTCAGTATACTCTGTATTCAGGACTTAAGAAATGTACTCGTTTGAATATGTTTCTTAAGACTCTTATATTAAGAGACATTTATATTATTATATTGTCGTTAAAGTAAAAGGGATACATACGAATTACTTTTATTCTAGAATACCGAAAATCAAGACAGTTTGTCACGCAATGAAGAGGAAAAAGAGAATCATCGAGCCGGTTTAGTCAATCTTGGAAACACAGTGAGTAAAACCTTTTTCTCCGTTCTTAATTCTTTTTTTTTAATTACATTTACATTGCTTTTACTCATACTTAAGTAATGTTTCTTAAAGTATAAATTTTACTTATTTACTCATTAGAGATATTTTAATCGAATTTGCAAATAAATGAAAAGGAATAATAGATGTAAAGCTGCTAGTGAGGCAGCTGGTTGTTATTTTAAATTACTTTCCATTAGGTGAACTCTACATTTTATAGGAAGTTGTTTTATATACTTTTCTGTAACGCAACCTTCTTACACGCATTCCCTAAAAATATATTATTTCACAACAAAATTCTTACATTTATTAGCATTCTTTTCAAAATACATTAATGAGGCCTAAGTACAAAGTCATAAAATTATCTTTGTTGCTGGAATGAGATACAAAGTGTTCATTGCGAATAATCCCTTAAAAGTAATTCATATTTATGTCATTTCAATTTCCAAGACGAGTTGCCAGCTAATAATTAATACCATAATAGTCTAATTTACCACAGACGAGTTGTTAGGTTTAAAATTCTTGGCTTCAGTTCTCTCTTTGAGGGGACTGGATTTTTGAAATGAATCGGAGTACACCCTAGTTTCTTGTCGAATAGAATACGACTGTGTTGAAATTGATCGTAGGAAACCAAAAGAAATTTTTTTTTAAAATCATCACGTGCTACAACAAAAATGTGATATTAGTTTTAAATTTCCTTTATTCTGTTAGCTATTATATTATACAGAATATGAAAGCAATATAGTATTCGATCGAAAAAAATTATTGTTGTTTTTAAGGCACACACATTTTGATTATTCAGGTGTTTCCGTGTTTCTTGATCGCTCTTTATTAGATCTGTCACTGCTACAAAATACTTTTCTGCAAAAGCAGTGCAGGAACACCCGTTTTAAACATTATAACTTATTCCATATTACAACGCAATTTGAGAATTTACTAGAAATATTGAGAAATATTAACCATTCAAAATAATCAACACTATTTGTGAAATAAATTAGCTATATTTACTAAATGTAAAATAAACTAGGATAAAAGCAGCTATATTTAATGATTATTTAGCTAATTGTATTGCTTTGTATAATAATTATGCGTCAGGGTACTATATAGGCTATTATGCTAAATAGCAGTTATTTGAAGATTAGCTTTTCGCACTTGAATGGCGATTGTAAACTTTTGTGACAATAGAATACATACGATGCCGTGTTTTATACAATCCGAAGATGAGTAAAGCCAATTAATATGGATACCTTGCTTTGTAAACTTTTTTTGGATCAATATTTGTGTGCTACTACTATGCCATGCACTTGTGTGTGTGTGTCGTGTTTAAACATAATACTTCAGAAAGGTACTAATTATTAATTACTGTTACTACTTCCTTTAATCACTCCAGTAGCATTGAAAAAAGTGTTCTAAAACTTCACTGATTGTGTAAAAAATTTCAATGGTTAGCAAATTCTTAAAACCTCGATAAAAGATGGCATATAATTTATCATGAAAGTGAGCAGTGTAATAAAGTATAATATATACATCTTATAATATTTCCTCAAAGTTGTATACATTTCAATATATCTTGCCATCAGTGAACACCAATTTGTGAGTAGTTCCCAGAAAAGTGCATTTTTTTAACATTTACACTGATTCTTATTTCGCATAACTATTCATTATTGTGATTTGATTTTAAATCGCAATAGTGAATAGTTTTCGCAGATTTCTAACATATACTTTTCTACTTATTTATAATTTATTTTGGCACTTAATGGTGCCATTTTTAAAAACGCACTTGATTATCTGATTTTAAGAAAAAGAGCCAGCTTCAATTGATTTTTTAAAGAAAAACCAAAACTTGATACCTTATCAAAAAACAGATAAACTAAGAGTTAAGTTAGTTATTTACAATCTAATTCTTATAAAGACGGCAGATGGCGACAAATTGTTAGACTACTTGTCAATCAGGAACGAGTTTTGCTGTTAATTGTGTTTTAAACAGAATACAATGTAACTAATAGAAATAAATGCATTTCAAATTTTCTTCTTAGTCATATCTTTCATTAATATTTTAACTTGAATTACAATTGCGTTGTAAAGACACATTAATATCATTTCCTGAAGAGGAATAATCAAAAATACGCTAAATCAGATTAGCTTAGGAATGTGTGTGTGTTCTTAATTATCTCATAAAATCCTTAAAAGATAGAATAAAATGCACATGCATATCTGTGTTGTAATTACTATTATACCTAAAAGAGAAATTAATTAATCTCAGATGTTTTGTGAGATATTTGATGTAGATTTTACGATTTTCGGTTTTTCGTCATTTTATATTTTATGTTACATGTCTAGATGTAAGCTATGAATTCAATACTTTTCTAGTTTTATTATTACATTAATTTTCTTTGAATTTTCTCCAAGATAAATAAAAAAAATTTATTTGCTTTTTTAAAGATGATTCAATTATTTGTCCTAATATTGGTTGAATATGCAGATGAAATATGCAAACTATTATTTACAGACAAGAATATATTTTACTGTATTTTACTGTGAAATTATTTTCTTGTTCTTTAGAAGAAGCTTAGCTTATTGAAATAAGTAGTTATTCACTTAGAACTCCAGTATCTTCTGGATTCCTGAAAAAATGAATCATTCTTTTCCAACAAGGATTCTTTCATAGTTTTGTAAAATAGATTCGATTATGCATACTAAAACATATTTCAAGCGAACAAAGTTTTCTTTGAGAAATATTTTACTGGATAACACGAGGGATGTCTTAAAAATAAATTAAAAGTTATAAAATAAAAATACACATTTAGCATAGTTCACAAGAAAAATGGAAACTCGCAAAATTATTTTTTCACAAATTTGAACTATTTTACTGACTATAAATTTTTATGACTATTTAAATCCACTCTTCTAAGTGACTTTTCATTTTTTATTTCCTTAAAAATGATTTATATGCGCTATTTATAAACGGTTTCCTCCCTTTAAAATTTTTTGCCTATTTTCTTCTCAATCTTATGTGCTTAATATCATCATAAGGAATATCACTGTTCAGTTATTCCTTATCAAAATGATTTTAAAATAATATGAGAATTTTTTAACTATTTTTACTATCGGTAAACTCCATTAATCAATTTCAGTTCATTTATTCAAATTTGTGTGTAAGTCTTTTTTTTTATGCATCTTAGTATTTGGGTGCATTTTTTTGCCAAGATTAATAAAAGAAAAAGTAAAATCACTTTCTATTTTAATGACATGCAGTTTATCATAAGCGAGATAAAAGGATTTCAGGAAATCATATTGAATGGAAATAAAGTTAGCATTAATGTTATGAAGGAATATTAAAAAAAAAGGATCATAAAAAAGAAGCAGAATAAATGAAATGATATGGTCATAAAAGAGTGATTTTTATTTCACACATATATGTTTTATTATTAATTTTTCTCTCAAAAAATACTTCGAAGAAATTACAATTGAATAGCATCTGCTTTAACAGTTCATAGTTTCGATTGCAATTTTTTGTTTAAGTATACTTTAATGCAATGATTCAGAATCCATCATTTTAAACAGTAAGTCTAGGTCAAATATATATATATATATATATATATATATATATATATATATATATATATATATATATATATATATATCTGCTTTCGATGTTAATTTGACTATGTATACCTTTCTTTAATTAATCTATTTTACCTAATATTTTATTTTCATGAATAATAAATTTAAAAATTTAGCACCTGACAAAAGGAGTGTAAATTGACTCTGTGTCCGGTCGCGTCTATGCATGGTTGTTACCATTGAAGATCGTTAAAAAATAACCATCCAAGGAACGATTAATATCTTAATTCTAATTGCTTTAGTAATTCTACTGATTTAAATCTTATTTATGATAAATTGAAACTTAATAGATGTGATTCTAAAAAAATGCTAATCATTAATTTTAACAACTTACAAATTTCCGAAAAATCTAATTTATCTTATGCTTGTAAAATGTATAACATTATTCATCTCATCGAATGTAGTCTGTAAATATAGATTTGTAGGCCAAACAAGCAATCCTTTAAATATCCGAATTAATTTACATAGGTCCAATATTAAAAACTATAACAGTAAAAAGTTTAGTTTTCAATTCAATCATTTTCAAAATCATAATTTTAATTACGCTATTTTTCACATTATTGACATCGAACCTAATACAGATATATGAATTATGAAAGAAAATAGATTTATAATAAATTTAAAATCTTTTGCTCTTTTCAGTCTAACGGAATTATTTAATAGCAAAATTATAAACTATTCTAATAGCAATTCTTTCTTATTTTTTCATTATGAAACTAAGATATTGAAAAGAGTTGGACAAAAACTAAAAAATCTTACGATTAAATAGATTTTAAAAATAATTTTGAGTTTTTATTTCGAAAAATGTATCATTTGGAATCTTCTTTTTCAAATGTTTACAATTGGAAAGATTTTAGAATGAAGTTGTCTGATAGTAATAATAAATTTTTTTGTACTGTTGAAAAGATATAAATTTTAATAACCAGAATTTTAGGATTTCATTTTATGACTTATTTAAAAACAGATAGAATAAAATTAAAACTAAGAAAAATATTAGGTTACATTATTTTACTATTAATTTTCACAACATCCAAAATTCGATAATATTAAATTTATTAGTTTTGTTATTGACTTATATAATATTTTTCCCATAGGAGATGTTATTGTCAAACTTGTATTTTCTTATGATATTCCTTTTGGACGTAAAGTGCTTATAATCAATTTTTAAAAAATATCTCCTTATCTAGAAAACTCCCCAAATATATTTGTGACAATAATGATTTAAAAAATTTACTAACCCTAATTTCGGACACATTATTACAGGTGATTTAAATATTGTCAATGACCTTAAAATATAAGACATAGTAAATAAAGGATCTAAATACAGACAAATTTTTCAATTAAATAGATCTAAAATATTTAAAGTAATTTTACATAATATTGATTCATTTATATTTAAAATTTCAGATCTTTATAATACACCGATTGAATTTTTTTCCTGTTTCCAGACTGTAGTACAGTTTAGACTTCCAAGTCTATAAACTGTTGAATAAAATTGAGATTTTATTTTTAATAATAATTTAAAATTTCCGGGTATTAAACTAGGCTCATTAAAACCTGCCGTTAAGAATCTTAAAGATAACTTCATTATTGCACCTCTAATAATTACGCACTTTTTGTAAACATTTTTATTTAGATTTAATTGTAAAAGAAACTCTTAATTCCTACACATACAAACGTTTCAATTCCACAGTTAATATCATTAATAAAAAATTCTTCGATTTTAAAAGCTTTTAAACATAAACAATTATAAATTAGAGTTTCCTTATTTAAAAGTTATTCCAAAATTTTACAAATCTCCTATAAAATCCAGATATACCTGTGGTACTATTCTTTTATGAGTAAATATGGAATGATTTTTGCTGAATTTCTTTACACTTTATTAGACAATATTGTTAAATCTGAAGCTATTTGTATTATTAATAATAATAAACCTATTTTGGATTTTTTATCAAAAAATTGTTTATTTTTTTAATTTACATATAATTTTTATATACATAGAAATATAATAAAATATACAAATATAAAAAAACCAATACAAAAATAAAGAATAAATACAAATAAATACACACAATAAATTACATATAATAGTAAAAAAATTTATTTAATTTTAAAGACCTTTTTAATGGCATACCAATTGATAAGTTAAACTATGTATTGTATCTCTATTTGCAAGACTAGGAATTTATTAAATGTTGATTTTGTTTCTATTGAAATAACTTAGTTAAAATGTGTGTTTATAATGATTTTATATCTAATGTTTTAAATATATTAATTCCATTTAATATCTTTACACCATTAGATATAAAATCTAATACTACAAATTGTGTAATAGTAAATTTTCTAATACTACAAATTGTGGTATTGCACAAGGATCCAACTTTTCTAGCATACTTGCAAATCTATTTTAACATTATTTTGAAAACAAAACTTCATTTATTAGTATCCTTTTGTTTTTAGATACGTTGATGATTTTATTATGTTCAATAATTTAAATTTTGAGGATATTTCTAAATCAATTTACCCCAATGAGCTTACTCTAATTAAAACTAATTTATCTGAGACTGAAGTAGAATTTTTAGATTTATTTATCAGTATTAGTAATTTGATTATATATGTTGATGATTTTGACAAAACGTAACCATATAATATTTTAAGGTCAATAAGTTAATATACTGGAACTCAAATATTTCTTTAAAAATATACAGGAACGTAATATTTAATGAATTAAAACGCACTTATAATATTTGTAACAATCAGGAATTTACTAAAAATTATGTATATGTATGTATAATATATATATATATATGTGTGTGTGTGTGTGTGTGTAAACTAATTGTTTTGTAACGTACATAAGTGTCTACACAAACATATTTGAAGTAAATAGAAATTTCTACAAAAATATTTTAAAAGCTGATATTCAATAGCATAATTTAAGAAAAGATGTCAGTTTCTGCATTTAATGTGTCCATTTTATGCCAAAAATATTAAAAAAATGGAAAAAGGAAAAAAAGAAAAGTAAAATTTGTTGTTGAAACGTGAAAATTTTCTAATACTACCAAGTTATCTTAGCCAAGCAGATATAAGTTCAAATAATTACACGGAATAATTTAAATAATGAATTGTGACCTTGCAAGAGGCGGTCTCAAGTCGTTGCTTGAAAAGAAGTCTTGTATGTTGATCTCCAAGCTGACAACAGTTGATGGCTCGAACGGTAATTAAAAAGAGCATCAAAATCATCATCGTCATATGACTTTAAATACGTAGGAAAATAGAGATTTTCTGATGTAGATTTTCCATAGAGAGGATTTCCCACTGCTGCTTCTTGAGCAATGATATCAAGAAAAAAACTGCTAGCTGAGAGATGTCTTCACGCTCGGAAACTAGTCGCGCGTGTTTCATATGCTGAGTTTAGATCATGAGCTCTTCTCTTTTGGAAACATTTTTTTTGAATTGATCAAGATTAGCGCCGTATACTTTTAGTAAAAAATAAAGATTCAGTAGAAAAAAGTGGTTTTTGACTGATTTTCACATGGGACACTCTATCATCATGCAAATAATAGAGAAAAATATCGCTTTTGTAGATTGTCCTTTTTGTATGGGGAGGGATCGTGTTAGACCTTTTCTACTCATAAGTGGCAACAAAATGATATGAGAATGAGATTCTTGAAATTTACTAGCCTAATTTTTCCAAGGATCTGTGGAAGAAAAATCCGTTATTATGGTTGGCAAAACCAACAAAACAGTTTCATTTGTCTACGAGTGTCTTGAATAAAAGAATATTTACTGTATGGTGTACACGTTCCACAAGGGTATCTGGATATCAATTCCATAGAACACTTATTGGGTGATCTAAGAATAGCCACTGATTTTGACAATTCTTTTTCAGGAACCTCGACGTGTTAAAATCAGTTCTTATATAAAAATAGGAATAATTACCGTAATCTTTAATCAATAACCTCATTAACAGTATGAGAGCTTGCTGTGACGCGTAGATATTTGTAAAAGACAGACACACTTCTTGTTGGACGAAACAATAAAGATAGATTAACAAAAAAGGGGTCGTATGAAGAATTCTACTTTCATCGATGTTGCACTCATTTGCGTATTAACTTTCAATAAGCACCGGCGAAAAGCATGTTCTCATTACTTTCTTTACAGCATGAGTATGCTATTTTAAGTATGCCAATTTTATCAGATTTAAACTCATTTTTTTTCGAAATATCTTACTTTTTAAGTATGTAACTTAGATTTTGATCCCTATTGCTTTTAAATCTTTCGTATCGCCCTGTTATGGACTAAGCATCCTTTTCACAATAAATTAAATTATTTAGTATTTTTTTAGCATATATTAATTGCGCGATTTTATGAATTTAATACAGAATGTTTTTTAAAAAATATTTATAAATAAATTTCAAATTAGGATTTAGAGAAAAGCTAGGATTTTAGTTACATATTTTATGTCATATGTATTATTCTTTAACAATAGTGCCAAATAATTAGTTTACGAGTTCATTAAAAGAAATTATTAATTTTACGGTATTAAATTTTTAAAATAAAGAATACCTTTTTATCGTAAGCTTTGTCATTAATTATAACAGAGATCACAGGAAGCTACCCGAATATTTAACTATAAGAATGATGTTTTAGCTTGACAAAAAGGAATCCAATCCCTTAATAGCGAGGAATAAAAAGGAACTTTTTCTTCCTCTCACTCCTTTTTTAAAAACTTTTATTTAAATTTTTTAAAATATTGAAACTCTCTCTAAATAGCAAAATGTGAATTACTTATGAGTTATTTTTAGCATTGAGCTTCACAAAACCTCAATAATAAACAATTTAGTTTTACATCAATGGGCCACCTTGGGCATGGATGTTTATAGTGGTTCGGAATGCACTCTAAACCGTAAGTCCCGGTCTAATTAGCCCTCGTGTGCAAAGAATGACCGTTGACTGACACATCAACCAACCTTTACATCAATGGAAGTATACATAAAATTAACGAATATAGTTTTGAGAAAAAAGAACAAAACCATTAGTTGGTTGATTGTTTTTTCGCTTTGAGGTCGCTTTATATACACCAAAAATTATTTGTCCGAGACCTGCGCTTTAAAATTAATTCGAAGCCACAACGAACAATCACTGCTAAAGTGAGAATCGAATCCTAAGAGCTGTTTAACGGAAAACCAGAGCACTTGCATTTCTTAACCATTTCGGCATGCTGCCACTAGAGGGTTTCAGTCACAGGTTGTCAATTTTGAAAAATTGCCAAATCCAATCATTTGTTTCTTTATTATAAGTGCTTACGCTTACAATATAAGCGATTTTGGCGGAGAAATTTTATTATGGTGTTATGGTTAGAAATAAGATCATTTGAATAATGAACGAAACAATTTTGAATCACTACTTTAAAGAAAAATTCTCAACTTTGCATTCTAGAAATTACGAATTTCTGAAAATCACATGGCTGCTTATCTGAAGAATGCTTCCAAAATTTAAGAGTCAACTATAGTCTTTTTCAAATATTCGGATTCAAGAGACCCAGCAACTGAATGAATGTGGAGTGGATTGAAAAAGAAATTGTAGTGTACTCGGCAGAGAAATAAATTAATTCCTATAATGCTGAATATATAAATTGAAAGGAACTCCCAATACCCACCAGTATTTTCCTCTAAATATTTAAGAGTATTTTTTTTAGTTTATTCATCCCAAAATCACATAATGGAGGTGACAAGTTGGATGAATAAATGTAAGATTCTTATTCATTTGATTTCGGATTGGGATAAGATTTGTTTTAAAATATCCATATTTTAGTCATAAAAGCTCACGAATTTATCTATTTAGTTCATCACTATGCAGTATGACAGTTAGAGAATCATCACATTTGTTATATTTTCGCGTTATCCTAATATTAAATTCTTTAAATAAACGTATTTTATTTTTATATAGAATTTCATGTAAGTGTGTTAATTTTTTTTTAACAAAAATGATTACGTTCAGTAATAATATGTGTTTTCTAGTATAATAATGAAACTTAAAAGTGTATAATTTTGTCATTTAATGTTGTATTTTTTAATATCATTCAATTTTTATATGATTTTGGTGCTTCAATCCATTAATTTATGTAATAAAATTTCAAGTGGATAATTTTTATACCATAGTTTTTTAAATTTATGCTTAGCTATAGTATTTTTTAAACTATAACAATTCCTAATATGTATGATTAATTGTGATTATAATTGTTAAGATTAGAAGTTTTTTTCTATTTCTTATAAGGTTGTTTTAATTTAGAAAAAAATAAATTTCCCCCATTAAAGTTGTTAGCCAAATTCCGAAACTTACGTTACTTTAAAGTTGCCAAAAAGTCACCAAAACCGTTTTCTTCTCCTTAAATTTCACCTTTACACCACTTGAAATTTTAACCAAGGGTTTAGAAAATGGATATTTTGAAATGAGTATGTACGCGATAGAAACTATTTCATCTTTTCTATCACAGGTAAAATATTTTTTTAATTAAAATGAAAAACACTTTGTGCTAAGTTTTGCTTGAATCATTCTAAATGTGTGGCTTAACTTGCTCTTCCGTTTTTTACGTCGTTTCACCTTTTCTTAGAAGGGTGGAGCTCTCTATTTCTTCGAGATGATGAACACGTGCTCCTGTCCAATTTAGCTATAACAAACTATGCATCTTATTCCAAATTCTTTTATTCCTTCCTATTCCTTATTTAAGAAACAAACAAATTCTTAACTGCATTGTTAATCATGAAAAAATCATGTTTGGAATTTAATATCAATCCATCGAGAGGTAGCGTAAGAGAGGAAACGCGTAAAAATTAGAGCAAACAAAAATTTTGAAAGCATAGATTATATATTTTATTTTATTTCAGCATTTTTTTAATATTACAATACGGCTCTTAAAAATAAATTCTAAAGTGAAATTTTAGATAATCTTATAATATTTAGTAATATTTATTCAGTTGAAAATGTTGATGTTATTCACCGATAAAATAAGCTGTATATTCTAATTAAGGTAAAAGAACAAGGGTTGATGAATACTAGTTTCATCAATCAAAAGAGAATGATGGTTTTAGATTCGGTTCTGCATGAAAATTATTTCAGTTGATGATGGTCTGTAACTATCTTTCATTTTGTGCTCTTAGAAATAGTAAATGAACTTGCTCAATCAAAAGAAAACGAGGTTCTTGGTTTTTGTTGGAATTTTGGTGATCATCAAGAAAATAATGTAACCCTCTTTGCCAACTGAGCAATGATGACGTCATGTTAAAAACCCATGCTACCACGCAAAAAAAAAAAAATAATGTAAATAGAATACTTTTCTGCCTTGAGCCGTAGGGAATGCAGATGCGTGCGCAGCGAAATAATTTCTTGTAAATATATATATATGTCCTCCTATAATGGTTTTTAATAATAAATAGATGATAGATATTAGAGAATTTTTATTGATTATGAGTTTAGATAGAATGTCTTCTGTAAGAATCCCGGGACGAATTAAGGTAAGAGTAAATTTTCGCTTACCACTTGATTTCTTTTGGTAATTATATTGTTACCGAAATTTGGCATCCCTGCTGGGATTCGATTATTATTATTTGAATTATTTAAGAATTAGATAAGAATTTAGAATTATATAGATATGAATGTTGAGAGAAAGCATTCGTAAAAAAATTAAGAACACCGATGAGAACCAATTTCTCTAAAGCATTAAATAAAGCTTTGAGAATATTAGAAAATAAGGAGGAGGACATTGATATAATAGAAAGATTTTAATGATTTTACAAGATGATAAAAGTTGCACGCAAGATAGTTTCGATACTGAAGATGAACAATAACTGCTTATGGAGATAGGTTTTTAGAAACCACTACGAAACTAAAGAAACGATTAAATATTTTGAATAAACCGAAAGCAGAAAATCTAGCATTAAAGAATTCTTTTGAAAGTGTTAATTCCCCCCGGAAATTTAAATTGCCAGAATTAGAATTAAAACAGTTGAACGGTAATATTAAAAATTGGCTCCAATGGTGGGGTCAGTTCGAAAAGATACACGAAGATTTAGATAATGTGGATGATGATAAATTACAATATTTATTTCAATCTACAGTGAAAAATTCTCCTGCCAGACAATTAGTAGAATCATTTCCCTCTTCGGGAAAGAATTATGAAGAAGTGCTTTGGAAGAGAAGATTTTTGGACTGAAGTCTTCATACGAGAGCTACTTGCTCTAGTAATAAATAATTCGAATCCTCAGGGTCAAAAATATTCACTGGTTAGACTGCGTGACACTCTAGAAGAGTAACTGAGGTCACTTAAATCCTTTTGCTCAGGATAGTTTTTCAGCTATTTTGTTATATCTTCTTATTGAGTCTTGCTTGCCTAGAGATTTATTAAAAATATATGAACGCACTCATAGTGAATTAGTCACCGCCAAGATTACTGGTAACGATAGATTAACCCACCTCTTAAGTTTCCTTAAGGCTCTTCCAGACCTAGGTGAGAGCTTCCGTTGTCTTATCGCCCCATCTGGTGTTAGCTCTCAAAGCTTGTAGGGAGGGGAGTATCTAAAACAATATTATTGGTTGAAATTCTTGTCAATCAATCCTTCGAAATTAGCGAGTCTGCCAGATTTGCCGCATTATATCGTGAGAAATTAAAGTACTAACGCCATAAAAACAGCCAAAAAGATAGTTTTAAATTTGCTCCTAACAGATGCTTACATCAAATTACCCTCAGGGTTCTAAGAATAGGGGTGAGGGAAAATGAGTCAGTACAAATGCTCAACGAACTGACATCGGAATTACCCATTGCCGTCTTAGGGATCTTTAGCTGTCACTGATTCTAAAGAAAAGATTATTTTACTAACATTTTAGAGTTCGGCTTTTGTTAGTCGCACTAAAGAAATATGAAGACAAATTGCAGGTGTTGAGTAGATGCAGATGTTGCTTAAGCAATTCACATTTTGTGATGGAAAAATATAAATTATATATATATATATATATATATATATATATATATATATATATATATATATATATAAATATATATATATATATATATATATATATATATAAACACACACATACATACATACATATAATTAAACTTTTAATTTTTTTGGATTTTAACAATTTTTCAGCTTCAGCTTTTTTGTTTGCTCCTCAGTTATATGACTTGGATTTCTTATATCCATTGATCTAGGATATCCCTGATCGATTAGTTTTGGCAAAAGACAGTCAAAATAAAAGTCATTTAATTTAGTTTTCATTTGTGTCTCCCAAAATATATCACTATCATCATCTTCTTCTTTTTAAAATTGGATTTGTATGTCATTGGGCACCTCTGCTTTTATCAGCATTTTGTACTGTTAACTCCACATCCAATGTTTTCTAGTTCCAGTTGCTCGGGTCACCCACTTTATTAATAAAGTCTGATAACCCTTTAATGGAGTCTAGGTGTAGCTCTCTAGTATGGATGATGCCTAAAGAAGTTAATCTAGGGAGGACAAGGGCCTCGCATTCGTAAATGATATGCTTGGCCGTTTCCTCTTGTACATGACATTTCCTGCAGATAGGGTCTTGCTGAAACAGTCCCATTTTATGGGGGTGTTTTCTGAAATAGTAGTGCTCAGTTATGAAGCCTATGATTAAACGTATCTTCTGCCTAGAGCATCTTAGAATTTCAGAGGCAATCTTCGCTGATGATCCAGAGATCTTACTTTTAGCGTGGGTTTGACCAGGAGTGTTGAGCCAAGCTTCATACATCTTCTGTTTTTCCCATCTAAGAACATTGGTTTTTGCGGTCTTTAAATTGATCCCACAAAAAGGTTCTGCACCGATGGGAACAAAAGACGATACTTGTTTAGCAAGTTCAACAGCCCTTTCATTACCTTCTATACCTTTGTGCCCTGGCACATATACAAGGATCACCTTGTTTCTAGTTGCCATTTCTGTAAGAAGGTTTCTGTATTCCAAAATCGTTTTAGATTTGATTTCGAAAGAATTGAGCGCTTTTAAAGCGGCTTGACTGTCACTAAAAATGAGAATCCGTTTACCGTGGTTCCCTTTACCGCCCTTCCTCTTATTTAGTAGCAGACAGTGGATAATGGCCAAAACTTCTGCCTGGAAGACAGTAGCGTATCGCCCTAGGCTTACAGATAAGCTGGTTCTTGGTGACACGCCACCTACTTCCAATTCTAAGAGGATGTTTCTCAGTGATCCATCTGTGTACCAGATTAGATCTCCTGTTTTAGTTTCGAACATGTTGTTGTCCTATTCGTCTCTAGTTGGAAAAAACTATTTCAAATGTCCTTTCAAACATGTATGACTTTTCCATGGTGTCCGATTGCATCAGGAAAGTAGGATCTTGAATTTTCCCGGTAATACCCCTGTGCCCTTTGGCAACAGGCTGGTCGTACCATTGGTTTTGTAACTTCATTCTGTATGCAATCATTCTGGCAGTGCTGCAGATGAAGATGTCTAAGGGAGTCAGATCCAACATAACTTCCAATGCTCTGGTTACCGCGGTGGACATTGCTCCTGTGATGCAGAGACTGGCCAGTCTTTGTAGACTTCTTAGTGTGTTAATCATAGTCTTTTGTTCCACCTTACGCCACCAGATAACACAGGCGTATGTGTAAATGGGCATGACAATAGCTGTGTACATCAAAAACATCAGTTTTGGATGTAAACCCCAGTTTTTACCAAGCATTCGCCTGCAAATCATAATGCTTTTCTTTGCTTGATTAATTCTATCATCAATGTGCTTATCCCAGGTGAGTTTTTGGTCTAAATAAATGCCCAGATACTACAACTCTGATGCCACATTGATTTCAACATCAAAAAGTCTTGGTATGAAAAAACCCTCCTGTTTCTTTTGGCGTGTAAAAGGTACAAGATAGGTTTTCTGAGGATTAACCATCAGGTCCCTATCCATGCACCATTGACCTACATAACTTAGAGCATCCTCCATGAGAATACAAATTATGTTAAAATATTTACCAAGGATAAGTCTGAAAACGTCATCAGCATATCCTTACGTATAGTAGCCCCTATCATTTAGATATTTTATAAGGCTATTTACAACTAGGTTCCAAAGTAATGGTGAGAGAACACCTCTTTGAGGACAACCTCTAGTAGTCTTTATTAAATGATTCACCGAAGATGCTCATTTGTATACATCTATCCGAAATCAAGGCCTCAATCCAAGTACACAGGGTCTGATTAATCCCTGCCCCTCTAAGTGCATTGAGGATGGATAGATGGGAAGTGTTATCAAAGGCACCTTGGATGTCAAGGAAAGTTGCCAAGGCAATTTCTTTTTGATCCAGAGTGTTTCAATCTTAGAAACTAGCTGATGTAAAGCAGTTTAAGCAGATTTGCCGATTTGATAGGCAAATTGAAGAGCATGCAAGGTACTGTTATTACACAAATAATCTCTAATATGCCGATCAATGATTTTCTCCATAATTTTAAGAAAGAATGCAGAAAGACTGATAGGTCTGTAAGACTTGGCCTGGTCATAGGTGTCCTTGCCAGGTTTAGGAATGAAAAAAATCCTGGTCTTCTGCTATATCTTTGGTATATAACTCAGTGCTAAGCTAGCTCTGTAAATTCTAGTTAGTACTGGTATGATAACCTCTTCGGCCTTCTGGATCATGATGGGCATAATTCCATCAGGCCCTGAGCTTTTTAGAGGTTTAAAGGCAGAGATTGTCCATTTAATATTGTTGTAGTTAACGATATTTTTAGCGATGGTCCATTGATCGCTATTGACTCTGCAACGAGCCAATGCAATGCTCCCCTTCGTTGCTATAAATATCTCTAACACCTGGAAAGTGAGTTTTGGTCATAATTTCCATAACCTCTTTTCCGGAAGCAGCAAAATTACCCTCCTTGTCCTTTAAGGTGCCAACCAAAATAAGTTCATCCCTTTTGAGGAGTTTTTGGAGTCTAGCTCCTTCGGAGATAGAATCTATCTCTTCACAGAACTTCCTCCAAGAAGTATTTTGGTTTACCTAACAAGTTTGTTATAATTAGTGAGGGCCGTTTTATAGTTCTGAAATTCACCATTTTTCTTAGCTTTATTAAAAAGTTTCCTAACATTTACCCTTTCGGCTGCTAGAGAGTTATTCCACCAAGGACATTGGAGTTTAGCTCTCCTAGTGCGAATAGGGCAATGTTATGATAAGAATCTAGAATACTACTGTGCAGAAGATCTGCTTAATTTCTAGATCGTAGCTATCTCTAATAGGTTTGTTCCCGAGTTCAACCAATACAGTCAAATCCTCCTGGATTTTCTTCCAGTCCGTCCTAACTGTGTCTCTGAACATGCGATCTAGACACACATTACAGTGAATTTCAAAATGGTTGTTTTGATGGTCTGAACCAGAGGGTCTGCCATCTACTTTCCAATTTTTGATATTTTTGCTAATTGTCTCTATAGTAATGTCAATTACTTCAGATCGATTGATAGTAATGAGAATAGGTTGATTGCCCTCATTTAGAATATTTAACCCGTAGTTTAGAATGAATTCTAAAAGGCACTCACCTCTTTTATTTGTGTCGGTGCTTTCCCAGACAACGTGGTGAGCATTACAGTCTAGTCCTAGGACTACCTGTAAATTGTTGTCTCTGCTAAAGTTCACGAGCTTATGCAGAGAATGGTGAGCTGGAGCCTTCTCTTCATAGGGCAGGTACACAGAGGAAAAAACAATATTTCTTTGTCCCCTACCTCTATGTTGAGTCTGAATTTCACAACTGTCAGGTCCCTAAGGATAAATTCAGAGAGGGGTAAAACCTCAATGTTTTTATGTAAAAGTATGCAAGTTCTAGCGTTACTATTGGTACAATAGAAAAGATTACCTTTAGTTCCTTTGAGGCTTGTGATTCCTCCCCTAACCAGCCAGGATTCTTGAATCAGGGCCAGGTGTATATCCCCAGCAATAAACTTCTTACTGAGGTTAGTGGTACCACTTCTACAGTGGTGGAGGTTGGCTTGTACTACCCTCACCCTCATCAGTAGGAGCGGGTTTGTCAAGCACTTTTCCTGCACTTGGTGAAGTCCGATATGAAATTTATATCCTCTTACACCAATTGTCATAGCATCTAGTTCGGGTACACTAAGAGCGATGGTCTGCCCAGATGGGTCTTTCTTGATGTTAAAAATGTTCCATTCCGTTGGAGTGACTCACTCTCCGTTCTGTGCTTCGATTTTCCACAGGACCTCTTTAGGCTCCAGCTTACTGCAGATTTTTGGAAGTTTTGCAATTACCTTGGTGGTTCTGACAAATTTCCTTGCCTCATCCATCAAGATTTTTTGTTCTTGCCAGGGGATTATGTCACTGAGAGTCTGTTCCAGCCACTTTGAACTCCCCAGATCTGCACAGTTGACAATAGGTGCTCCATTCTCAAGTTTCCAGGATAGGAAGGTTGGGGCAAAACTCTCCTCGTTCTATCCTATTTTCTCGGTTAACAAGAGTTCCAGGTCGGACGCCTGTTCCTCTGTTAGCCGTTTTCCGGATGGCCTTCTATGGGCACAGCCATCTTGACAGCCGTGAGAGCCACCCTGTAGGTAAATCCCCCAAGTCCTTCTCTCTGGGCAGCCTTTCCGGCTTTGCCCTGATTTGGTCCGTCCGATTAAAGGGACGCATCCCGCCTTTGGTTGCCTTGGGGTTTTCAACCCAAATCTCCTCGGCGATTTTGCGTTCCCTCACCAGCTTCTTCGTCTGGGCACCAGAAAGTGTCTTTTTAAGTTTGATTATAGTCAGAGAGTTAGTCATGCTAGTGATAGCTTTCTGACTCTCATCAGAAGATGGTTTGGAGGTCATTTCTTCCTCCTGTGAAGGATTCATTGCCTCTCCTTCATTAGATTGCCTCTGGGTTCCCTTGTCTTTTTCAGCAAGGTCTACTTCAGAGGCTTCACCTACAAATGCAGAAAGGTTTTATTAGTTCTTTTGTCATTTCAGCTATAAGATAACAATTATTAGGCTCAGGTAATACAACAGTCCACCCAGCACTGCCTGAGTTACTGAGCAAAGGAAAAAGCTCTAGAAGTTCGCAAGGCAACTAGAGGCTCCGTTAAGACACCATTACCAAATAGCCATAGCAATAGTGCCAAATAGCCCTAGGCACGGGTCGCTTAACACCAGGGTTTTGGGAGCTGGTTCGCGGCCTCTGATTCTGTATTCAAGGCTATCCTGTCATTCCTACAGAACGTTCGGCTATCCACCACCTGCCGACACACCTGGTAGATGCTTAGGCCCCAGGAAAATATATCATCTCTAAAAATTTGTTCAGTTCTAAATTATTTTGGAGACCAAATGACAAACCAACAAAAGTTTCGTTCACTAATGTGTAATTTTTCTTGGATTTGATAATAAAATTTATGATTTTTATTCATAATCTTAAATTTTTTTGTTTTTCTGTCTTTTTATCAGAATTTGAATGCAGATTTTTTTAAAAATTCATTGGGATGGATATCGCGACATGTATATGGGCATTTGATTTTAACAATACCCTCTTTACCAATTATTCCATCTGACGTGGCAGCTAAATGAGGCAAATTTTTATCGATGAATATCCCAAATGGGTTTGTTTTAAGTCCTATTTCTTTTTCTCGTTCGAGAAAGACAGTTTTTTTCATGAATAATCCCGTACAAAATTGCTTTATTTTTTACGTTAGAGTATAATATTGTTTTTAATAAATTTTGGCATCTTGTAGCTCCGACATACAGCACCAAAATTCGACGCTGTTAATTGAATTCTTCTCTCCTTTCTCCAAACAGCATTCTCACTTTGAAGTATATATAACTCTTTCTAAATCTTCCCTTTTTCTCAAAGTAAGAGCTAGACTAGTCAATAATTTCGATTTTTTTCCTCGTAATCATTACATGATAAATTTGGCTTTTCAGTAGCTGGGCCATATTTTTGTCGGGACTTTGAAAAACCTTTGCTAATGTCCTAGGCTTTGACTTATTTTTTGCTTTATTTAATTTATTTAATCTTTTGTTTTCAAACTGCTTGCAGTATTTCCCTGGGCTATTTTTGTTATTTCAACACATTTTTTTAGTATAATGGGAAGGAACTGAAACATAGCATCTTGTTTGGTAGGAATTCTTGTGATAATAGTTAATTTTCTTCCCACCCGTTAACTTGGCAACAATTGAATTAAATTGTTCTACAATATTAGTATTAACGTTATATAATATACTTTTGGCATGCAGGGCTAAAGACTCTAAAATTTCTAATATTTTATATAAAATATTATTTTTTTTTTTTTTTTTTTTTTTTTACAAAAATACTTTTTGCATGTTTCATGATTACCAAACACATGATTTGGGATACTTATTATACCTGTTTTTAAATTTACTATTTTTTGATCAAAGGGTAGCAGTTAATTATGGCTAAGAATTATATTTTCTAAAATTTAATTTGGTTAAATTTTTTTCGTTGCCCTGCCGTTCAACTTTTTATGATTTGGAAATTAATACTTTTTATAATATTTAAAAATATATTTTTATTATTATTATTAAAAAGCCGCAAGTTGGTGATTTATCAGAAAGCACAGGAAGGAGTCCTCAAAATTAACATGCAAATAATTCTTGTGGAACAGGTAAAAAACACTCAACACCACATATTTTCTTCAATACACGAAAACATATTTCGCAAATTATAAAGTGAATGCTACAATACCGCATTAGTGGTTTTAGTTAAATTTCTGATTTCCTCTCCGTCGGCAAATTATTCATTATATAAAACCATGCCATAAAGTCGATTTCTCTATTCCTTATAAAAATTTTAAATGTACTAATGACATATAAAATTTATTTTATAATGATTTTAAACTCTCAATAATATTTTTTTTCAAGTCAAAGGAAAATGTATGAAAATTTTATTAATTTCATAAAGTAACACTTATTTAAGAAAAATAAGTTTAAACATATTATTTTAAAAATAAAATTCTCAATTTGTTAGCATTCTTTTTTAAATGCAATCAAGGATTTTAAATAATTATTCCGGTACAGACTATAATTTTAATAAAAATAATATTCACATTAAATAAATTAGAGTATTAATATTTGAGAAAAATATTCTCCCAATAAAATGCATAATCTAACTAAATGAAGAATTTTATCTTAAAAAAAATAAAATACAAAATGGAAAAGTACTTACTATTTTGGATTCGATGAAATCCTAGAAATGCGATGTTGGAAAAAATGCTTATTTCGTTACTTATCATTTCTAGTTTAATTTAAAAAATATTTTATGTTTTTTTTTTTATTTTTTATTTTATTTTTTTTTTTAATTTTGTGAATTATTTTTAGTGTATTAGAAACTATGGATTTTATACATTTCGATTTCATCGCAAAATCACGTAATTCCCCTCCATCTGATTTTCGATGAATGGAATTATTTTTTCAAGCAATTAAAAATGAGTATAAATATTAAAAATTATTACTGATAAATAAAAATACATTACAGTGATATACAGTAACTATATAAAGATCTATCATAGATTTGTTTAGTTTTATCATACGATATACCCATTAAATTTCGATGTAATTTTTAATTTTTAAACTTTTACCTATATATTTCAAAATTCCTTAAATTTTTTAATGTGCGTCGAAAATTTTTTGAAAACATTAAACTCAATTTTGAATTTGGTTAAAATAAAGCTTTTATGTACTTCAGGAGATATTTTAAAAGAGAAAATTCACAAAGAAAGAATAAACATATGTGGGCTTATTCACCCGATATAGGTTGTGGATAACCACACTCTCCAAATAAATCATGAAAATGACAATATTCTGAAGTGATCTGTGGAAAGTTGGGGATATATGTTCAATCTCAAATTAGAAGCATCTGTAACCATGAAAAGTGCTAGGGGGAGGGGGAAAGGACTTGCTTTGCAGGGAAATCATAAACAATATAATTTCTTTTTCTACCTCAGAGGAGAATCAATTTAATTTAACCCATTAAAGTAATATAAAACACAAATCTCATGCATTTCGATTAATAATTTATTTCTTTTGTAAAATTTATGTCACATATTGGCCCTTTATTATTTTTAAAGTTGATTTCTTTAGATCACAAATTATTTTTGATTAATATGCACACTGAAAAAGTAAGTGCCTATTTATAAGAATTTTATGATACCTAAAATAGTTACATAAAAACAACAATAATTGCATTCCAGCTGGTAATTTATTTATTTTCTTGTTTGTATATCATGTATTTGCTTTTTGTGGATAAAACACATTTTGTAGATCCAAATACATTTAAAATGGTAAAAATGTTGAAATGAATTCACGAGAAATTTGAATTTTCGGAAAACAGCATTCAGCATCATCTGTTCAACAGAATCTTGCAGTTGAATAATTTAGAATGGCTGTATTAGAAACCTGTTTTGTGTAATTATTTACAGACATCTGTTAATAATTTTTCCCTCTTCTCTTATTTGCTCCAAAGCTATTACTTTGATACAGAATCTGTCCTAGAAGAAAGATGTCTTTCCTATTTCGTGAGTAAGAAAAACTAATTCGTCTTGCTCGATTTGGAAGTGTTTCCCAACCGCATCGTAAAGCAGCGGGAATCATAGGGGGCGAAGTTTTTCCCAGAAATTCCCCCTTCTTTAGGTTATCGTAGTGAAGTCGAAAATCAACCAAGTTGGGCGTTAAAAATTTTCCAGCTTCATAGGTGGCGTTGCGTACAGAGATGGATTTTTAGAAATAAGAATGAGTCTGATTTCTAATCGAAATTCGTATCGAAATATTAATGCAATCAAAAGTATTTTTAACTGAAAATAAACAAAAATGTTCATTTTGTAACTGTATGCAGAAAAAAAGGAAATAACTTTAAACCAAATTTCGTACAACCTCAATGAAATTAGAATTTGGTTGAAATTTACTCGGATGGAGATATTTTGACATTTTAAAAATATTTGTAAAAATTTTAAACACAAAAAATTGACATCGAGGTGACAGTAGCTCTGTTTTTTGTAATTTGCAAAAGACTGGAAGTTTCTATCATTAAAATAACACTTGTGACACGTTAAAATATTTTTCATAGGATTAACATAGGATTTGAACTTCCCCAACTGAGGTCTTACAGGGCCTTAAAAGAGAAATTGAGTCGGAGCAGAAAAACCGAGAATTGCGCGCTCCCCTTTTAACATACGACTTTAGTGTAACGTCAATACCTAGCAAGCGCTTCTAAGCAGTCGTTGTTAAGGGATATACATTGTTGAATCGCCATTACTTTGAGTGATGGATATTTAAATTGCTATTTCTTATTTAAAACTTAATATTTCACGATAACGTTTTTCAGAAAGCTTATTAGGGATATCCCCAAAATATATTGGTTACGGGAATTCCCATGTTGTGGCAACATTAACAACGATTGTTTAGAAAAACTTAGTAGTGAATGACGTCACGACTAATGTCGTCCTCCAAAATATAAATAAAAAATGGTTGCCCCCTTCCTCGAGGAGAAAAGCTTCCGCCGCAGATTTGTTAAATATTTCTAGACGAAACACGTGTGGGGTCGACTCGGAGGTCAGTGAGTGTGCGTTTTGTAGTAAAACTCATATGAGCCAAGATTGTAGATATGCTTTGAGTTTGCCGTATGAAAAAAAAGAAAGAAATACTTTTAAAAAAGGGCATTTGTTCTCGATGTTTAACATTTAAACCCAGGCATATTGCGCGTAATTGTAAAAATAAATCTAGTTGCTTGAAATGCCATGGACAGCATTTATTAGTAATATGTAAAATAAATGAAGAATTTAATGAAAAGGCGTTAGAAGAAAATATTGCTGCGGAAAGTTCTTTAACCAATGCTACACGTATGCGACAAGTTTATTTTCAAACTTTAGTACTTCGAAAATTCGCAATAACAATAAGAATAAATTTATTCGGGTTCTCATTCATACAGGTTCGCAGCGATCTTATACTTCGAAATATGCTGCAAAATTTATGAAATATGATGTTATTAATGAAGAATCTATGTTACATTGTTTATTTGGAGGAATTGAAAGAACTAAAAACATAAAAAAATATTTGGTTCACTTAAGTAATGTTGATAATAGCTATCATTGTAATTTTGAGGTACTGGATCAAGAAATAATTTGATTTAATATTTCTAGAGTAATATGGTCCCCTTATTTATAAGAACTTAACTCTCATAAAATATGTTTTAACTGATACTATGCACATGTTTGATGATCAATTGTACCAATATTCTCCCATTGAAATTCATTTGTTAATTGGGGCTGATATCGCTGGCAAGCTGCTCAGTGGGGGATAAAAGAACTTAGATCAGGATTGGTTTGTGTAGAAACTAGATTAGGTTGGACTTTGATGGGAAAGAGCAGACAAATAGAAAATCAGGACAGTACGAATTCTGTTTTATCTTGTCATGTTACTGATGCTAATGTCTTAGATTTGTGGAAGTTAGATACACTTGGTATAAAGGATCCAACCGAAAAAAATACTAGAGAAGAATTAGAACAATCGGCAAAAGAGCATTTTTCTAAACAGTCACTAGGGACTTAGATGGAAGGTACAAAGTTCGATTACCCTGGTTAGAAAAACATTCCCCTTTGACAAATTGTAAGGACATTTTGAGATAAGACTTGTAAATTGTGTCAAGTCCTTGAAGAAGTAAGACAAGATTGTAGAATACGAAAGTATTTTCAAGAACTGGTTGGAACAAAGTATTATAGAAGAAGTGGGTATCTCGGATCCTGAACACTATTTGTCCATAGGCCTGTTTTCAAAGAAAACGCAACAACGAAAGTTAGGCTAGTATTCGATGGCTCTGCTAAAGATAAAAATTCGCCTTCAATCAATGATTGTTTAGAAAAAAGTCCCAATTTGGTGGAATTAATACCTTCTGTGATAAATGGATTTAGAATAGAGAAATATGGAGTGGTTACTGATATTGAAAAGGCGTTTTTACAGATTGGGCTCCATGAGCATGATAGACAATATTTAAAGTTTTTGTGGTGGCAAAATGGAAAAAAAGAACAGTTAAGAATTTTTCAGCATCAAAGGGTAGTTTTTGAGATTTCTTCAAGTCCTTTTTTGTTAGCAGCTACTTTAGAATTTCATTTGAATAATGTTCCTATTAATTACAAAGAAATTGCTAAAAAAAATTTGAAATCCTTTTATGTGGACAATTGTGTTCACAGTGTGAATAGTGAAAAAGAATTAGTGAAATTTATTCAGGAATCCCAAGAAATTCTTAGAACAGCAAAATTTAATTTACGAGGGTGGGGGCAGACCCATTTCGAAACAAATGAATCTGACTTAATACAGGACTAAACTGTTCCGATTTTGGGTTTAAAATGGGAAAACAGAAATGATACCTTGTCTGTTGATTTGAGAGATTTTGATCCCGTTTTAGAAGATCAACCAGTTACTAAAAGGGTTATTTTGTCAACTGTTCACAAAATATTTGATCCTATTTGATACACATGTCCCATAACTTTAGTACCAAAACTGGTGTTACAGGAATGCAGGAAAATAAATTATCTTGAGATTCTGCTTTGCCGCCTTGGATGGTTAAGAAATTTATAGAGTGGAAAAATCAACTGAAAACTCTAAATGACATTTCAATATCAAGATGCTTGGAAAGAAATGAAGGAAATAGAAATATAACCTTGCACGTCTTTTGCGGTTTATCAGAAAATGCGTATGCTGCATGTATAGTTTTAAGGAGTTAAGGAGAAAATTCTACAGATTGTCAACTGATATAAGCTAGGTCAAGAGTTGCTCCTAATAAATCTGTATCGGTATCTAGGCTAGAACTTCTAGCATGCAATATAGGAGCAAGACTATCAAATTGTGAAAGAGAGCTTAGGAATGGAGAAAGAGACTACTCAATATTGGTCTGATTCCAGTAATTCTTTATACTGGATTAAAAAGAATGAAAATTGGGCTACTTTTGTTTTCAGTCGTGTCAAAGAATTTCGTCTTTTGAGTGATCCAGATGATTGGCATCACATTTCTGAACAACTAAATCCACCAGATTTACCATCTCGAGGATGTAGCGCTGAAAACCTAGCCAAGTCTAATTGGTGGCTTCGACCTGCTTGGATAAGAAATCTTCCTGAAAAATGGTCCAAGTCTGATCTTTTTCCCGACGAAGAGATTATTAATGCAGAAAGAAGGAAAACAGTTGTTAGTCTTACCAATACAGAAAAAGAAGAAAAAATTTACAACCTTTTCTCCTATTATCTGAAACGTCTCTTGGTTTTTTCATGGATTTATAGATATTTTGATAATTGTAGGGCGAAAAAGAATTTTAAGAAATTTGGAAACATACCTATGTAGAAGAAAAAAATAGATCTGAGATTTTATTATTAAAGTTACCCCAGCAAGAGTCTTTCACAGGACCACGAGATAAAAAACTTCAGAAGTTTCAAATTTTTGTAGATGAAAATAATCTTTTAAGATAGGACATGTTGTTTTGATATCCAGTGACAACATGAACAGGCTGGACTGGCCTTTAGGAAAAGTGATCGAAGTCTTTCCATTACCAGATGGGAATATTACACTTGTCAAATTGAAGACTAAAAATGGGGTAGTTCTACGTTCAGTGCTGAGCCTATATCCTCTCGAAGTTTTTGAGAATGAAAAAGTGTTCCAAGAAAATGAAACATTTGCAAAAAAGATTATATGCTCTGATAATTGTGGAAGTAAAACGGATTCTCTCGATAAGGCTGATGAACGAACCTCTCAATATGGTAGGAGGTTAAAACAAGTAAAAAGACTTGATTGTGAACTTTTTTTTAGAGCAAGAACTTTTTATCTTTGGATTTTATGTAATATCTTAAGAACTTTATTTCAGAACTTTAAGATTTAATATTAAGAAAAATTTTGTACTTTTAATTAATTTTATTCATAATTGAAACTTGTTATTTTGATTTTTTTTTAATTTGAAGTGTATTTATTTATTTTTGAAACTTATTAATTTGTATTTGATGTTGAGAATTTTCTTAGATTTTCATTTGAATATTGTGTTTTGAGTTTCCTAAGATGTAAACTCAAAGGTGGGGATGATGTTGGAAATCTTGGTTATCATCAAGAAAATAATGTAACCCACTTTGCCAACTGAGCATTGATGATGCCATGTTAAGAACCCATACTACCACGCAAAAAAAATTTAAATAGAATACTTTTCTGCCTTGAGCCGAAGGGAATGCAGATGCGTGCCCAGCGAAATAATTTCTTGTAAATATATATATATATGCCCTCCTATAAGGATTTTTAATAATAAATAGATAGTAGATATTAGAGAATTTTTATTGATTATGAGTTTAGATAAAATGTCTCCTGTAAGAATCCCGGGACGAATTAAGGTAAGAGTAAATTTTCGCTTATCACTTGATTTCTTTCGGTAATTATATTGTTACCGAAAATTTTGATTCATATAGTTTACCCAAGTAGACAATGATCTGTGGTAGTCTTTTTGTTTCTATGTTTAATTCAATTAATTTGTTGAATAACTAACAATAAATTATTCGTAAATCAAAACCGCTAATGAAATGCTTATAAAAATTAGAATTTCGTATATGAAAATCAAGTTTTTTCAGTATTAAAGGTATTATTCATTTTTTCATTATTATTCATTTTTATTCATTTATTTTTTTCAGTATTTTGTGTTTTTTTAAGGAAGATTGTTTTGCTCTTTCAAATACAAGCATTCATATAACAAAGAAATGACATTCATACTTTTGCATTAACATCAGTTGCAGTTAATTGTCTGTCAACTCCAACTTTAATGAGATGAAATTACGACAGTTCTAGAAATCACAGCTCTTAAGTTCAAAGCTATTTTCAAATCAGCATTCTTTTGACATATTTCATCAACATAATTAAGAAAGCTACCTTTTTTAACACCATTAATTATTAAGTATTAGGTGTATTACAGAATTAATTATTAACAGTTATATGCAATTTTCAAAATTGTTGTATTTCTGGTGAAATGCGATATTATTCACAGATAAAATAACTTTGTCCAAAAACTATAAATAATATACATGAGATGAGGACTTTAATTTCTCTTTCAATAGCATAATATTTGTGAATGAGTACAATGTATAACTTCCTGTCATTCTAAATTTTTGTTTATAAGAAAACTAATTATTTTAGCAATATCGTCATTTTCAAATTTCGCTAAATAGTAGAGAAGCGTACATACGGTAAAATGCGCCAAGCGTATGTGCCAAGAATGCGATAAAGTGCGCCAGACTGGTTCACCGGTTCGGATTACGTTGGTATGACGTGCTTTTCTTTTTCCATGTGCGTTTTGTATGTAACCCTTGAAATTATTATAGAATAATCCTGAAGCATTGAGTTTCGATATTCGATTTTTGGAGTTTTTGTGTTGCTTGCGAAAATTAATAAGTATGGATGAGGATTTATTTACTTTACGTTTTCGCGGATTACGTATGGAGAAAGAATCATCAGGAAAACATAATAGAAGATTTTTTAGATGCGATAAACACGGTATATTCGCCGAAAAGTGACGATTCAGAGAGCGATGAAGATAAGTTGAGTAATTTTGTTTTTCATTACAATTTTATTCATATATTTAGAAACTAAAGTTTTTATAAAAGTGAATGTTTCCATAAGTAAATGAATGTTTAAGTTATGTGTATTGCGTTTTTCATGTTATTGTTAGAATGTGCCGCGTACTTAAATTTCTTTAATGTGGGCGTAACTGCTCGTTATATTAAAATTCGATTTTAAACATAAAATGAAATTTGTTAACGTTTGAAATTTAGCTTTATTGCTCAGTTGCCACTGTAGCAGGTAGCGCTACACTGATGTTTTTTTTAAGGTGGGCGCCATTGCTCAGTATATTAGAAATCGAATTTAAATAAAAAAATGAAATTTGTTAATGTTCGAAATTTAGCTTTATTGCCCAGTTGGCACTGTAGTAGGTAGCGCTACACTGATGTCTTTTTAAGGTGGGCGCCATGGTTCGATGTATTAAAATTTTTGTTTCTATTTATTAGAATTTTAAAACTTCTACAGTATTTAGTTATAATGAAATATTCAAATTTTTAATCTTTCGGAATTTTGAAAAACGTGCGATTTCAAAGCTGAAGTTCGAAAGCGATTGTTATTGGTTGACGGCTATCGTGTGTAGTGACGTAATTTAGATTGGCGACAGAACTGTAGAGTGCTTGGCGTGAAAATTTGAAATCGCGCCAATCCTGTACGGGTCTGTCGTCATTTACCTCAAATTTTTTCGTTTTTTCAGTTCTGAAATGTCTTATTAATGTTTTGTATTTTCTGATACACACTGTTTTGTTTTTTTTCTTCAATGCAATATTAATTGCTTATTTTCCTTTTATGCATTATTGATCCTGCTGTGGAATTATTCCATCAGAGATATTTAAAAAATGCTAACGGCGCCTTAGAAATAATATGGCTAATTTGTTTTTATCAGACCTTTTTAATGAGGCTTAAAGAAGTAAAACTGTTCTCATACTAGTAATAACACCCATAATGACGTCGATTCCACCCTACAAGTAATTAAACTTTTTTTTAAATAAAATCCAACATTTTAAAATAATGCCAAGAAGAATATAAAAGAAATTCAAAATAAAAAGTGATTAATTGAAACACTTACTAATGACAATCCGAACAAAAGATTTTAATTCATTCTAAGGTGTTTTGAATTTTCTTATATAAATCTAAACGCGATTATACGAAAACATCAAATGTGTAACTGTTAATACGACTATTCTCAGTTTATCAGATAAGGATAAAATGTATAACTCATTATAAAATGTAACATGTAAAATTTAAAATTAGTTGAATTTTGTGATTAAGTATGTAAAATTTAAAATCAGTTGAATTTTACATTTCTTAAAATATTTAAATTCAATAAAAATTTATATTTTAAATAAATTTTTATTGAACTTAAATATTTTAAGAAATGTAAAATTGAATTTATATTTTTGAGTTTTATATTGAAAATTCCTTTGCAAAGCTAAAAGGAAAATCTCGAATCGATCGCATTAACTGAAACTAAAGTGGAAACTAATTAAAAGCATGATTGATTCTTCATCATTTATACTGAAAATAGAAAATTCTTAGCTAAATGATATCAGGATTTGAATTAATTTCTAGTATTAATAAAAAGATAATAAAATTTATCTACTTAAGCCGTTAATGAGTTTTATGAAATTTTAATGAGCTGAATACTTTCTTGTTAACTAAATTTATCCGAATATTCTGCTATAAAGAATAGTGAAAGAATTAAGAAAAAAATTATGAAAGAGAATTAAGAAAGAGGGATAAAAGATTGTGTATGTGATGAAAAAAATAGTGAAGTAAGTTACAGAGTGAAAAAAAATGCTCTGTGAGATATATCTATATATAAATATAAAATCTTTATTACAAAAGTACAAAACACAATTCAGAAAAAAGATACAAAATAATATTTCGAGGAAATTTAATTTTTATGATAACAGAAGAACATGTAAAGACATTTAAGGATAAGTTTACTCTGGATAACAAATGATTTATTTTTTGGAAATCATGCAAATTGTTTAATATGGAGTCCCTTCTTGCTGCTAAGATAAGTGAACTCCTGTTATACCTGGATGTGATGAGGTTACTGATAAAATTTTGGATAATTCTGTTCCACTGCTAATTAAAAGAAACCTTCGGGCCTTGCAAAATAAAGGCTTTCATCAAGCAACACAGAAAAAAAATGCAAAATAAACTATGCTCAATTGTATCAAAAACATGCATTATCAAAGTCATGATGTGGAAAGCATACTGGCTACTCCATACGCTGTTTTGTTTTAATTTCAAGAATGTTCTCCCTAAATCGATTTCATTGAGCTTTGATAACGTCCTGAAATAGAAGACGGCAATCATTGACAGTTACACTTTTTCAGTATTTTGTCTGTGTATTTCAGAACCTCCAAATTTTTATTCCGGATAACATACACGTATATCATCCGTCCTGTTATGCTGATCGCTGCGCATAAAAACATCTTCATTTTAATACTATATTCCCGAATGAATAAATGTTTATTTCGAGTTCCCTTTGTCTCGAATGCTAAACACTTCTACTATCCCACTCTAAACGTCAGCGTAGATAAGCAGCACTTGATAGCAATCACTTTACATGTCTTCTCGATTTTCAGCATTCCACCTTATTCAGTCCACGATCTTTCTTGTGTTCTTGATAGCACAGAACATCGGCCTAGTCTATAGAGACCACCCTGATGAAGCTAAGTACGCGGAATGTTTGGCTTCATTACCTTCCTTCAGTTGTTAAAAGAAACATTTTTATAAATGATCAGAGTTGCCTATTATATCTCGAGCTACTGTTGATATTTCACCAGTATGGTATATCAATCATTATTTGTAACCATAACAAGCAGAAGATCTCACCCTATTTGTAATCTGAAAATTTCTGTTTCTCGCAGTCTATTCCACAGTTTTGGAATGACACTCCTTGTGATTCCAACAACATACGTTACAATTCTTCAGGCTTTCCCAGATTCAAATCTTCTAATTGTATTGCTCAAATCATAAGTTCCATTAGATTACTTTGTCCAGAAATTTTCAAGTTACCTTTTACCAAAACGATAAAAAAAATTGAATTTCACAATTAAAGTAGAAGGAAAAGAACCTTCTGTGAAAAATCGTTTTTAGTCAAAAATCCATTTTGGAAAACTTACCAGAGATTTACGAAGAAATTGAAAGATTTCTGAACTTATTTTTCTATTTTTGATTTGCATTTGACATTGTTTTGCCTATAATAATTTATCTTTGTAAATTATTTTTTCTATGTTATTTAGTCAGCAATGTAAGTAACTGAGTTATTTTGCTAAAACTTTGTGGTTGCTTAATTTTTTTATCAGTGTGTTATTCCCTAGAAGTCACATTGGTTAAGTAATGTGATTATAGCAATAAAACACTATATATATATATATATATATATATATATATATATATCAATGACTCAAACATTTTCAAAATAGTGATAATTTCTTTCTCTCTTGTACTTATAGTATTTTTTCATACATTCATAATTAGTAAAAAGCAAAATTAAAAAAAATGAATTACTTTTAAAACATTGCACAAGATTACTTTTAAAATATTTTAATATTTTAGAAGTAATCTTGTTTATTGTATATAATTGAGCATATTATTGTAACATGCCACTTAACGTATCCACAAAATTTTTTTCCGATATTGCATAGTTAAAGCACAGTTTATAAGTAGTCTTTATTTATTAAATTGATTGTTTCATGTCTAAAAATTGTTCATTTAATTTAGTACCTTTTTTATTGAAATGTTTTTTCTGTATAGTGTTTTATGAATGCTGTTTTGCAATGCTTGTGTCATACGCAACCTCTTGTAGACTACTGCATCGATGCTTCATATCGTAAAGATATTAACTACTCAAGTCCTACACATGGCGATTTAATAAGAGGTGAGTTATTTCTTCGCTACTATAATTTATTATACGCCGGCCAACATGTCTAGTGATCAGCGTGCTTGACTACGGATAGGAATGTCCTTGGTTTGAATCCCGGTTCAGGCAAGGATGTACTTTCTCTCTCTCTATCCTGTCTTTGTCCTTTCCTTGTGTGTGCATAGTTAAAGCTCAGTTTATAAGTAGGCTTTATTGGAATGGTATGAATGATGCCTACCCTATAAACGAGTCCCTATGGTATGTGTGAGGGTGCGATGGTGGCCCACCCCCTGTGGTTCAGTTGGGGCAACGCTTCGGTGGCTAAGAGGTCGCTGTTTCTGGCCGGTTCCTTGGGTATCGGGAAACAATAGATTAATAGACTATGTTGCAGTTGTAACTGTCTACAATCTGCCAATGGAAAAAAATAATAATTAATTATACACACACACACATATATGCATATAATTATCTCTCATAAAAGCATGGAATCATTTATCAAAATGTTTAGAAGTGAATCATAGAGTACTTTATTTTTATAAAAGTAATTACGTTTATGACATACTTACTTGATCCATCTCATTCATAATAAACAATATAGAGTACACCTTGATGCTTGCAATAAAGTTATTTTGGTTCATTTTATGCATAGACTCTTATGTATTCATTGTTCAGAGAAAAATGTTAGAATTTTTTATTGCAAAACCGTATTCAATCTTGGTTTCATTCTGTAACAAGTGCTTGAGCTTGTTCAAGAAATTCTTGAACAAGTGAAGCCTTGCGCTGCACATGTTGGAACATTTATTGTGCACTTTATAAGTGAATAATTAGCCCTCGAATGGAAAAAAGTAGCAGTACATCTTCAACCACGACAAACCTAAAAGGGAATGAAAAAAAATGACTTAATTCTTATGTATTTTATTAAAGAAAAGTGTAATTAAAGTATGGATGACGCAAACTTGTTTTTTATATTAGATAAATATTATATATCGTGCGAAAGCTGTTAACATCTTGGTGTGAGCCTATACTGATGAACTTAGAATTGTAAACTAATATCTTTCAAATGAAGGATTAAAACCTCTTGCAATTTTGGAAGATAATGATAACTACTACGTTTTCTAACACGACGCATAAATTATTAAACATGAAGTATTATTTTAGTTTCAAAATTATTTTCCTTTTGCTGATGGAAATATTGTTGTGTAGCTTCTTACATTATTTAAACTTTTTCCTTTCTTGTCTTTTTAAAGTTAGAAATTTATAATTTTGATCATATTCGTTTACTTAAACTGTATCTATAACACTACAAATTCGCATGACTTTTTGACCATTCCTTATAAGATTAATTTAATTGTTGAGATATATACGGGTGTGTGTTCATTATATAAAATATAAATTTATTTGAATCAAATATCTTTCCAAATAAAAATTCCAGCTCCTTTTAGATTTGCAAATATATTATAAAGATTTACTCTAACAATAGAACTGAGAAAATCATATTGTATGCGAGAAAACATTTTTATATTTTATATAAATCACGTTTATTGCCTTCTAGAAAAGGTACGAAAGCAATATTTCTCATTGTTACATTTGGATTCATGAAATAAAAAATAATATAAAACTTATCGCGTTCTCGAGCCTGCTTCTTAGAAATTGAAAAATGAGTTCATTTTTTCTGAACAAGAGGTACATGTTTTGAAATTCATAGCCCAAGTTTAACAAGCATGCTTATATGTTTAATAAATATATATTTCACAATTTTCTATATTTTTTTACCATCTACCTGTATTTTTTATATACTTAAAGAAATTCTGTAACTCTGCAAAGTTTGTCATCAAAATTTTAATCAATTTATTTAATTTGTTTGCTTTCGATATTTTATTTAAATGTTATACTTTAATTCTGTATTATTTCAATATTTTTTATAACTATTTTTCAATTCGAAAAACTTATTCCTACTGGGTTTCATTATTTATTACTCTATATATAATTATAATAGCATTCTTCACACATTGTAAATCTGTGCCCTTAAAATATTTATCTGTTCAAAAGAACCGAGAATAAATTCCCCCCCCATCCATACATCCCCTCGCTCTCTCTTAAACACGACTATAATCAATACAACATTACCGTTTTATAGGGCAGCTGCTAAGAACTAGTTGATGGTCAGCAATAATATGAGTTAAAATAATCACACAAATATTTAATTACATATATATATAGCGTATCATCTACGATTCCTTTATAAATCAATATATATAATTTGTTATTCAAAATTCTGTGTTTGTACATAAATTTTTGAAATTAAAAGCAACATATTTTTAATGATAAATTAGGAATACGGAAAAAAATCTTTTTAAGTCCTCTTACTTTGATATTATAGTATTCGCTGATTTTGTAAAGAATGCAGTGGAATCCAAAGGTGCTATAAGTCCACATCAACTTCGATCAGAAGTACAGAGATATGCCCGAGGTTTTATGGGAAATAGGTAATTTGTTCTAATATTCGATCTTTAATTAGTTTAAATATGAAATGCAGGTTTACTAACCTTAATTTTATAAGAATTTATATATTAAAGTTTTTTTATTAATTTGTATTTAAATTTTTTAAGGCTTTGCAAAGGAAAGATTTACTAAGATTAAATTAGGCATATTTGTGTTAAAAAAATTTTTACTTGCGTCTTTTAGACTTTTTTAATACTTAGATCTTTAGAATTGTTTAAGACTTATCTTTTTAAGTTTGATCATTTTTTTTCGAAATTGAATTGCTATTGTAATCTTTTCAAGCATTTAATTTATACACAGTAGTTTCCTGTTTCAAACTATATAATTGTATGATAATTTTAATAAACGATTGAAATTACTATACAATTACATGGTTAATTATTATTTGGTTTATTTCCTGAAAGAAATACTTTCAGATAAAAATAAATAAATTTTCATTTTATGTACGCATTATTTAAGCAATTAAATTGGAGATTTTGAGAATTCAGCAAAATTATACAATTCCTTTCTAAAAATTCACATCCTTAATATGATTCGATTAGTGAAATATCAAAAAATAGTTAATACCATATTAAGAGAAATATAATTTCAAATGCATGATATGGTGAAAGGAATAATGTTATTTTAAGAAATGCAGAATAATGGATTTTAAAGTCCTTAAAAATGAAGACAACAGATTCTTGTATAGATTTTTACCTGTCGTTAATCTCTAAATACTTAAAAAATACTCACTCGTTTATTTTCTAATGACTTATAAATAATTCTCTGAAATGTTTAGCTATCCATACCAGTAAGAGATTTATGGATTAAATCCTAGGGTCGATATCCTAGAGTGGCGAAAGATTTTCAACAAAATAAGCCCTTATATTTTTAATTAAGTGTCTGAGTCAAAAGGTTTATTAAAGTATAAATCCCTCACACTTTTATTTTTAAAATAATATGTAAGCATATTCAATGATTCAAAAAAGTAAAAAACATCTCACATAAATACGGTAAGTGTGGAGAAAAAATGTTATGGGCTAATTTTGAGAGAATGCAACAAACTTGAGAATTTATTATAATATAATACACACCTAATATTTAATTATCATAGCAACAATAAATAATATTTTTAACGACTTCTGACGAAAGCCATTAAAATCTAAGCTTTTTTAATGAATATTACTTCAAAAACAGGAAATTCTGGTCAGTGTTAAAAAAGTAATATCAATAATTAATTTTTATGACATTCGCTGATCCGAATTTCGGGACCAAAGTGAAAACTCAAATGGTATCAAATGTTTGAACGCATGTATATCAACTACATTTCTCCATGTACTCCAGAACATGAAACAATTGTAATTTAACGTCATTTATTTTAAAATAGAATACACACACACATAAATTATATAAAAACCTAATCTGGGTTCGTATTTTCAGCCAAATTTATTCTCATGATATCGACGTTTTTCTACTTTCATCATTACCTGCGGTGGAATTTGATACTTTCTAGATGTTACTTCCGAAAAATAAATCCTTCTTCGAGTCAACAGGAGTTGAATATTTAATTAGTTATAAAATTTAATGGCACATAAAAAAGAAGGAATATGGAAGATTAATGAAATTGATAAAATACTATTTTACTACAAGAAATGAATAAAAATTTAAAATTTTCTTCAATAAATTAACTTTAACTGCCATGTGGTATACAAAAATAAAAATGTAGAATAACTAAATATATATATGCATACACATTCAAAAAAAATTAACAATTAACGATTAAATGACACCAAATAACAAAACAACCATAACATGTGAAGAAATTGGAAAATACTGAAAACCATGAACATCTCTGCATCTCGTGATTTCAAGAATATAACAACTAGCAATGAAATTTTATTAAAACTTATACAACTATTTTAACTTATCTAAAATAACCTTAAGGCTTCACCATAGATATTATATGAAGTTTCTATCTGATTAAATTTACTTTCACTTGTCAGAAAATATATATTTCATTATTCTTTCAAAATTATCCAATAAACAAACAGATGTTGTAGATTCTCATAGTATAACATCTACTTAATAATTAAGTTAAGCTTAATTTCAAGTTCTTCAAATAATAAATAAAATTAATTTTTGAGCGTTTCATTTAAATTTATTATTTTTGAATATTCAAGTAATGGATTCCTTAACCATATGTTAATATACATAGTTCTACTGAAATGAGTAGTATTGATGTAGTTTACAAAGTAAGAGACATTTGAGTAGCATCATTTAAGGCTTGTTTCAAAAGTATAACTACTATGAAAAATTTTAAAAGTTAATTTACATTAATGAAATCATGAATCAAGTTGCCATAAATAATTAATAATCAATGTGATCTTGGCATTGCTTGTAAGCATGAGAGTTCTTAGAAAATGTTAATTCATAAATATATTACTTACTATTACAATAACTGTTCAAACTAATTTAAGCCAGCAAGATGCCCATGAATTCCTGAGATATCTTCTACAAGGTCTTCATGATGATCTTAACCGAGTTAAGAGAAGATCTTCTAGTATGTAAGTATTAGTAAAAAAACTTTTCTTTCAATTCGAAATTTCTTATTAAGGAAATTAGTTTGGTTTTAAAACAAATGATTAGTGAAAATTGTTTGAGTTCTAGAGTTATTCTTTCATTAGGCCTATGATTTCCTTCAAAATAATTGTGAATAAACTAACAAAAAATTTGAATAAAATCTTTCATTATCTTGAAACCACATAAAATGGTTAATAGAATTTTCCATCTATAACCGACCAAAGATTAAAATGATAGTCCTTTCATTAGCTATGGTGAAAGCACATAATTCTCCACATATTGGTTAATAACTGCCTTATAAATTTTTATCTAGATGAAAGGAAAATTCTGTGCGCACAAAAATTTATAAACATCAATTCATTTAAAGATTTAGAAGCTGAGCGTCTAAAAAAACCAGTATCAAAGTGTGTGCTTCCATATCTCTGCATGAGGAAATAAGATGAATGTTATATTTTGCGTTTTCCTATCGAAATTTATAAAATATTCGATTGCAATGACGTTGGAAAAATATCCATGTGATTACAAAATAGTATAGAAACGAATTTTCCACCAATCATATTCTATACTTCAACAATTCGCCTGAGAAGAGGGAGGAACTTGGTAATATCCATATAAGTTACAATTAAAAAGACTCTGATTGATTCTAGCGTATTGCCCATTGTGGTATATTCGTTTGACTTGTATGATCATGACTCGAACGAAATCATCATTTCTTTATTTATATTCCACCGTATTAATTTCTTTTGTAAACTGTCATATATGAGTCGAAACCCATAATTTTATTTACATTTTTGGTAACTAATCCCCTTTATAGGAAAATTTTGTCCAAAATTGGTTTGGTTTGGTGTCGTGTCCAATTGGAGTTAACTCAAATCATTCTATGTGCCGAAATAACTGCCTTCAAAATGTAATCCGAAATTAAAAACAGTAAAAGAGGCAGACGGCAGTGGTAACAGCAAACTCCTCTGTACTTATCTTTAATGAAGTTTAGCCGAGCTGGCAGCTGAATGGTTAGCGCACTTGCCTTCGGTTCAACAGTTCGTGGGTTCCAATCCCACCTTGGGCATGGATGTTTGTAGTGATTCGGAATCCACTGTAAACCGTAGGTCCCGGTCTCATTAGCCCTCGTGTGCAAAAAATGACCGTTGAGCGACAAACCAAACCAAGGAAATTTATCAGATTGGTAGGATTCACAGAGGCTTTATGTACTGAAACGAAGCAAAATACTATGATACAAAGTTACATTCAGCAAGAAAACTTAATTTTTATACTACATATAAAATATGAAGCTGAATAAAAGATTTTATATTATTAACATAATAATCATAATGATTTAAATATACTGATAATGTAAAAGATAATTTTGCTTACAGAAAATTTAATTATTCATCTACTTACAATTTAGAATATAATTTTATGAGAGAATATAATTTTATAAAATTCCCCTTGATCACACTTTCAAAATGGAAAAGTTAAGAACTGAAGTTTTATGTTTATGAAAAATAAAGGAATTTAAAAAAGTGAGTGGAAAATCTGTGTAGATCACAGTATTGCAGTTTTGGTGTATGATTCTTTTCTTCTTTTATTTCCAGATCTAGTAATTTTAATTAAAGTAAACGGATTTTAGTTTTTATTTTGTTGAATATATCAACAAAATAAATGTTTATCATAGATGACGCAGATTGGGGAAATTGTACAAAAATCTTTCCACTAAGACACCCAATTTTTTAAAAATGCAGTATTTAAATGATAGCTTATATATATATATATATATATATATATATATATATATATATATATATATATATATATATATATATATATATATATATATATATACACTGCCGGGAAAAGTGGAAGGACACTAGGTGTTTTTCAAATAAGAGAAGAACTCTGAATTTCTACAAAATATTTTCATTTTTTAGAGTCTTTTTAAAAATTTATTTATAATAAGATAACTATATATATGCAGCATGAAATGAGAAACTACTTGCTTTTTATGATTAAAAATTAATTTCATTTACATCCTATTGTGTGAAAAAAGTAGGACAGTTCTAAATAAGGAAAATAAAAGTCGTGTTAATAAGGAATTCTTCTGCCTTTTACTTTTGAAAATTGATCATGGCTCAATTGTGGACAATCTATCCAGTAGTTGATATAATAACAAAAGAGATCCGTCAAGTGGATGATCAAAGATGGAAAAATCGTAGAAGGGGATTCCTCAATAATTGGAATAATTGCAAAATTTGCATTATTGAAGCTTCAAACTCATTTGTACTGACTTAAACCTTAAAAAAACTATTAAAAATAATAAAGATGTCGATTAATCATAATTATTGCAAAATTACGTAAAACTGGCTCCTCAGAATTTTGAGTAGTTTGGAATCAGAAATGCTAGAAAAATGAATCCAGGATGTCAAATATTTAAAATCAGATGAAATCATAATTTAATGCTCTTCTTCAGCGCAATATTTCGTGGGTTCAATTTTTATCTCGTATTCGTAATAGCTTATTTCTAACTTTAAACAATAGATTTCGATCGAATCAATTCTCATACACTGTGTGAAAAATAATTAGAAGAAAACTAGAAGATTGATTTTCAAATAAGAGAAGATCTTTGAATTTTTACAAAATAATTTTATTACACCACTTATAAAATCTTATCTACAATTACATAATATCTGTAACATGAAATAAAAAACTTCTTGCTTACTACAGTTGAAAATTCGTTTCAACCATATCATACTGTGTGAAAAAAGTAGCACAGTTCTAAATAAGGAAAATAGAAGTCCTCTTAATAAGGAATTCTTCTACTTTTTACTTTTATTACTTCAAAGACTCTATTTCTCATTGAATCATATAAGTCTTGAATTTCGGTTTGACAAATTTTCCCAAACACAGTTCAAAGTTTCTCGAAGTTCAACCAAAGATTCATATTGCTTGCCCCCTGCGTAAAAACGCCGAAAAATTTCTGACCATACATTTTTAAGAATATTGAGGTCTGGTATTTTAGTAGGCCACGGCAAAAGCCGAACATTATTTGTTTCAAGCCACTTTTTAACGCCATTGGCTGTATGAATTGATGCTTCATCTTGCTGAAACATCCAACTTTTTCTTCCAAGCTCAACCACGTAGGGAAGAAGCTCTAAATTTTTTAAATTTGAGTGTAATCTTTATGTTTTTGTCTTCCATCCTGAAAAAACTATATATAGAAAGAGAGAGAGAGTGAGAGAATAGTCTTTCCACACCATACCCAACAGTTAATCCATACCATTAAACTGCCTCCTCTCATCTGTCTGGTAGAATAAGTTTTTCCTTGTGGACTCAAACAATACTAATAATAGTGACAACCATCTGGTCCATCTAAATAGATTTTTTTTCATCAGAAAAAATAACTAAAGTCTATTCGGAGCTCCAAGACATGTGTTTTTCGTCCCACTGTATCCGGTGCTCAATATTCCGTTCGTGACAGTTAGGATTGTGCTCTCTTTTCTTGAATATGAGTTTTTTCCGATCTTTTTATGTAATTTTAAAGTATTCTTCTTTTTACATGTGTGATTCCAGTTTGGTCTCGTGCTTTTCTAATGCTACCACTCCTTTTTCTAAATTCTTTAAGTATTTTCTTATGATTACGTGGTAGAAATTTTTTTGGGTCTGCCAAATCTTTGCTCTCTGATTCTTTGGATTTTTCAATCAGTTAGAAACAGCATTTGTTCTGATGTGTATGTGCTTTGAATTTCTCTCACACTTTCGCCCACATCTTTGCATGCCACAATTCGTGGCCTTTTCAAAATTCACTTAAGTGAAGTAACTTAAGTACTTAAGTCACTTAAGTAAGTCCCCTAGGTATTTTAAATGTACAAAAATTGAGGATCTTTTTCAACAGAATATATCTTTTGAAAGAAAGAAGAAAGACAATGTTTTCAACATATTAAACTGCTACTGATTCCAAAACGAGAATATTTTTACAGTTGTCCTACTTTTTTGCACTGATCAAAAATACGTAAGTACAATTTTATAATATTTTCTTAGTGGTAAATGAAACTATTTCTTTGAAAATAAAAATTAGTTTAATAAAGAAAAAGGAAAAATTACGTAATTAAGCTAAAATTTAAAGCATAATTTATAAAATATGAGTGTCCTTTTACTATATATATATTTGTGTGTGTGTGACACACTCACAAATTAGGGAAAATCGTTCAGTTTGTTGAAATACACTGGACTCCATAAGTTAAGGAGCAACATGATTTTCGAAGCGTATCATAAAAAATATGATACTAACAATAAGTTTTATAGTTTATACAAATAATACAAAACAAAAATTTAAAAACATTTCTTAATAGAAAAGAACAAGTATATATGAGTGATCGAAAAATATGCAAGGATCAGACTTTCATAATTAAACGTGTAATTTTTGATGGTTTTCGACTTTTGTTAGCAAATTCGTTTACAATTATCAGAGGAGACCTGCAATGTCTGAGAGAAGACGTATGCCCTATTCGCTAAGATGGTGATTAGGAGCGTGTGTTGGGAAGGTCGGGAGGTCTTGTGGATAAATGAAAATGGAGATGTCATAGCCTGATGCTGCTAGACGCTTATATTTACCTCACGGGGTGGTTCATCGTTTCTTAAATCAATATCAAACCAGTTTCTGTGTCTAGAAGACGTGTTCCATTCCGATCACGAGCTGCAGCACCTAAAGAAACTAGTTTTATAGCTCTTTCAGGCCGAAGGAGAAGAATTATTTCTTGGGAAGTATTAGTTGAGAACTATTCCATTAGTTGCGTACTTCCAGTGGATGAGTTGCATTAGTTGCGTACTTCCCCTGGATGAGTTGCATTAGTTGCGTACTTCCAGTGGATGAGTTGCATTAGTTGCGTACTTCCCCTGGATGAGTTGCATTAGTTGCGTACTTCCCCTGGATCCGGGAGAAGAATATCTGCTATCGAAGACCATGCAGGTTTCTATGCAATGCGATCAGTTGTGTGTGTTCCCTACATCACATGATAGAGATGGGCCCGTTTATTTTGGGCACTTCCTATGCCATACAGCGATGATCTTCGGTTTTTTTTTGACAATGAGTCCAGATTCAAACGAAAGTGCAATTTACAAACATGTCCGTAAATTAAGGACACAATTCAGAATCACACACAGAAATTGAACACTAATATAAAAATTTCACATGTAGAATTATCACACACATCATAAAGAATAATATGCAAATTACAAGAAACCACCAGATGGCGCCGATAGTACGTCACAATGACGAGAGTATAAGAGAGGGGTGTATAAGGAATTGTTCCAAAGAAGTAAAATGGCTCACAAGCGCTTTAAATGCCTTTCAGTGCAATAACAGCATAGTTATGGCACAAAGGAAGTATTTGCATGATATTTTACGTAGTAGAATTATCGACCGTCTAAAATGTAGACATACCCAGGTGGAAATATCCGAGAAACTTGGAATCACCCAGAATGTCATTTCCAGGCTTTGACAACGGATCCAAGATGATGGTAATGTGAGTAGACGTTACAGAACAGGTCATCCTCAAGTTACAACGCCGAATGAGGATCGGTATTTGGCAGTTACTGCGAAAAGAAACAGAGCTCGGCATTAGACCTGTTTCGCCAGCTCTCTTCAGTTACCGATACGACAGTTTCAAGGCAGATCGTGTACAGACGCTTATTGCACATTGGTCTATATGCTCTTAGACCTGTCAGATGTGTTCCACTTACTGCAATTCCCTGTCGCCTGCGGTTAGCCTGGAGTAGAAAGCATGCATTGTGGACACCACAACAATGGCCATGTGTGATGTTTTCCGACGATTCCAGGTTTAGCTTTCAGTCTAATTCTCGCTGGACTTTTTCATATGGAGAGGGCCAGGTACCCGTTACCACCAAGAGAACACCATTGAACGACACTGTTACGGTGGTGCATGATTGCTTGTTTGAGGAGGAATTATTCCGGATTCCAGAACTAATCTGCATGTTCAGAATGTAACTATGACAGGTTACATCTATCGGGATGTCATTCAGAGCAACATGTACGTTTGTTTCGGGTGCAGAATTTCTGTTTATATATTACAGCGCCCGTCCTTACCGTGCTTACGAATGCCTTCAATCGGAGGATATCACCCGTATGGACTAGCCAGCATACTCACCGGACTTGAATCCAATGGAGCATGTGTGGGACATGCTTGGCCAACGAATTGCTGCCCGTCAACTCCCTATCAAATGTCTACCGTAACTTCGGAGAGCATTGCTTGATGTAATATTCCCGCATATCGGATCGATAATTTACTCAGCACGCCCAGGTTGTTATATGTCCTGTATTGCATCGTCTGGGGGGTACTATGTATTAATCATCATACCAAGCATTTTACATCGGTTTTTGTAAATAGGTTCTTTTTTGAAATTTGCACCAGGGAGCAAAAAGAGCAATTTTTATTAATGATGTCCAACACATAGCTACTTTTTTGCTCTTTGCCTTTTGTTTAATAAATAGACTTTGCAAATAAGTCACATTTGTTTTACTTTTGCTTTTGTCTTTTTCTTTACCTGAACTTGTATTATCTTTAATTCATGGACACGAGAGTAGAACATGTGTTAATCTGTAGAGGGAACAAAGCACCAAATACCATCAACCAAACACTGTAGAAAGACACAATTATCACGGTGGTTAAATAATGATTTGGGCAAGTATCTCACCTGGTATTTATCACTTACTTTCTAGTGGGTTGGATCACACTTAAACTAATATAATTTAAATAAAATTTAATTGTATTAGTGCACTTAAAGATAATAAATCATTTGATAAATTATCAACCATTGCACATGAAACAATTGTTAGTTCTTCAAACTTTATAAAATCTTTACGCTTAGTTAAAGGTTAAAAGTATTTTAAATACATTAAAGATATCTTAAAAGGTATTTTAAATAGTTAAAGGCCTATATATATTATATTTTATATTTGCCTTTAACTATTTAAAATACCATTTTTAAAATACCTAATAATAGTTATTAGAACTAACAATTGTTTCATGTGCAATGGTTGATAATTTATCAAATGATTTATTATCTTTAATTGCACTAATACAATTAATTTTTAAACTTTAGCCAAAAGCACATTTTAACATTACACTACTGTGAGCTGTCTTAAACTTTTCTGGAACTAAATTATATTTCTTAATACAGAAATTTGTGTTCCCGTGTCAGGTATTGTATTTATTATGTTTGAATCAAAGTTTATTTTAATCATTGGTAAGGAGTCAATGTAATTTCGCTTATTATTTTCCTGCCTTGTATTTACACATCTGTCTGACGGTCAAAATACTTTCATTTTTTATTTCTTTGCTTTCATTTTTCTCATTTCGCACATGCTGCAATGATCCCTGGTAGCGAGATTTACAAATCGAACATTTAAGTTTTGATTTGCAGTTCATCTTGTGGCAATTTTCTTCATAACAGTGATTATTATTTTGTAAAATCTATTTTTTCTCAATTGGCATCAGCGAACTACTCTCTTTATTGTGATCCGTACTAACACAGAAGGGGGAAAAAAGAAGTAATTATACTATATTTAATGTATAATTTTGTATTTAATGTATTTATAAATATTACTTAGTATTTAAAGAGATATTTTGGAAATGTTACACAGAATTGAAAGACAATGAAAGAATTCTTCGAGAAATATTTAAATGTTAAATATAGATTCTTAATTTTCGCAAAGTTTCGATTGATATTGAAGAAAGAATAATTAAAAATACTAATCAAAGAATTGAAATCATTCATAGGTATTTTGAAAAAGTTATGACAAATGCAAGGACGCTTATTGTTTCAAATATATGGACCTCTTTTGATTTTTAAGAGGACTTTTTAAAGTTGAATGTTATCGTGACTGCGAGAGCGTGTTTGCCTTAAGGAAGGTTCATCGCTCTCGCGTCCGAAATACAGCGGATTTGATGCCTGACCCAAGGAAAAATGGTTTACGTCTGGTTATATTTGTAGCGTCTAAAATCTTTTCTTTGGAATGGCTTGAAAGTCTGGTGAGGTGGTGACATCCTTCACGACAAACAACTTTCAATCTAACTTTCGAAGTGGCACACAGTCAATGGAATTTCGCTTATTATTCGACAGAAATAAATACTTCATTCGACAGAAATAAAATATTTAAATCTACTTTCACATTTTTTCAATGATGCAGTCATTATATATGTTATCATTATATACGATAATCAGCTATATATATATATATATATATATATATATATATATATATATATATATATATATATATATATATATATATATAATAGAGTAAAGTCATTTATTCTTAATGCTTGGTATGTTGCTAGGGCACAGAAATGCTGGTGCAATGTTTTTAATACCAATATAAATAATCAATGCAAATTAAGATTTGAAAGTGACTTTTCCCAATTATTTTTCCTGTCTGTTGCGCTCTTAATTAAAATGCAAGTAAATTGTAAATAATGTAAGTGTTAAAATTAAATAGTGCGTCATTTGAAAAATTTCTGATTACTTTTATTAGTTATTGTGTGCATATTGGAAATGTTATTTGAATGATAATAATTTTATATTCTTGCTCTTCCAAACAGAGATTCAGCAAGAAGTTGGAGAAGGTATTCCGAACCGGATGACAGCTTAATTGTGGGTAAATAATTGCTTTTAACAAATATTATACAATTTTTTTATTAAATGCTATAATGGTAGTTAAAATTCATTATAAAATTTTAGTTTCAATTATAAGAATAATAAGCACGTTTAATAGGAAAATCTCTTATGCTTTTATTTAAATTATTCAAAAATCTTCAAATGTTAAGGATTCAGAGCACAAATATTGTTTTCAATTTGTTAGTAATAAAGGCAAAATATAATATTTTCAGTTTTGCAATTGTAGATTTTTTTTAATAGTTTCTTTTCATGCATGATTCTGATTTTTGCTGCAAATAAACTTCTGATCGTTAGTTTGAAAGAAAAATAAGCACTTATATATCACTATTAAAAATGTTTTGTGAAAGGGTAAAGGCAAAAAGGGAAAGTATATTAATATAATTAAATGAAAAGCTAATTAAAATACAAGGTGTGCTAAAATTAACGATATTGAGATTAGAGTCATAATAATTTATTTGCATTCAAATTAAAAACAAAAAGTTTTCTCTGGAAATGACTTGATTTAAAATGGCTAATATTTGATTCTAAAACGCTTAGAGTTATTTTTATGAGTGGAATTATTTTTTACATCGTATTAACTGAATTTAAGAAAGATTGACACAGAAAATGGACAGTTCTGTTTCATTTTTAAAAAATAAATTGAATCTGGTTTCTGATTGTAGGCAAAGCAAATTGAATTTTTCCCTTTATTTGCTCATTTCTAATTTTGGCAATTTTTATTAATTCAATTTCATTGAGTAAATAATCACCTATCTTATTTTTACTTTTTGCTTACATTTAAATTTTCTAAACTTTCACCCATCCTTTTATTTACTTTTGTTAAAGACATCGCGTATTCGTTCCGTACTGAGTATTTTCTCTTCCCAGGTTTTACACTGCACACGACATGGTTTATACAGCTCATCACAACATCCACACATTTACACTGCTCTTAGAGTATATTTCTAATTTTGAATTAATGTAAATAAACTTAGATTAGAGATGGATTTCTGAAAAGATCTTTCGGCTCGGGGCTATTCAATCTATGAATTGCATTTCGGTGCCGCAATAGAGTGTTTAGGTTAATAACAACTTTTATCTTCTTTTTTATATTAATATTATTTTTTACATGCAAAGGTAACTATAAATTCTATTTACCAAACTTTATACCAGGACACTTTCTCAAAGGTACTTAACTCTCTTCTTTTATTTCTAACCTTTTCCTGTATACATAATTTAATTGAGCTTTTACGACCCAAAGAAGTCATTGTACTTTCTATTTTGTTTTTAATTTAATATAAGCACACAATGTAATTTAATGGCATTTTCCTCCAAGTATAACCTGTTTCTGGAATGTCTACAATTGTAGTAACATTGAATAATACTCAATGAATATGTAGAAGAGGAAGCGCTTATAGCAAGGCATCAGTTTAGTTTAAAAAATAAGTAAATAAAAAGTGGGCTTACACAAGGAACTAATGTGAAACTAATGACGCGAGCGTTTGCGTCTTATTAGTTACAAATAACTAGCTAAGAAATTCTAAAATATTCCATTTTTAATAAAACAGAAATTTTATTTCTAAATGTTTTATGAAAATGTTGTAAACTTTTTAAATTTAACATTTGCATTACAATTTTCGCAATACGTAACAAAACATTTAGATTAATATCTAAATACATTTTAGATTCATATTTTATTCATATTTTGAATAAATAACTGGATATAAAGGAAAGATACTTTATTTATATTTATTCATATTTTTTATTTTTTAAAGTCTTTTTTGGCATGATAGGAAACACTCTCTAAATGAATGCATCATCAAGATTGATATTGTATCTAATTGGTTATATATTTAATATTATGAGTTGAATATATCACTAATTGGTTATATATTCAACCACAATTTTTAAATGAAACTAATTAACATCATGTGTAAGGATGTTACTATGTACTGAGCGTACTGAAAAATTGATTTAATAACATATCACATTTTCTATATCAGTACTGTTTTAAACTACATAACCGATAGATGTAAAAACTTCTAAAATATCAAATTTACTGCCATTATTTGCAAATCGGATTTTTACAAATCACGATAACTTTTCTCGATCAAGGATTTAGTGATGTAAACGATATACTTTTACTGTTAATTTTGTTAATCCTCTAAATGAATTGCTTTTTAAGAGAATGTAGATTTAAACATACTTTCCGTATAGCTTTTAACTCATTTAAAAAAGCAATTCATTTATTTTTCTTTATATTTTCGTGTTGTACTAATCATTGTTATATTTGTAGATTTGTTTGCTGGTCAATTAAAAAGTACTTTAAAATGCACTAACTGTAACAATGAATCAATTACTTATGATTCTTTCTGGGATCTCTCTTTACCAATTCAAGAGGTAAGGTAGTTAAGATTTGCTTCAATAACTTGCATAAGTATTTATAAATCAATTTTATAAAATAAATTAATTCTAGATAAAAAAAATATTTTAACTAAGTGATTAAATATATTTAAGATTATTTTGCATGATGAAGTATATATATATATATATATATATATATATATATATATATATATATATATGTCAGATTGTATGTATGGAATGGTATTTTATATGTATGGAATGGTTTTTTATGTGAATGGTATTTTATAGTACTTTAAAACACGTGACTTAATGACTTAAGATTTCACATGGAGACTATTTATTAGACTTCAAGATAAAGATCTGAAGGATTAGCCATCAACAAAATGCTAAATTAAGTAAATGAACTGAATGTCATTCCATTCACATTTAATTATATTAAATTTTACAGGAGGTGATTTTGTGCATTTAAGTGTTTCACGCTTTTTAAAACAGTAAATTATAACATTGTATTTAGATGAAATTCCTCAAATTTAAATTTTAACTTAAAAAAGTACTGGAAATTTAAATGTAAATTTGTGCCAAATTATAAATATGTATTTATAATTTAATCTAACTATAATGTACTTGAAAAAGTACAAAAACCCACTATTTAAGAAAAAAATTCAACCCAGAAAACATTTATTCTCCACAAAACTATTAAAACAACAGGAAATACGCACTAAATATTTGATATCTCAGATTGATATCAACCCAAATTTTCTTGGCAACATTATGAGACTCGTGTCAGGGAAATCAGTTCTTTCTTGGCAGATGTCGTAGCAAAAATCTTTGCAAGTAATAGAAGCCACCAATGGAAATATGCGTAAAAAAATATATTATTATTTTATTTAAAGGAGTATCTGGAAAATCTTAGGTACTAGTTTAAAATAAAATATGTAATTTAAAATATCTAAAAATGTGTTTGATATCATACATTTTTATGTAATGAATTTCAATATTCTGATGTGCAGTATTTTTAATATTTTACTAAATTTGAAGCAGAAAAGTAACTTACCAAGATCATAATTTATTAGACATTATAGTTTAGTCATGAAAAGCATAAAAATAAGTATGGACACATAAAAATGATATTGTACAAAAATAATGATACTCTACATTCCCCCAGAAGATGTTTAATTTCTTTTCTTTTTACTCAGGAAATAGTTGCAAAAATTTGTTTTGTCACATGCTTCAAAACCACTGACAACAGAGCAATTGATTTCACAAATGGCATTTGTGTAATTCCAGGAATAACCACATACCAATACTTGTTTACTTATTGTTTTTATACAACTAACAACTACAAATTTAAATAATAAGAAACGACTCCAAAATATAAATGATATAAGTTCCTTTCGCTATAAATTCATGTTACTTTGTACTATCATATTTGGGAGTTAAGTTCCTTGTCATAGACTTCACTTATAAATTGATCTACCATTTCACTGATTTGAAGATTCCACACGTGTATTAATTATGAAATTGCACTGCTGGAGAATTGCTAAGGATGGATCACCAATTTCAATGTAGCATAACATTAAGCCAGACATGAGGCCTAGTAGGATAAAATATAGTTGCCACACTGTTCAGACATTAGAATGAAGAATATTTATTGTTCTGGAAAGTACAAAAGTTGTGAAACATCTGAAAGAAAAAAAATGCTCATTTGATGCTGCATACGAAAAAATGGAACAATGGATCTAAAATTCAGCAGGCACCTTAAAGAAAGGTATCAGTAGGGGATATGTCCACTGTGTAGTGTGATGCAACATTCCACACGTCGTATCATACTTTGCACAACATTAACCAGCAGTTGTTGAAGCAATTTATCCCATTCCTCTGTGAGTGCACGGATGAGGGTGTTCTTGTTTGTCGGAGGATAGTTTCAACCAGCAACTTGCCTCCCCAAAGCATCCCACACATTTTCAATGGGGTTTAGATCTGGAGAACGTGATGGCCATACTAGGCATTGAATCCCCTCGCTGTCTAGACAATCCTGAACAGCGAGTGTTCGATGATATGTTGCGTTGTCGTCCATAAAAACAAATTTATCACCGACAGCACCACGGAAAAGGCGAACATGAGAAAGTAGAACTTCATTAATGTATCGTTGGCCCGTCATAATCCCATTTGCAACCACATGTAGGAGCGTGCGGCCATTGATCATGATGCCTACACCATGACACCATGTTGGATAGCGGTCACTTTCATGGATATTTTCTGGATGATAAGCAGTACCACTCTCACACCAGATCACTTGGCGTCTACAATCCGATGACAGACTGAACCTACTCTCATCTGAGAATAGTGCGCATGTCCAGTCTTGTTCAGTCCAATTGTGATGCTCATGACACCATTGCAAACGGTCAGTACGGTGCTGCCTGGTCAATGGGACACACACAACAGGTCTGCGGACGTATAGTCTTCCTCCCCTCAAAAGTCTGGGAACAGTTTTTCGGGAGATTTGCTTTCCTGAGGCAGCAAGAAACTGATTTGCCACCTGCTGAACTGTGGTGCGTCTGTTCCTTTTTGCTGATAAGACGATATATCTGTCTTCTGTAGGCGTCGTACTTCTAACACGACCTCCCTCGGGCCGCTACTACACATTCCAGTAGTTTTAAATGACTTCCACAGGCGTGAAACAACGCTATGAGCGATGTCGAACTCCCTGGCTACATCTGTTATTTTTCGTCTTTCTTCGATATTTCCAATAATTCGGCCACGCATAAAATCATCTTAGTTATGTCGGGAAGACATGCCAAAAATTTCAAGTTCGTCTATTAAATATTTTCTGTAAAACTTTGACTTGAAACAACTGTCCACACGCGTCAAAACCTTTAAAGCTCTTATGAACGCTATCACGTGATGAACAGACGTGGAAAAAAATTTGCATACGCATACTTCTTCTTACTATATTACGAACTTATTCTGATTTTCCACATTTTGCTTCCTTTTATTTTGTGGTTGCTATGGATGATAGTGTTATTCATCCTCAGCAATTGTCCAGCTGTGTAATTTTCACACCAGTAATATCATAAACGTATGATTTCTAAGACTAACCTCATATGAACCAATAAACAGTAGTTTATTAGAAAATTTTATAGGCGTATCCACTCTTATTTTTAACATGACATTGTTATGGCCATGTTACAGGAAAGAGATGTTTAATGTTCCTCAGGAATATAGTGTTTCTATTAAACTTTGCCGCTTTTATTTTCGCTTAGCTGATCTACAGAATTGTCTATAAATAAATATTTGTGGGATCACATCAGAAATTAAATTTTAGAATTTTTTATTAGCTTGTTCTGACATATAATAGAGCCATAAGTATAAATGTTGAAATATGGGATTTGTGTGCATGTCTCAATAATAAGCAGTATGCCAGCTTATGACCGGTCAAAAGGAATACAGGAGATTAAGTGCATAATCTTTATGTTAGTACTTCATATAAATTCTATAAAATATTTGTAATGCGACAAGAAACTAGAACGTCCTTTGAAGAGTTTATCTCATTTTTTTTTTCGCAATTTATGAGACATAAAATTTCATTTAATTGTGTTTCCTGGAGAGCATACAAGTATCCTTAAACTAAAAGCATATAATTGTTCCTAAATCAGATTTTAATACGAAAGGCATACTTTTCATATTTAATCAACTTTAAATATTAAAGGAATGCTAATATTATTGTTAAAAGGAAAAATTTAATTTTACAAGCATAATACTTTTTTATATATTCTGGTTTTCAAAAATAGTGAACAATATTTACGTTAATAAATAACTTTCTTTTCATTTGTGTTTCATAATTATTGATTACCGAAGTTATTATGCATAGTATATTTTTATTAAAATAGAATTTAAGCAGAACAATTCAGCACGAATATAAAGGCAATCGATTCATCAAAATATGAGATTTTTAGAGATAACGCATAGCTTAGTCAGATGATGAAAATATATGAACAGATACAACCCACTGTAAGTGGAAGCTGTATATTTTTCTTCACTACGCTCTCTTTTTCGCTCGAAGAACTAGCATCTTTTAATGACATGCTAGGAAAGTGTTAAGTATTGAAAAGGGATATGATGAATCTGAATGAAAGCCCTGCTTTTTTGTGCATGCATTAATTTAGTAATATATACTATGTATTTAAGTTATTGAAATTAATATTCTTCTAATTTCGTAGTGTTCAAGAAGTTGCTCTTTACGCCAGTGTTTCAGCTTATTTTCTTCTCCAGAAATGTTAGATGGACATAATAAAGCAGTGAGTCTTTTTATGTCTATCTTTATATAATTCGAGATGTATATTTTTAACTCTACCAATGATAATATTACATTATTTCAGAACAAAAAAAAAAACTCTTATAAATTGACCTAATAATAAAAATTATAAACTCCTCTACAGTATATGACATGTCTGAGATATTATTTTTTCAGACTAGAGAATATAATTTAAGAATTTAAGCATGAATTATATTACAAAATAAAATGCATTACTTTCTGATTACATTGCCTTTAATGTATAAATTCATTAATTTGAGACTATCAGTTATTATTCTACTCAACCATTTCTTGGTTTTCCTTTTGATGTGAAATAGTTTTAAAAGGCTTTTAGCACAGGAATGAAAGGATGTGAACTTTTTGATGCTATCCTGATAAAGCTCTTATAAAATTTCAGTCAAAATTCATGTTTAATTAATTATGTAATTACCATAACAAATTTCAAAACTTCTAGCTTAATTTTAGTTGTTCTGTACTTCACATAATAATCAGAAACTAATCTAATAACAGATGTAGTTAGATATTGTACTATACTTTAATAACAAATCTAATATTATTTAATAAATTGCATTATACTTGTTTATGAATCGAGACTAAAATAAATAATAAACCAATAGTCAAATAACAAATGTAGTTATTATCACAGAACCTACAAAATATGAAATTATCAAGATATTTTGAAGACCACATTGCTTGATATTAAGCCTCAACACTGTATTTAAATATAATACTGAACAAATTCTCTCTTAACTCTCTGCCTAAGCGTATTTTAGAAGAAATCTTTATAAAGATAACAGAAATAAATTTTTAAAACACGTGTAAATGCGTAATTGAAACATTTTTCTTTCTCATGCATGATTGTCAAAATTCTAGAGTGCACAAATATTATCTTTCATTTAAAACATATTAAAATTGAGCTTTACGACATATTCTACACTAATTTATCAATTAAATATTTTTTTAGTTTTGTGAAGTTTGCAAGAAGAAAAACAGATCGAGTCAAAAGCTGGAAATACATAGGTTTCCGAAAATATTGGTTATTCGTATCCTTTTTCGCTGTTTAGCTTGTGTTTTTTAGTAATGTTAATGATTTTCAAACTTTTATTGAAGTAAAATGCAGAGTTTTTTTAAAAAATAAAAAAAGTAAATATTATAAGAAACTTCTTAAGTAGTGTAAGAAAAAACTTCTTTTAACTGATTCAACTATATATGGTAATGAGTTATAAGCACTATTACTATTTTTATTTCAATTCTCATTATTATAACACTGATTTTCAGATGAAACTCAGTAATTAAAGCTTTACTTAATAGCTGATGTTTCAAAAAGAAACTTTATTTTGAGTAAAAAATATATTATGTGCCTACTGTTTTGTACATACATAAAGCATTGTAAAATACTTTGCTTAGATAATTTTACGACGAGCCACATTCATCTTAAAAACTGCAAATTTCAACCAAATTTATAGAGTTATAACTTCTATAAAAATAACTAAAAGAACTAAGACATAAAAACAATATCATACAAAAAGCATACATAAAATGCACTTCATATTCACAATTTAATTAATCTGGCATATACTAAACATAATTTTACTATAGCTCAAACTCTAATAACTTGCGATGACAATATCTGGGAAAATGTTAAATGAATTCCCAAATAAAAATATGTGATATATTCTTGATATATAGAGGGATCTCAGTTTATACATGTTAAGCTTAAGTTTACTCATACATTGATATGAATACGTATTAACTAACGTTCATCAATGTCAAATAAAACATACATAAATTACTAATTCAACATTTCTAAAATTATACTTGCTCTTTCCCTTGCGTCCAGTGTCATGAGATTGAAATACGGATGGCATTTATAGAATACACATGTCATTAATATTGACGGGCATTTTCTGTATACATTACCTCATTTTTGAGATTACACTTCTTCATGTGAATAGAGTCCCTTCTGTTGTTTCACCCATTTGACGGAATCATATTTTTTATAATGAGAATGGCATATTCTTATATTTTATATTGCATTAGAATAAACACAAATATTAATTCTTTTCTGGCAAAATTTTACCTAAATAATCTTACAAAAATTTTATGTTCAGTATTTTGATATTTTTTTTAAAAAGTATATCTTTCAAGTAGGGAATTAAAAATCAAGTTACGTTTTTTCTTTAAGGTAAATAGTATGATTGTTGATGTCTTAAAAATATTAGGTTGTGTGTGTGTGTGCGTGGTGTTTAATTATACCAGATAAATTGAAGCACTTGCAAAGTGTCCCTAGAGCATTTTCTATTTCCTTCAAATGTAACCTAACTAATATAGAAATTATGTGAAATATTTTACAAGAATTAATTAACTTATTTTTGCATCCAAAAATATGTAATTAATTTCTCAAAAACTTTCATTTGACTTGCTTTGCAACTATAATCTAGAAACCAAAATGGACTCTATTTATTTAAATAGAGTCCATTTTGGTATTTGGATGCACTTTATGCAAATATGTGAGTACATATTTGCATAAAGTTGTGGTAGTACCCTTACCTTTTCTATAAATTCAGGTGAAGGGTAAATATTTTTGCAATCCTTTGAATTTTAATATTTAAATTTAAGGAAACTTCATTACTTGTTAATGAGTACATTTTCTTTGAAGGAATTGTCTTACTTTTGATTATTTACCTAATATACTTACTTTGGTTTTTCATTTCCTTATATATCTGATAAAGTCATTGCTTGCTTTTAATTAAAGATCATATAATTTTTAAAAATATCTAAATATGTGATATTTTGGATAAATTTTGAAAAATTTGTTTCTAGTAAGTTTTAGTTTCAAATAAATTTTTACAAGGTATATTTCATTATTTATAAATCTAAAAAGCAATTCAATAAATTAATAATTAAAATGAAATAATTTTAAAAGTAACAAAATATATAAATGTATTTAAACTAAATTTTTCATATTTTCCTTTCAAAAGAAGTCCATGACTTTTTCATGATAACAAGTCATTATGAAAATCTTAATATTTCTATTTGAAACTGAATATGATTTACATACAGGTTTAATTTATTGCTTGTAATGTAGACTGCTTTAACTGCCTTAATCAGAATGTTTATTCGAGATTTTAAATACGTTCCGGGAATTTAAACGATTAAAGGATTCACTGAATTTTTTAATTATTGACTTTTTATTTTATATATATATATATATATATATATATATATATATATAATTTAACATTTATTAATAAGTGAAAATGTAATTAAAAATTAAAACACACAAGGAGAAGTTCTTTTAAATATTCGTTACTCTATATAGCAACTTCGAAGAAATTTGGAATGATTTCTGTTATAGTATGTTGAAGTGAAAATTCTTAACTTAATATTTTAGATTTAAAACGTTTCTCAACTTCTAGCTACTGTCAAAAATTGAACACTATGGTGGATTGTCCATTGGTGTTAAGGAACCTTTCCGAATTTTCTTCCAACAACTGTATAGGTAAGGTTATTATTTTTTTTTTCCAAATTATTTGATTAATCCCAATTTATCGAAGTTCATCGCAACATAAAATTATTTAAACAAAGTATTATAATTTACATTCAAACATGGTCCTACTTCTTAGAATCTATTGAAAATGTACAATAATATCACAAATTATATTGATTTTTGTAATTATAGTTCATGCATGATAATCGGAAGAAAGTACGCGATACGTTTAAGTATTCATTCTCTCACTGAGAAAATAAGATATACACATGCGATCATGGTAACTTTTCAATCATACATTTTGTCAGAACTCCCACACAAATTTAAAAGTGAAGGAAACGTTTGACGAGCTGCTTAGGTGATTTCATTGTATTTTAAAAACATACCACGCGTTTTCATGTTTCAAATACTTTTATATATAAATATTTTGAAAACTTAAAACAACTCTGCTCGCAAGCAAGAAATCTGAAACTAAAATTAGTTTAAGCTTTTATTTTTATATAATGTACAAATTGAGAACTTATATTTTATTTATAATTTTATTTAACATTTTACTTAAGTCTCCAATTTCAATTTCTCCCATATCTAAAATATATTATAAAATAAATATATATAATAATATATAGTGAAGATATATAATACAGCACAATGCTTAATGAAATATAATATATTTTTAATAAGATAATATTACTAAAATAAATAAGGTAAATCTTATTGTATAATATCTTAAATTAAAAAAATATAACTTAAAATTTTAAAATAGGAATAAAATAATATTATCTAATTAGTTTCTATGCCTCAAAAAAACTATTAAAAATACTATCAACAATATTATAGAGGATTGAAAAAACGAATCTGAAATCTTTGGGAAAAAATATGAAAATAGTGTAAACTGATTTCTTCCTGTGTCAATTAACATTAAAATTTCATATTTATTAAAGCTGCTTAAAAGACTTTGGAAAGTCAAAATACTGTAAATTACTGTAGATAATTGTTCCATAACTTCTTTATTTTAAATATTTTTTTTGTAGGATACTATAACACCCTTAGAATAATTTTTAAAAACAAATAAAATTTCTCATAAGTCCTTTTAAATAGTCCCCATATTAGCATTGCATATTAATTAATATACATAATTTTATCGGCAATGGTAAGCAGATTTGTTTCATTAGAATAGAAATTAGCTAAGTTTCCCCCCTTTCGGTGTATTATTTTAATTAACCTGAATTTATTACTTATATAAATTGAAACAATTAAATTGTAAAATAGTTTAAAAGCATCTGTCAAACAGTAAGTTGGATTTTAAAACTGCGGATACATGAATGAATCCAATCATACCTCGTTGGTCGATTTGCTTTCTGCTCTACGATCACATGATGCGCACGAGAGATAATTTGACCAGAATCTGTGTTTCAATTAGATTCCATACCACTACAAACATCTAAGCCATAAATGGATATCCATCATATTAACTGTTTAAAAGAAACTCCAGAAATAAAACTCTTCATTCCTCTTCTCGGCTTAGTAAGGCATTGAAGTTTTACATTGAAAATAATGTCTAGAGAAACCTGATTCATTCAGCAACTGTCCTCTCTTCTTTTCTAACAAGAATACACGAAGAAAATGTTGCTTATGCATTTAAAGGCTTATTTATTGCTTTAACGAAATATTTTAACTTATCTCATCCAATATAAGTACTGATATAATTGTACTCGAGAGTTTCTATTTAGTACTTTGTAAGGTTCACACACTATTATTGTATGTCGTTACATTTCCTCATTAGAGTCTGATTGACTCACTGAGTTAAGTATGAAACTAAAAATTCACTTAAGTTAAATGCTTAAGGAACTTGGTATTTTTTGTTCTTCACACATAAGCTTTGTGCCAAACTTGATTTAAGCATTAAATACACTTTATTGTTCATAACTCTGAAGAAATAAATTATCAATGATCTATGCTGGCAATGTGGAGTACTACTAAAAGGTAACAAAACATTCACCAATAAAGCATAAACAAAGGGTTTTCTTTATTAGTTTCTTTTAAATTCAACATTTCTAGTGAAAAAAGAACGACATGAGGAGTTACCCACATTACAAGAAATATTTTTTTTATTCCAGTCACTTTTGTTTACTTACAAATAAGTTATTTTGACATTGCATAATACCATTTGACCATTTGACACTATTATAACACAAAAAATCTTCTTACCGTTTATATATATATATATATATATATATATATATATATATATATATATATATATATATATATATATATATATATATATATATATATATATATATAATGCTCTTTCTTTAATCTTAAAGTTATAGTTGATAAAATTGATTTAACTAGAGAATCTTCATTAGTTTACAGCGTTTATAACAACTAAGGAACACAAAAATGCTGTTTCCTAAATGAATTTTACTGGAAACAAAACCTGGCTACAAAAATATCTTTGAAGTTGCCATGAAGCGAAATTACTTTTAAATGAGGAAAAACTGTTTTAATGCAAATGACAGGTATATTTTGAGGTTACTATATTTGAAATAATACACATAATTTTTAGCACAAATATAATATTGTTTTATTATTTTAAAGTCATTATTACTGAAGAGAGTAAAACTGTGAAAATATATGAAAGAAGATTCGAAAGTTTTTATTACGTTGGCTGATTGTCGTATTCTAAATATGATAAAATATTTAGACATTCTTTTAAGGAAAACATCTATCTATCCGTTTGTTCTCGTTCGCAAACTATCGCTTTTTAAGCTTCTTCAGCTTCAATGTAATGCTTTTTTATTACTTGAAATGCATAACGAAATTCATAAATTAGTTTTACATAGAGTTTCACAATATCGTTAATCTATCATAACGTATTTAAAAGCATCACTTCCCTATTTTTTCCTCAAATGTTCGTTGATCTTATAGTTTCCTTTGAAAACGCATTATAGTAACTTTCCAACGTTTAGAAGAAGATCATTTTATTTGGGAGAAATGCCCCTAAATGTTTATTGATTTCGTTAACTTTATAGTCTTTTAGAAAAAGCTCACAGTAATACTTTTGTACATTTAGAATAAAAGACATCTTACTTTTGAGAAATGTCACCAAATGTTCGTTGATTTTGTTCACTTTATAGTTTCTTTTTATAAGAAAATGCTCTGTGATAACTTTCGAATACTTAGAATAAATTAAAAACATCTTACTTTTGAGAAATATTTTAGATAAGACTCATAAGTATAGAATACGTTTTCTTATGTTAATACATTATAGAAATTTCTCCTCCTCAGGGGTTTATCTTCTTTAGGTAAATATGGGTGTCGCTATCCTAAGTTACCCAGCGATCTTTATCCTTTTCTCCTCCTGTCCTCTACTTTTCTTTATCTTTCTTTTTCCTATTCTTTGTCGTAGTCGAGATCAAGACTTCTTGCTTATGTTGCATCTTCCTTTTCAATGGGTTTTACGTCCACTTTTTTCCCTTTGGTCTTCCACCCCATATGTTGGCCATGTATGGCGTCCCGTAAGGGGAAATTGGTGTCCTGGGGTCCCTTAGCATTCCCTTTGGCCCAGGCTTCTCTGTAGACGAGTGGCTGGAGTGAGCCCGCTCTCAGTTAATCGGCTGGTGCTATGTTAGGAATTTTTTTACCCCTTGCATGGTGCTATAGGGCTAGTCCTGCATTCTGGGTTGTGCGGACATGTTCGCTAGATCCTCAACCCAACATGTAGTACTATATCTTGATGATACCCCTAAGGTAAGTGCCGAGGCTGGGTTTTGCCAGAGCCGGTAACTGTCTTCCCTTGTTGGGCTCTGTGATGGGCGATGGCCCACTGGGATGAACATTTCTCTTTCTCATGGGTGCAAAAAATTCTGGCCACGGCGAAGGCCTTAACTCATCACAAATTGATAGTAAGTTTGGCAGAATTGGAAATGGTTACCCAAAGTTCATATTAATACAGAACAACGAGGGCATGCTTAAGCAAATGTCACCTTTCAAAATTCTCAAATAGAATAAGGCAGCTGCAGAAGAACCTAGTAATGTAAAAAGCTAAGATTCGAAGATTTACTAATCGAGAGTTCATCTGCTCAACAATCAAAATCTCTTTTATCTTTAAATGTTTTTGGTGAAATTCCCATCATAGCCTCAAGTCATAAATCACCTAATCAATGGCGTGGTGTAACTTGAGAGATAGACCTTTTATCAGTATCTGAAACTGAGATCCTGGAAGAATTAAAAGACCAAAGAGTTTGCAATGTCTGTCGAATCACCATCCATCGAGGTGAAGAAATTTTCCCCACAAAAAACTTGATATTAAATTTTGACTGTCCTAATCTTCCCAATTCAATAAAGGCAGGTTACCTGAATTGTCCTGTAAGACATTATGTCCCAAGCCCCATACGATGCCTTAATTGTAACAGATTTGGACACTCTAAAATGTTTTGCAGATCAAAAGCAACATGTACTCGATGCTCAAGTCTGGAACACCAGGAATCTGACTGTAAATCTGAACAATTTTGTATAAACTGTAAAGAAAATCATAGCGCATCTTCTAAGACCTGCTCACACTGGTAACATGAAAAAGAAATTCAACGGATAAAAACGACGCGAAAAATCTCATATCAAGAAGCTAAAAAACAACTTCAAAATACAACAATTAATTTCAAGAAACCATATGCCCAAGTACTGAAAAAAACACTATCAACTGCTGTACAAACAGACACTTCATCAATTACCTTTTTTAAACCTGAAACACAAAGCAAACCTACTACAGAGAAGTCCATATTTATAAAGCAAAAAAAAAAAAAAGTGATTCTGATAACAGGAAAAAGCTTAAGATTAAAGATCAATCAAATGTAACTGCTTTTAAAGTCAGCCTTCCTACAGACAGCCATAGTGATATGGATACAGATATTGATAACTTTGAGTTGATTGTGAAGAACAGATCACGTCACAGTAAAAAGAACCCTTCATAATGGTGGCTCTTATATCTTGGAATTGCCATAGACTCTGCACAAATATATCTGACATTAAAGATATAATAAATTCATACTCTCCTGATTGTCTAACACTCCAAGAAACTAACTTGAAATCTCATACTGCTTGGAAAATAAAAGGTCACACGCCTTATCGAATGGACATACCTGATGATTCTGCATCAGGTGGGGTGTGCATTCTTGCTTCGAATAACTACCCCCACACAGTATTTCCATTACGTTCTTCGCTGCAAGCTGTGGCAGTTGAGATACATATTAATTTTCGAATCACTGTCTGTAACATTTACCTACCACCACGTAATGTCATTTCCCATAGCAATGTAAATAAACTATTGCAGAGCAACTTACCGTTCCTTATGTATTAATAGGTGATTTTAATGGTCATAGTGCTCTGTGGGAAAGTACTAATACAAATCCTCGAGAACGACAAATCGAGCAGCTGATAACTGATCACTTCTGTCTGCTAAATATCGATGAAAAAACTCACTTTCATGCTCCTACGAAAACATTTCATTCCATAGATTTGGCTATTTGCTCTCCAATTTTACTTCCTCATCTGGACCTGACCACTGAAAATGATTTGTATAACAGTGACCATTTTCCTGAAATCCTTACTTTTGCTGGTCCACCTTATAATGGCTTACAACCTGCCAGCTTTAAGTATCACAAGGCAGACTGGCATTCTTTTGCATAACTGGCAATTATTACAGAAGAAATTATTACAAACACTGATATAAATGATGCTGTTATTAAAGCCACAAATGCTATTATGAAAGCTGCTGAAATATCCATTCCAAAATATTCCTCTCGTCCTCAAAAATTGCGGAAATCCTGGTGGAATGAAACCTGTGCAAAAGCTTACCGTGAACAAAAAAAGTTTTGGAATATTTTTCGAAGACATCCTACAACCAATAATCTAATTATCTTTAAAAAAGCATAGGCTGTAGCCCGCAAGATTCATCATCAAAGTCAAAGGGACTCTTGGATACGATATACATCAAATATTACACCTAGCACTCCTAGCAAGCTTGTTTGGAAAAAAGTGAAAGCAACTAATGGCTTGTACCAAGAATTCTCATTCCCGATATTGACTACTAACACTGCAGTTTATTCTTCTCCCGAGGATGTAGTTAATAAAATTGGCGAAGCATTTTCTAGTGTGTCCAAATCTTACTTTTACACACCTTTTTTCCAAGAGTATAAGAGTCGTACTGAGCAGATTAACATAAATTTTAATAATTCTGAACAGTTTCCCTACAACTACGAATTTCACATGTATGAGCAACAAAAGTATCTATCCAAGACCCATAATACTAGCCCAGGTCCAGATGGAATTCCTTATCAAATGCTCCGCCATCTAAGACCAGTCTCTCTTACAAATATCCTCTTCCTTTTCAACAGAATCTGGAAGGAAAATATTTTCCCTTCTATGTGGCAAGAAGCAATAGTCACCCCCATCCTAAAACCAGGAAAAGATCCTAAAGACCCTTTAAGTTATCGTCCTATAGCCTTACAGGCTGCCTTTGTAAAACGATGGAACTCATGGTAAATGGTCTTGTTTTTTAGTTAGAAAACAATAGGTGTATACCTCAGCAGCAAAGTAGCTTCCGTCAAGGTAGATCTACGTTAGACAATATTATTAATTTGGAAAAGGACGTTAAAATCACTTTCGTTCGTATGAACCATCTTGTATCAATATTCTTAGATATTGAGGCCTACGATAGAACCTATGGAATTATTCGGACCTTACATGGCTTCAATCTGCGTGGTAACTTACCACTTTTTATTCAAAACTTCCAATAAAAAAGAAGTTTTAAAGTGAACATTGGGTCTGTTTTGTCTAGATCATTTGTTCAAACTGAGGGCGTCCCTCAGGGTAGTGTACTTAGTGTAACATTGTTTATATTTCCAAGATTTTATCTGTATTACCTTCTTGTATTAAAAGTACACTTTACGTGGATGACTTGCAGATCTGCTGTTAAGGTTCAGATATACATTCTATTGAATGACAGCTACAAATGGCTGTAAATCAAATTACTGACTGATGTGACAAAAATGGCTATACCATTTCACCAAATAAGAGCAGTTACATCCATTTTTGTAGGAAACGTGGCCTTCAACCTGATCCCAATATCCAACTTTAGGAGATATCCATTCCTGTTGTTAACGGGATACGATACCTTGGGGTAATTTTTGATAACAGACTTACCTTCTTACCCCATATATTACATTTGCACAAGAAGTGCGAAAGATCTCTTAACATACTAAAAGTTCTTTCCAATACTTCTTGGGGTGCTGATCGAACCTCATTGGGCAGAATATACCAGTCTGTTATATTGTCCCGTATTGATTATGGGAGTGTGGCTTATGGCTCAGCTTCAAAGTCTGCCCTAAAATGGTTAGACCCGATTCATCACGCTGCACTTCGTATCTGTAGTGGAGCGTTTCGCACCTCACCTGTCGACAGTCTCTATGTTAATTGCAACATACCTCCTTTAAAACTACGACGCATTAAGCTTTCCCTTAGTTATTATTTCAAGAGTTTTTCTTCTCTAAACCATCCACTAAGGTCTGCTAGAGTTGACTCTGCGTTAAAGAGACTTTTTAACTCTCGCCCTTCTTGCACTCCTCCCTTTTATGCTAGGATTCAACCTCTTATAGAGGAAGCTGATCTTCTTTTAACTCCAGTTGAGATTGCTGACTACAATAGTATTCTCCCATGGGCTTTTCCACAAATACGCTGTTTAAACAACTTTGCTCTGTTTAGCAAAGAACATACTGATCCCATAATTTTCAAACAAATATATGGTATTCATCGGAATCAATTTCATGATTACTTCCCAATCTTTACTGATGGATCAAAAACAGAAAGACACGTCGGCTGTGGCATAGTTTATGGCACTAATATCTATAGTTATTGTCTTCCGTCAATCTGTTCTATTTACACTGCTGAAATTGTTGCCATTTTGAAAGCTCTTAACATAAGTGCTCTCGCAGCCGCAAATTCTGCATTTATACTGACAGTATGAGCATTATGAAACAGTTCAATTTTCCTCAACATTTTCATCCCCTGATTAATAAAATCTTAGTTTTGTTAAATGAAATGTCTCAATGGTTTCGAAATATTGTTTTGCTGGATACCTAGTTATGTCGGTATTACTGGCAATGAATTAGCAGACTTAGCTGCTAAAGAAGGTAAAGACCCTATATAGACATAGCAATCCCTTATGCCGATATCAAACATTCAATCTTTGTATATATGCCTTCTATTTGGCAGAATTCTTGGAATACGAAGTAACAAACTTTTCTGTGTTAAACCTCTCATTCGGAACAGGAGTAATATCTCATACAGACACGCTGACGTTATTTTATCCAGACTTCGAATCGGTCATACTCGTTTGACACATAGTTATATTTTATTTAAGGAACCTGCACCTCTGTGTTCGAGTTGTAAAATAGTTTTAACTATATATCTCTTACTTTTTTCCACAACAGTGTCTTAAATTTACTGAACTTGATTGGGAAAATACCTCATTCAAATCTCTTTGCTTTCTTAAGGACTATCAGAATTTTGCACTGCTTATTTAGCACGCATTCCCTTTACTCCAAATTAAATTTTAAATAAGATTCAAATTTATAGTCTTTTACTGCAACAAACTTGTTTGCCAATTTTATAATGGATATTTTATTCTGATTTGATAGATTTTTAAACTTTCGTTCGGCGCAGTATGTCCCTTTTTGGGTTTTGCGCCAGAAAAAGGGAATCACTCACTCGATAGAAATTTCTCTTTGATGCATTTCACATTGGAATATGTATTGTTTCGAATAGAGAAGAATTTTAAATTCAATCTGCACATTTATACCAGGTACTCAAAATCATTAAATTCAATCATTTCAATAACATTAATCAGCATAGCTTACTTAATGTGTGTGACGCGCGCGAAGGGGATTTATTAGAAATAAAATAGATTCCTACATATGTATCTAAAAGTACGTAGCCATGGAATTGATGTGTTTTAAAAATGCAAAAATGAAATTAATTAAATTTAAAAAGCTTGTCGTAACTATCTCAATTATTTATAATAGAATAAAACTCAAAATACAAAAATACATTATAAATATTTCCATTGTTATTCGAAATTATAAAATAAATTAACTAACAAATAAGAAATAGGTGACTTTACGAAAAAAATTATTTTAAATAAAAATACATTACGTATATATACAAAAAATTTTTAAAATTTAGTGATTAATAGAAAAATTTTAATTAAATGATTCCATTAGAAAAAATAATAATGAAATTCTTTATTAGCCTTGTGAATTCAAAAAACCTCTTGTTTTACACACACATTTAATTTTATTAAATTTAAGTATATTATAGACAACTTTTGGTTGATCAAGAAAGAGGCAAAAACTTGATTCACTGTTTAGCGAAAATTACAGGTTGAAACCCGAAATACTTTTTTATAACAAAAAGAATAAATATCTGAAATGAGATATTTTCAATATATCACAGGATTTGAAAATAATAGTTCAATCTATATTTTTCTTAGAAGCTTTATTTTTGATTTTTACGTGAAATTTTATTATCATAACATAAATATGTAGTTTGAAAACAAAAACATTGTAATCATATTTTTGTTCTCTATTAATTTTTTATTTCCTCAGCAGCAATCAAAATTATGACAGGATATAAAAATTTTATTTTCAAAGTTTGAAAACCTTTGAGATAAACATTCAATTTTCAATCTTGTAGCTAAATACATTCTCTTGAATTCGAGTACGCGAGCACAGTTGAACACAAATTGGTCATGATAATATCAACAACAAAATTATGAAACAGCTCCCTATTAGAGCAATTTGCTTCCTGTCTGCAATTATCAACAGTATACTGAAAACAAGCCATTTTCCAAAAGTGTGGAAAAGGGCAGTTCCACATTCCGCTCCACAAGAAGGGTAAAAGCACAAATCTCCCATCCAATTATAGACCGATTTCTCTTTTGCCGACTCTGGCCAAGATTGCCGAAAAAATTATTCTTAATAGATTACTGGCCTTTGATGAGGCCAACAAAATTATTATTTCTCAACAATTTGGCTTCCGTAAAAAACTTTCTACCACCCACCAACTACTCAGAGTAGTAGAAAAAATTTCAAAAGGAATCGCATACAAAAAATCCACGGGAGGTATATTCATTGATATAGAAAAAGCATTCGATAGTTTGGCATCATGGTCTAATTTACAAACTAATTAAATTCCATTTCCCCACCCAATTAATTACTTTAATTAATAACTACCTCTCCAATCGCACTTTTACTGTTAGAGTAGGAAAAGATATCTCTCTGGACAGACCCATTCTTGCAAGCGTACCGCAAGGATCTCTGCTGGGTCCTCTCTTATTCAACATCTATATCAATGATATTCCGCAACACCAAAATACTATGCTCTGCTTGTTCGCGGAGGATACTGCCGTTTTGTGCACTAGCTCTCTCTACTGGAAAATCCATGCTATCCTTACTAAACACCTCATGGTCATTGAAGAGTGGCTTAATAAGTGGAAAATTAAAATAAATCCAAACAAATCCACTGCTGTCATTTTTACTAGGAAACCCCCCCCCCAGATTCAACTAAGGGGTTTTTCGGTCACCTGGTCAAATAAAGTCGAGTACCTCGGGGTCTTACGTTAGGTAAAAAACTTACATGGAAAGCCCATATTAATAAAATCAAGAATAAATTTATTTCTGCCAAAACTTCACTTTACCCCTTAATTGCCTACAAATCGAAGTTCTCCATGGCTAACAAGCTATTGATTTATAAATCATACCTTCGCTCTATTATCACCTATGCAGCCCCAATCTGGGATGGTGCTGCGGAAACGAACCTGAAACCTCTTGAGGGTCAGCAAAGTAAATTTCTTAGACTGATCACTCAATCAGACTTCTGCATCAGAAACAAACACATCAGAAACAATTTGGGTGTCCTTCCCCAATCAAGATACTTCCAATTCCTTGCTTTTCTCTTCTACAACAGACTTTATGAAATATATAACTCTGAAATTTAAGCAATTGAAACTACAGTCCCTATGAACTTTCCAATTTCTACAGACCAAGGGCCGTTCTGCGGGCTAAACCACATTCAAACTTATCTATTCGCCTCCCAAAAAGTAGAATTAAATAATTTCTTCTTCTTATACTTAAAAAAATATATAAATATATAAAAAAAGAAATCAAAAACTTTTGTATTTATATATATATGCATATATAATAGAATAAAAAAAATTTTTTGTCTTTATATAGTTATATTAATACTATGTATATAAACTGTAATTTAAAAATATTTTCTTGCACTTGTTTGTAATGTGTATTCAAATTTTTCTTTTTTATGTTTATTCAATCTCATGCAAAGAACTCTCGCTGGGAGCACTTTAACCTAAGCAAAATATTTTCTTAAACTTTTTGCTTAAATAATCTTGTTTGGAAATCATTATATTAATCTCAACTAAAGTTAGGTGTAGATAAATTTCTTAGGAATAGAAGGTACATGGCCTCTTAGGCTAGGAACCTAACAAACACTAGATCCATTCTTGAACACAAATTTTGATTTAACTTTCATACTATCCTTTCATATCCCCGAGTACAACTGACAAATTTTTTATTTCACTTTCATATCAGTGGCTTGTATTATCGATCATAGATGACCAAATTTCAATTTCACTTTCAAATAGTTTTTAATATGAAAACACTTTACAATTATTAGATTTATTGTAAACATTTCTCCAATAACAGTAGAAATTTGAATCAGAAATTCAAAATAATTTTAATGTACTCATATATGATTATTTTTTTTCACTGAATATGAATTTAGAAAACAAGGAAAAGTTTTACATTGTTATTAAAAGCGTGAGTAGTTTTCCATCATGTCTTTGCTTAGCTGGCTGCTTAATGGTTCGTGCTATAATCTTTAATTCATCAGTTTGTGGATTCGATTTCTACATCGTGCTTGACTGTTTGTAATGGTTCGGAATCCACTTCAAATTTAATTATAGTTCATGATTTAACTAGTCTTTATGTGCAAAGATTGATCTTTGAGTGACAAACAAACCACAATGATCACTTGCTTACGAAAGTAGCGCTTACAGCACAATTTTTCAAAATTCCTTTTTCAAGATTTTGTATTAAATATTTGTCTTATTTTTTTATAGGAAGTGGTACTTCTTATAAATTGTATGGTGTTGTTGACCACATTGGCTCCCAGAGTTCCGGCCATTATATTTCTAAATGCAAAAACCCTAATTCCAAGGTGTGGGATGAGTTTAATGATGCAAGGTAAATTGTTTTATGTATAAAAATATAATAATGCATGAAAAAATACATGTGCATTCTTTTTCAAAAATTAAGAACACTATTCAAAATAAGACGTTTGAGGCAATTGCTTTCGGTGCCGTGCAATGACAACATGCTTTATCACGACGCTGTTCTATAGAATTTCATATTGACTCTTAGAGAAAAAATCTCATTCATATTAGCTTTCTCAGTAATTTTGATTTTAAATTACCTCAATGTGGTTCATAAAGGAGGATAAATAATTTGGCAAACACGTCTGCACTGGAAACTATTTTGAAATAAAGTTTCGTTGCTGAGAATTTCGCTTCCTTGTATATGCTAGCTAAGATTTTAATTAATTGATACTACAACCTAAAAACCAGTATCAAGTGACTTATAATCAGCATTGTTTGAGAATATTTAGAAGTAACAACGAAATAACTGAAAACTAGGTCTACATTGACAACTGTGTCTAGTACTTACAATGAATACATCAATAGGTAACAGTACCAAGATATATTGTGTACTGATTACTTAGAAAAACTAATCTCTGCACTGTAACTCACTCTCATAATTTAATACAAGGTCACCTCATATTACATCAAAATCAAACACATAAAAGTTAGCCATGTATTGTGAACTTAGCTTAGTCTTCTGTAACTAATATCTGAGTATAGATTGCGACAAGAATCTGTTTGCCATATCCGTGTACAATAATTTGAAGAAACCATAGTATACACATACATACATATAAGTGGAGGCGAGTCCCGGATGTATCTTAAGGTTAATGGGTTTGGAATACTTGTTTGTCAGCAAGAGTATCCTAATTTTGAACCACGATCAAATGACAAGTTCGCACATGAGATGGAACCTACTTCCCTTTATGAACATCACTCCAGTTGATACTAGAGTCTCAAGATAGAGCCCTGAATATCGGCTCCATATGGGGATTCTAACGCATGCACTCTTGAAGAAAGTAGTTGAAATAATTTGGCGTGATAAAATGCGAATGTTGTTGAGACATAGTTTTAGCAACCCTATGGTCTTCAATTTACTTATTTATATCCCTATAATTTATTGTGTACGAGTGATAAGCGATTAAGAAAAAAATAATGGGTATTTATGTATTACTTCATCAATCTTTTTCGCCTTAAGAGCAAGTCGTTCAATTTTGCAAATTTTATTAATTATTTTTCGAAATATGAAGGAAAAGCATAATAATTTACTAATGTCTTAGCACCATATAAACTATAAATAGATAAAAACTTTATTTGTTTATAATATGGTGCTAAATCGCACAATTTACAAAATTTATTTTTTGCAGATATTGTTGACGGGATAATACACAAGTACCAAAGAAGGGTGGATTGCAATTATCACATTTCCTTCTGATTTCTTTATTTTAAAGATAATCATAAATGAGAATAAAATGCCATCGTTAAAATTAATTTTACTAACAATTATTAACATTAATTTTACTACTTGACACTTTATCATGATTTAATAATAAATTAATATCTCTAGTTTTTTTTTTTTTTTTCTAAAGCCAAAAATAAAATTTTGGTCAATTCAAATTAAAAAATTGCTTAAAAAAATTTGTACACATGAATTGTTCTAATAAGCTTTTTATGTAATATAAATTTCAATAAAAAAAATACAGAATTAAAAGATTTTATTGAGTTGATGTTGTCGTATGACAAGTTGCAAAGAGAGAGAAAAAAAGAAAAAGTAAAAGAAGACAAGTTATATGGTATCAAAGGCGTGGAGCACTGCTCTGGCCACATCTTCAGCTTTTTCTGTATAAATAGTGCCATGGCAGCAGTTGCGGTCGATGTTGAAGAGGGTCGAAGCAACAGAGATGACTCTGATCCAGCGGAACTCCTGTGCAGTGCCAGCATTCTGCGTAGGTTCTAGATCCGTCAGGCATGATTTTCATTCCCCTCATGTGCCTAGTCTGCATTCTGCTGATTTTAGAGGTGATACTACGGTGAGGTTTAGGCTCCTGTAGGCACCATTTTTCCGTAGTCTCCCGCAGAGCTGATGACTTGAGACGGCGTCTGTATCGAAGCAAGTGGTAGTCATGAGAGGGGGGTTGATATTTCTAGACTCCTTGGCGAGGGAGTTCGCCTGTTCCTTTCCCTCGATGTGCAGGGGCCCATTGGAAGGTGTAGGTTTTCTTCCTCGTAACTATGGTAGACAGAAGCGCGTTTATGTCAAGTCTCATTTTACCTTCTTTAATGGCCTCCAGTGCAAAATTTACAGTCAGAGAATATTTTCTTATTTTGTGTGTACATTGTCTGTTTTTTAAATTAAAAATTCTAAATAAGAAATATCACAAGCTGTAAATATTGAACATCTGTAGTTCAATTTAAGAGTATAACTCATTTATTTGAAGAAAATAAGTTTTTAATTTTTAAAAATGAGAAAATAAATAATTTTTAAATTCTCTAATTTATGTGTATAAATGATTTAAAGACACTCAGTATCAAATTTTTTTCTAGTTGCTGTGTTTTAATAAAGATATTATAAACATAAATAAGGATAAAATATCATGTGTAAAAAATTGAGGGGGTGAAATTAAATCAATTTTTTTCACTTAATATATCAAACAAAATATTCATAAATTGTTACTTTACCATGCTTTCATGACAAATGTGCTTGGTTTCAAATTTCATATTAAATTAATCATTTCAAACAGTTTTTTATCTTTCTATTTTTCAGTTTATCACGCTAATATCACAAAACTATATTTTATGTTAGGTTTAAATATGAATTTATTTGCTCAAGTTGTTTTTTTTTTTATTTAATTAAAATTTGTGCCATGTTTATTAAAAAAAAATATTTAAGCTTTTTTTTTTTGCATACATGAGTTGTTTTAACAAGTTTCAATTAAAAATACTGAAAAATTAAAGGATTTTTTATTTAGTGTGTAGATTGTGTCTATCGCCGACCGCCCTGTGCCCTGTCTAGTGGTCAGAGTGCCTGAGTGCGGATAGGGAGGTCCTCTGTTCGAATCCTGGTTCGGACATGGATGTACTTTCTCTCTCTATCTATCCTGTCTTTGTCCTTTCTGTGTATGAATAAGGTGTGAATAGTTGCCTACCCTATAAATGGGGGTCCCTCTGGCATGTGTGTACTGAAGCAGTCTGACTCCACACCAAATATGGTTCAGTATGAAAAAGTAGAGTAACGCACCCCATATTGTCAGCCTAGATAACACAAGACAAAAAAAAATTGTGTCTATCTTTTAAATTAAAAATTCTTCAAAGATCAATCGCAAGCAGCCAATACAATAAATATCTGTAATTCGATACAAAATATAACTCATTTATTTGAAAACATACGATTTAAGTTTTTATAAATGAGGAAATTTATAAATAATACAGAATTTAATAAATTTTATCAGGTATATGTACAAAATATTTTAGAAGAAACTTAGTATTTTATAAAAGAAAAATATGTTTGTTTTAGAAAGGTAAATTAAAAAATATATAAGTAAAAATATTCAATTAGATAAACTCTTGCGATCCAGATAAATTTATCGCATTATTTACATCACAAAGTTACTGAATCATAACCAAAAACTTCTGGAGCCAACGATAGGGCTTTCTCTCGAGACATAGTCCAGCTGATGGACTTAGGACGTCACAAATTAGTGCAGATATGTCCCAATACACTGAACTCGTTACCCAGAAAGGGAGAACGTGGTCACTCTTCCAATTACTGCCCATAGCAAGTGATGCATAGCTTTGCTGAGCTTACGGGAAGTAACATGAAACTACTGAGCTGCCGGGGGTTCTGCGTTACAGATAGAAAAACGCTTGCCATTTCGAACTTAATTTTACTATGAAGACGATACCTGAGTCAACAGCCTTCTGCACAACATCATTGGAAGCTTTGTCCCTCATATATTAATATTCTTCTTATTTTATCAATTACCATATTCCCAAATATAGTAACTGATAAAATAATAAATAAATATAGTAATTGAAGTTATAGAAAAGACAGAAATCATGGGATACATACACGCATGCCATGCTTCTATATTAAAAAATCCCAATGAGATACAATCTAAAAGAACAGGTGGGCCATCCTAAATAACAAGCATTCGTTTGCTTTGCAGCGGACCTTAGAATCACCACTGTTACTAATGAAATTTACTAATATGACGCATTCTTGGAATTAATTATTCTTATCAAATAAATATACCTGATGGATAATTTAAAAACATAAGATCCTTATGTCATTTAGACAATATGTTTAAGAAATTCTGAATGTATATATGTAATTCGGAATGTATGGCTGAATATATTCTACATATGTATAAGAAATTCTTAGGAACTGAATCTGTGTAATACTAATAGTAGCAAATGTAGTAGCACTATTAACAAATGATAATTTGTTAATAGTATGTTTCATATATTCATTACCCACATATCTTCTGTCATTAACATGCAAAGGACAGAGATTTTCGTAAAAGAAGATGAATTCTGAAATGATTTTTCTATTGTAATAAATCCTACTAAGTACTGTATTTAGAGATATAGACAATGAAATCGAATATAAAATACACTCATGTCCATAAATTAAGGATAATTCAGAATCACCCAGAAACTGAACTCTAAAATGAAAATTTCACATGCAGAATTATCGCGCACACATCTTGAATAATGTGCAAATTACAAGAAACCACCAGATGGCGCCAATAGTACGTCAAAATGACAAGAGTGTAAGAGAGGGATATATAAGGAATGGTTACAAAAAAGTAAAATTGTTCACAAGCGCTAAAACGCCTTTCAGTGCAATAAACGCATAGTTATGGCACAAAGGAAGCATTTGGATAATGTTTTACGTAGTAGAATTATCGGTCGTCTGGAATGTGGACGTACCCATCTGGAAGTATCTGAGGAACTTGGAATCGCGCAGAGTGTCATCTGTGCAGGCTTTGGTAACGGTTCAAAGATGATGGTAATGTGAGTAGACGTCACAGCACAGGACGCCCCCGAGTAACAACTCCGATTGAGGATCGGTATTTGGCAGTTACTGCCAAAAGAAACAGAGCGAAACACAGCATCAGACTTGTCTTGTTAGCTCTCTTCAGCTACAAGTATGACAGTTTCAAGGTAGACCGTATACAGATCGCTTAGGGCACATTGGTCTGTATGCTCGTAGGCCTGTCAGATGTGTTCTACTTACCGGAACTCACTGTCACCAGTGGTTAGCCGGAAGTAGAGAACATGCATTGTGGACATCCCAACAGTGGACTTGTGTGATGTTTTCCGACGAGTCCAGGTTTACCTTTCAGTCTGATTCTCGCCGGACTTTCATACGGAGAATGCCAGGTAACCGTTACCACCAAGAAAACACCATTGAACGACACCGTTACGGTTGTGCAGGATTGCTCGTTTGGGGAGGAATTATTCTGGGTTCCAGAACTAACCTGCATGTTCAGAATGTACAGGGCGCATCTATCGGGATGTTATTCTAGAACAACATGTACGTTTGTTTCAGAGCGTCATAGGTGCAGAATTTCTGTTTATGGATGACAACGCCGGTCCTCACCGTGCAAACATTGTAGACGAATGCCTTCAATTGGAGGATATCCTCTGTATGGACTAGCCATATTCACTAGACATGAATCCAATAGAGCTTGTGTGGGATATGCTTGGCAGGCGAATTGCAGCTCGTCAACCCCCTCCCACATGTTTAGCGGAACTTCGGAGAGCACTGCTTGATGAGTGGTGTAATATTCTTCAATATAAGATCGATAATTTGATACTCAGCATGCCTAGGCGTTGTACGGCCTGTATTGCATTGTCTGGGGGGGCATACTATGTATTAACCATCATACCAAACATGTTATATTGGGTTTTGTAAATAGGTTCTTTTTGAAATTTGCTCCAGGGAGTAAAAATCGCAATTTTTACTAATGATGTCAAATATATAGCAGCTTTTTTGCTCTTTACCTTTTGTTTAATAAATAGACTTTACAAATAAGTCACATTTGTTTTGTTTCTGTCACTTTCTTTGCCTGAACTTTCATTATCCTTAATTTGTGGACACGAGTGTATATGTAATAACATATTATAAAATGATAATTTTTTATGTAAATTAAACAGTTTTAAATTTTTTTTCAGGGTCAGCAAAGCAGTTGATATTGTCACAAACAACAGCTACTTGTTTTTCTACATTCGAGACTAAGGATTTTGAAATGTCACTCTAAAAATGGTGCCCCGAATCTAAATGCTTACAGTGTTGAAATAAAACGTATCAAATCACGAATCGGATGCATTTCCCATGAATATTTTTAAAAAAACAAACTTAAGTATTCGAAATAAAACAAAAATAAAAAAAATGCATTTTCTTGAAACGATTAAGGTAAGTTAAGAAACTACATTTTAAAAACCATTTTACACAAGTATGAGAAAACCATCAGTAAACAACTGATCAATGTTTGTATTCATCAGATAAACTAATGTTTGTATGTTCTGTGTTCCAGGTTATCTGTGGAACAAATTTAGTAATCATTTCCACATTATAGCAATCACTATCCACCTTTCTCAAATCGTGGAATAATTATTTTTTGCGCTTTCAGCTGAGCTATTGACAAATATAGCTTTGTATTGATTAATTTCGAAAATGGCTGTACATTCTACGAAAGAGAAAAGTTGAATCTTTTTTTCTGACTTTATAAATTGCAAGATGTTATTGTAATTCATCAATGTTTTCTTAATAAATATTAAAAAATAATAATTTCTATCCAATATCCATAAGTATAATGTAAAATACCTGCAAGTATGCGTAAGAAAATGATGGGAGAGAATAAATTGTGAAACGAAATTGTACTTATACATATTTGAACGTACTAACATTAAACAACTATGTTTATTTATATTTAATCAATATAATTTTGCTCCATATAACTATCATAAAATTCTTTTTCGTGACAATTTTTACATAAATACTGCACTTCATCAAAATCCAGATAATATATTATCGATAAAATAATCCAGATTAAATATTATATTCCCAACTTTATAAGCTTTTTGTAATCTCAACTATATATGTTACTCCAAAAATTTTCATTTATTACTCGATGGCTATTTTTAATACTCAAATCATTATCAGCGTTGGATCCATGATTTTGATGGCCCTTTGTGGACTACCTGTGACACTTTTAATTTATTTTAATGTTCACCACCTAATTGTCTTCTGGGAAAATTTTTAACGTGATGATAGATTTGTTATACAATGCATTTAAACTAGATGCATATAGTGGCCAATCCATTCATGAGTCGCAAGAAAGTTACTCCCACTTTGAACGATGCATAACACAGGAAAACAACATCGAGCTCTAGATGCTTAATAGTGGCTGAGGTAGATGCCATTACTTACGCTTTGAAGAACGCTAAGACACGGTGAGCACAAGAATCAATGGCTTAATGTGGATTCCGAAACACTGGAAACATCCCCCCCCCCCAGAGGGTAGCCGAACTCCTTTCGAAGTTTTATTCAAGGTCAGAGAACTGATCTTTTAGCTATAAATTTGCCTAATGTTTGTGAGAAAAGCCTGTCTTTTTAAATTTTTGAAATTGGGCGCATCTTGCATTGTATTCCTGATAATCTTCAATAACTCATGCACCACTTTAGTTTAATAAAATGCTGAAATATATGTCAGCATTCAACCAGGAAATAGCACTATCACTGATAGTTTCCATCAATATATTTGCAAATTTTTTCAATTAGGATAAACTTTGTCATAAAATTTTTTTTTACCCAACATTATGATAGTATTTAATGTAAAGCCTAATGTTACTAGCTGACACGTGTGTTTTTAAAACCTGTATTTCTGAAAAACATTCAGAAATAGAAATTGTCCTCAAGAAAATAGGGTCTTCAAAATTAAATGGCAACAAGTAACGTATTACGATTTAAAATTAAAGAAAAATTCTAAAACAATGTTTTGAACCTTTTCTCATGTTTATGTGAGCCTAATATATTTCATCGCTTTTTTGTTTCAATGCTATTGGAAATCTGACGGCAAAATTATATATTCTATTTAAGTAGTTCAATTACATTCTAAGTAAAAGTCATTTTACTTTGAATGCAAAAAAGAGAAAAACAGTGCGTGCGCGCTTGTTTCTTTATCTCCTCACTTATCACAATCGTCTCATGCAGTATTGAATAGCTGTATCCAAAGTGCGTTAAGAAAAGAAGTTTCAATAAGCAAAGTGAATAATGAAATTGAAAATTTTCATTAACTATGAGATTACAATATTTTGGAAAAGTTTTTCAAAACTGTACAAATCACGTTTATTCATAAAGTAATAATGGATAAATTAAGTAATGTTAACTCTACATTGACAAATATCTTAGTCTATCACAATGCCTTCACAAATATGAATCTATGTGGCATTGTAAACATAAATGAATGTATATTAAATTATAATATCAAAATAAAATATATGGAATTTATCCAAATCATCTTTCCAAGCTTTAATAAAATGCAAATATCTAAGTTTATAGCAATATTCCTCAAATTAATACGCTATCACCTGCTTACAAAATATAATTATCTCTTTTTTTTTGATAAAACAATAACAAATTACTCAAAAATCCAATTTTAGTGATTTCTTGAACTAAGCTTGAATATAATTGAGTTAGATTATTTGATTTTCTTCTATTAAAGATACATTGAGTTTCAATTGTTTAAAAACATAACCACACATCCAATTAGCTATAACATTAAATTAGCTTTGATGTTAAATATAATTAATTGCATGAATAACTAAGCATTTAGCGAATTCTTATTACTGTAGAGTGCGTCGCTTAACTAAGTCAACATATCAATGTCCATAATTTAATAAACCATGTGAATTTTTTTTTAACTTCCACAACATTTGATATTTTAGGAAACTAAATATTAATATGCTTAGCGAATATTTATTGGCCTCTGTGTGCTTTGGCACTATTGCGTCTTGTTACGCTTACCATTCTTCAAATATATCTGTAACTATTCCGCAGTTGATCTTGAACTGCCGAAAAAGCTCACAAAGCTTATTTTTTAGATTTCAACGGCGAACGTTTTTCTTTCAAAAAATAATTTTTACTATGTCCATGAAGACCCTTCAACGTCAAAAAAGGAAACTATTGTAATTTGTTATTTTAAAACGTTATGAAGAACTACTATCCATTAAAATATTGCTGTGTTTGTGTGGTATGTAAAATCTGTGAGGCCGTACCGAAAAATTTAATTATATATTTCAAATAACTGCATAATTTGAACAGTATATATACGGTCGGATCACACTGATTATTTAGTAATAAAATTAGAAATTTAAAAGCCGCTTTAAGAACAAATTTTGTTTTATAACTATTTTGTATTAAATCTTCCAAATTGTTTTCTTATTTCATTCATAAGCTAAGTGTCTGGGCCCTTAAAAATATGTCATAAACACTTTTAGTATATTGTATATTAATTATTTTTAACTTTTGTTTTATTAATTATTTTTAAGTCTCTAATAAATTCTAACATACATTAGAAAATGCATTAATTGCGTAAGATTCTTATAACCAGCATATGGATAACATGTCTTATATTTTTAATATTTTCTTATCAAGTTGCAAGTGGCAGGCATAATTCCCTCTTTTCAGATAGTGATATTCTTCCCAAAAAAGCTTCCCCCTTTGTTCCACTCTTATTTTAAATATACTTGCCTTCTTAGTGGTTCTGAAGTATATTCTATTTTCCATAGATCTACTACAGCTACTTTAATTTCAAATTATATAACTGTGGTATTATCAATGCATTTTAACTTGCTCCTGTATGGACCACATAAAACGCATAAAAAAATTGCCCAAATCTTCATGAGCACAGCTATAAAAATAGTTTTCGCAACACAATTAAAAAAATATTTTTTATGCAGTGAATTGAGACCACATAAGAGACGTCTCCCGTAGAAAGTAACTCAAAACTGTGCAAAATAACTAGGAATTGCTTTTTAAATGAAATTAAGACACGAAGTTTATACACTCTCAAAATAACATGTACTTCAACAAGGCAAAAAGGAGTTCCGGCGATGCTGGGTAAAAAGAACGTTATTATTGGACTCTTAAGAGATGATTCTCAATTTTAGCAATTCTCATACCGATTCACTTCAAATACACGGAGAACATCTAATTGCAAAATATTTAAAATATCATGAAAATAGTGTTACACATCACATCGTAAATTAAATTCGCACCAATACAATAGTTGATCGACAATGCAAAAATTTCCTTGAAGAATTAAAGGACAAAGAACTTCCAAATGACATGAATTTCTTTTGGATTGTTAGAGATGGTTACCTATCAAGAACGTATTGAATCGATTTGTAGATTTGCTTGATCCGTTAACTGCCTTTCTAATAGAAAAGAAAATTGCTTATTCAGAATTAGACGAGATGTTGCAAAATATTTTTGATTGATGTCATGAACATTTGCAAACACTGAATTTATAATTGCAGGGTAAAGATAAAATAATATCTGATCTCACACAGTGTATATTTAGTTTTCAAAATAAATACCAACTTATTTCAAAAGAACATTAAAATATAAAACATTTTGTAATTTTTCCTCAAGTTAAAAAATGTTTTTCCAATATTAAACAAGAAAAACTCAACGAGTGTATAAATAGAACTAGGAGTTATGTTGACGGAATTCCAAAATAAATTTCAAAACCTGAAATATTTAAAATCGTCTCTTGATTTCTTTTTTCTGAATACTTTGAAATTAGCATAATTCAAGGGAGTTTTCCATTTCCAATATAATTATGACCCAAAAAGCAGGTTAAGAATTAGAATTAATAGAGATGCAAGAAGATCAAGCTTTACGATTAAAATATAAATAGATGCCGATTACTGAATTTTGGATATTTGTGCCAGAATTGAGGTATTCTGAATTAAAAAAGGTTGTTTTTCGTAATATTTCAGTATTCATAACAAAGTACCCATGTGAATTATTTTATTCCACCTTAAAATTCTTGAAATCTAAGCACCCATCTGTATTAACTAACCGGCGTCTTAAAGAATTACTAAGAAGTGCTGTGCTGTCATTAATTATTCACAAAATTTTAAAGTATCAAGAGAAGTGAAACAAATGTATTTGGCATATATATATGTATGTATGTTTTGAGAAATGGCTCAGATTATCAAGGAGATAGACCACCCTTGGCATAGTCACCAGTTACAAAGTTGTATAGTATGGAGATGAGAAAGACAAATGAAACAGTTAGAAGTAATATGTTAATGAGATAATACACTGTGTTTCCTTTTCACCACATGTCTGGATATAATAATGTTTTCCCTTTTTTATTGATGCTAACAGATTGATTTATTAAATTATATTGCAAATTTAGGCTATATTTTATAGTAATTTGATTATTGACGAAATCTTGAAATCTTTATTTCGCCAATAACCGAATTTATCAACTGAAAAGAAATATTAATTTTCTTTCTCCGAAAATAAAAATGGTTCATATAATAAACTATATTCGAGATCATATCAATAGTAAAGTATTTGTTTGTATATTCAGAACATGTATTAGTTCTCCTTAATTATAAGTTAATAAACTGATTATGGATTTATGAGAACAACAGTTTAAATTTCTTTGACAAGCTTACATTTCTTGAATGATATTTTTATTAAATTTTTGATTTTAACGGAAATAATAAAAGGAAGTGCATAGCACAAAAATGGAAAATACAATCTGTGGCAAGATTTCAAATCAAACTGTTTCTCCAAACCACCAAAAACTGTTTATTGCACAAGTATTCCTAAATAACATTGTATATTTCATATTTATTATGTTTAATTCAATATAAAAAATGTTACCGGAAATACAGTTTTATGTATTTATGTTAGCTGTTCCCTCGAAAACTATAACCATAAATAAAATTTGGAGTCCTGATAAACAAATTTGCAGTACTGATTAAATTGGACTAAGCCCATGTTATTCGTACAAATGAAAGAAAATTACATATTTTACTATAAAAATTTGAAAAAATGCCGATGGCATTATAAGTATTGCATATAAAAATAGAAAATAATACTTAAGAATTGAGCGAATTTGCGAATTACTTGTAAACAATGTCAAAATATTCTAGTCAAAAAATGCAGCAAAATGCACCAAAGATACTGAGAAGAAGCAAAAAAACTAAAGCTCCCATACAATAAATTTCAAGAGTCAATTCCGTCTCTTATTTTCAAGTATTTAAGAAAAAGCAAGTTCCCTCGTAAATACATACGATATTGTCGTAAATACTATGTTTTTTCTTTTCTCAACTAGCAAGTATTGTTAGTTTTTGAATTTAGTGAATTTAGTCTTGATTCTTAGAATTTATTATCATAAATAATAATAAAATCTAAAATAGTAAAGTACTGTTTAATATAGCATCAGACTAATTAAATAAATTCTTTTAAATTATTTTTTGCGCAAATATGCTCTCTTTAAAACATTATATAGTTTATATTGTGGATTTACAACGTAATTTATATATAAATTACGTTGTAAATCCACAATATAAACTATATAATGTTATATAATTTATATATAAAAAATATAGCATCATGTGTGAACTTAAAGTAAAACATTTTGTTAAAATGTCTTGGCGCTAATAATTGGAAGACCTCAGCATTCGAAAAAGGCTTAAAAGAGAAAAGAAGTGAATCTACATTGCAAAAACAATTAAAAACAAGGCAGTCAAATGAAGATACAGATTGCAAGGTTTTGATATACACAAAAAGAAAGATGCAAAAGAGTTTGTCATGAGACTTAGAAAAGATGTACAGAACAGGAAGATGACATGAAAATAACAAAAAAAGACACACTTTGAAACCGTCGAAAGCCGGATGCTTGGAGGCATTTTAGCATCCACCCCGCAAATTGCCTTCCAGGAAGGCTTTTCATATTTAGGGGGCCGTATTCGCATTTTTCACGAGAGAAGACCTGAAAAACTCTCAAGCACACACCCCGCTAGATATGCATTCAGAAATTGAAATTTATGTCACTCGTTTCAACAGTAACTGGATCGCATATTCTTCTTCGAAGAGCGCTGTCCTAACTTTAAACCGCGGTAAGTTTACAAAGATATATTTGAATAGGGTGTAAAACATTTTACACAATATGTGGTCTCTTTGAACCGTTATACATATTTTTTAGGAATGCAGTGAGAGGTTATTGATAAAATTTTGGGAAATGTCGTTTCATTCGTACAATTTCCAAATCACGTTGCCTGCTTTACGCATTTCAATATACGGTCTGCTTGTATGTGCCACACTCTATCTCTTGTTTCCTCCAGAAGCCGTGTAAAGAATGATCATTCTTCAGCATGAAACAAGAGACTTCGTTATTGCATCTGGCAGTTACTTAGATCAATCAAATTATTATTCCGAACAATACTCAAGAATTTTTGATGTAGTTGTTTAGTTCTGGGGGTAGCAGAATAAGTATTTAAAGGAAATTATTTTTCATATTGCACATATATATTTCTAAAGAGAAATAAATCAAAAACTATCATTTTGAGAAAAGGAAGAAAATTAAACAATTCTCTGCAATTTATAAAATATGATTAAAAAAAGTGCTTTGGAAAAGGCCATGAGAAAATAATTTATTTCAGGATAAAGAACTATAAACTATTTTTATTTCAGGGATAACTCAAACAGACAGATTTTAATTGTTTAGAAATCTAAGCTAAACCACTTTACAATTTTCTGTGCAATTTGGTAGACTATAAAAAAATTTAAATTTTTGTAGTGTATGTAAATTCATATATTTCAAATCAATTGTTCTCAGCTGAATCTTTTGAAATTTGGATAGTTCTGAGTAAAAAAATGTATTCCTTATTCATAATTTTCTCTGAATTAAAATTTTACAGAGATTTAACTAATTTGTGAGTTATTAATTTTAGCCACAGAAAAGTTAACTTTACCCTCTTCAAAATGAACAGATTGCATAAATTCAAAGTGTAGTATTTATATATAATTTATAGAGTAGAATTCCATTCAATTCCTCTACATTTAAGAGTTCTTCATATAGTGTGAAGTTTATACATTTAAAAAGAATCATTAAAGGCAAGTTCAGTAACGTGGTACGTCATTGAACTTGTCTTTTTTTTAAAGTACGTGGCTTCAATAACAATTCATAAATGAGTGGCCATGTACACCAATATGTGTTTCGATCCCACCTCAAATACATATTGTACGATAAACTAAAAAGCCTAATCAATCCTGGAACTATCCAAAATATAGGTTAAATCCATTGTAAATCATTTGCGACGAGATTCAATTGTCCACCATAATATATGCGATTGTGATTAGGTTTCATGTGAATCCAAGAAAGAGTACCATCAAATACCAATTATTTCCTTAGTCCCCTGTAATCAGTATCGTCTTTGAATAAGGAATCATGTTATATTACAGCTCTATTTACATTATAAAATCAACCTAAACTTAGATATTTTCTTTCCGGGATGATGTAGCTTACTTGAAACGTGAAAATAGTTCCTGATAGGAATTGTTTTCATTCTGATGTTACGCTACATAACAACATTTTTAAATAAACAAAATAGACGATTATTTCAGCGGCTTGTTGCGATTTGTATATCGATTAGCTCCAAAGACTCTTCCATAGCCTTTAATGTAATATTTAACTCTTATTTATAAGTTAAGAGATAGTTTCTTTTATCAAACATATTTTCTTTTATTTGATTTCTTCTTCATAGCAGGTGTTATTAAGAAATGAGCTAAATACATTACTGGCCATTAAAATTGCTACACCAAGAAGGCGACATGCTACAGACGTGAAATTTATACGAAAGGAAGAAGGTGCTGTGATATGCAAATGATTAGCTTTTCAACGCATTCAGACAAAGCAGATGCAGTAGTGACACCTAGATTGTGTTTAAATGAGGAAATTGTTCAGCCGGTTCTTCATACAGAAATTGCATTTGAACGTTGTTGCCTGGTGAAAAGTTGTTGTGATGCCTCGTGTAAGAAGGAGAAATGCGTACCAGCACGTTTCTGACTTTGATAAATGTCGAATTGTAGCGTACCGGGATTGCGGTTTATCTTATCGTAGTATTGCTGCTCGCGTCGGTCGAGATCCCATAACTGTTAGCAGAATATGGAATCGATGGGTTCAGGACGGTAATACGGAACGCCATGCGGGATTTCAACGGCCACCTATCACTAGCAGCCGAGAATAGAGGCATATTACCCGCATGGTCTTAATGGATCGTGGAACCACGTCACGAGCCGTGAGTCAAGAAACGAGGTCGTTTGGAATACAACAAGTGTCTACACGAACATTTCGGCGACGTTTGCAGCAGCATGGACTCTCAGCTCGGAGATCATGACTGCGGCTTCCCTTGACGCTGCGTCATAGACATGAGCGCCTTCAATGGTGTGATCAACGACGAACCTGGGCGCACGAACGGCGAGACGTCATCTTTTCAGACGAATCCAGGTTCTGTGTAAAGCATCATGATGGTCGCATCCGTGTTTGGCGGCATCGTGGTGAACGCACACTGGCAACGTGCATTCGTCATCGTCATACTGGCCCATCACCTGGCGTGATGGTGTGGGGTGCCATTGGATACACGTCTCGGTCACCTCTTGTTCGCATTGACGGTGCTTTGAACAGTGCACGTTAAATTTCTGGTGTGTTACGATTCATGGCTCTACCTTTTATTCGAGCCCTGCGAAACCCTACGTTTCAGCAGGATAATGCCCGACCACATGTTGCCGGTATTTTACGGACCTTCCTTGATACGGAACATGTTCGGCTGTTGCCCCGGCGAGCACGTTCTCCAGATGTTTCACCAATAGAAAACGTCTGGTCAATGGTTGCTGAGCGACTGGCTCTTCACCAAACGCCAGTCACTACGGTTGATGAACTGTGGCATCGTGTTGAAGCTGCATGGGCATCTGTACCTGTACATGCAATCCAATCTCTGTTTGACTCAATGCCTAGGCGTATAACAGCTGTTATTACTGCCAGAGGTGGTTGTTCTGGGTACTGATTTCTCAGGATCTATCCAGCCAAATTTTTGAAAATTTAATCACTTGTTATTTCTAGATTAATATATTTGTCCAATAAATATCATTTTGTTATCTGCATTTCTTCCTGGTGTAGCAATTTTAATGGCCAGTAGTGTAAATGCTCCTATCCAGAGAACACGCTTCGTTTCAGTCAAAATAAATACTTCATTAAACAACTGCATCAAGATATTAAAATTTAAGAATCGAAATAAAATAACTTATTTATTCGCACAGTAATATTGATTTGAAGTATTCTTAACGAATAATAACTTCAGTGATCCTTCAAATTGTCCACTGGAAAATGGAAATTTGAGAGCACTTCAAAAAATTCGGACTCCTAAATTAATTTTTTTAATAGCTTTCTTTGAATGAAAAAAACTCAAAAAAAGTAATTAACATTAATAAACCAAAAAAGCTCATTTTAATATCCCTCTTCCATTAAAAATGAATAATAAATCATTAAATTATGAACCTACTAAATGAGATATCTTACATTGAATTTAATCAAATCAATAAAAATGTTCAGTATCCTGTACTAATTAAAAACATATCTTCTTGGAACATCTTATTCTGCTAAATATTTCATTAGAATTTTTTTCTGCATGATGTAAGAACTCTTCCTTTTATATGATGCTTTCGTGTTCTTTACGAATTCGGAAGAATAAACTCTCCTGCTGTATTCAAGTTTAAATTTATTATATTCATAGATAAGTACTGCAATAGTAAATTGTTATTTATTAACAGTTTTGAAATTAATGTTATCTCTCATGCTCTTAAAAATATGCTATCTTAGTTTATGGCATTTGTAAAATTGTGTTTCCTGAGAATGATGGTTATTTTTCCTGTTCATTATCTTCCATTATTTTATTTACACATAAATAGAATAAATGTTCTAGTACAGTACTGTAAGCAAACATAATTTACGAAGTTATTTAAATAAGGAATTCAAAAATACTCAATATTTAATTACCTTTTTTTACATTTGGATATAACAGCTATTAAATATAACAAGAAAAATTAATAGAATATACTTCTTCTTTTTCTAATTTTTCCCATCTCTAATGTAAAATAGCTCAGTTTTTAAATAAATTAATACTCACACAAGGACTGTATAAAACATCAATTAATTTCTCCAACTCTCACATCGCTACTGCCGGTTTCTTTTTTATGACTCAAAGGGGCACTGCCTTCTCAGGCGCCAACATTCCGCCCGGCGTTGACATGGTATATTCAACAATTTGAAATCTCAAGAGAAATATTAACACACTATATAATATATGAGCAAAATGATACACACTATTAATAATATACTACAATAAATATATAATGATACACAGATAAATTTTATTATGATTTACTTTTCTCTGATTGGGATATTTTATATAAAAAGGACCAAAAAACATCTACCCCTACACAAATGAATGGAAATTTCGGTGTTACTCTCTCTTCAGGTAAATGTCCAATGAGCTGTTGACAAGGTACTGGTTTTGCTTTAAAGCAAACCACACAATAGTGCACTAGTTTTCTACAAAGGTTACGTCTACTTAAAGGCCAAAACCTTCGTCTAATAAGAAACAATAACCCTTGTGGGCCAATATGTAAATAGTTCTTTTGAAACATTTCAGCAATCATCACAGTCAATTTATGATTGGTAGGTAAAATTATAGGAAACCTTTTATCAAAATTAAACTTACTGTTGGCTAGTCTTCACCCAACTCTTACAACATACCTTTCATCTAAAAATGGGAAAAGAGTTTTTAACTTATTATCAACAGGCATATTACCATGCTTCTGAAGGCCTGTAATTTCCCTTTTGAAACACTCTTGTTGAACTAATTTTACTAAGACAAATTCAACGTCTTTAATTTCCTTACATTGCAGGGGACCAGTTCCTTTTGATGTGATTTGCAATTATTAAGAAACCTATAAAGAAAAGCTAAAACATGTACAAGTTTAATATATTTGTTAGTAATACTAAGTAAGTAATCAGTTAAAAAAATTAAAAGTCACTAGGAAAACAGGTCTTTTGAACCTGTGTTCACTCTTAACCAGTTCTGTAATAAAATGTTCTAAGTCCTCGTTAATTAGCTCTTCTCAGTTGTTAAGTATCTCTACTTTCTCGATGATAACTAGTGGTCCATGCCACCACAAAGAATTATTTCTCAGTTGTGCTAGATTTTCTCATTTGTGCCACGAGAAACATTGTCTGCAGAATTTCGCTCCGATGATGCATGCCTCCATTGTAAGACATCTGTCAGAACTTGTATATTAGCCACTCTGGTAGCGACAAAGTTTTTCAATTCTGATGGAGACTTCTGCATCCAGGAGAAAACAATTTTGCTGTCTGAAAAAAAAAACAATTTTGATCTATCTTAAGTTCTAGGGAAGTGCTAACCTTTTTCATCAATTTAGATGCAATACACCTACACACAGTTCAAGTCGTGGAGTCGAAAGTGTTTTGATTGGTGCAACTCTTCCCTTGCTGCACACTATATGTAAAGTTACTTCACCACTCGCTGATTTGCATCTTAGATAGATGCTGCACCGTAGTAGCCCTCTGATGCATCCGAGAAGCCAAAGAGTTCAATTTTTACAATATTTTCTGGTAGCATACATCGATTTATTTTAATGTAGTTAATGTCACACAACCCATTAAAAAAACTGTAACCATTCTTGTACGACATCTGATGGCAGTCTTTCATCCCAGTCTATTGATAGCCTCCACAGACGTTGCATAAAAACCTTAGCCTTTGTTCGCACAGGTCCCATCAAACCAAGTGGGTGAAAAATGCGGGCAATTATGGACAAAATTTCTCTCTTTGTAACCATAGAAGCATCTTTTTGGGGCATATTGTAGGAAAGCTCATCACTCTTGGCCTTCCAAAACAACCTTAATGTTTTTGTTTGACCAAAGCTATAGTCATTTGAATTTTCAGAAAATTCTCTTAACTCTTGACAGTTACTTTGCCATTTATGTAGTTCCATAACATAAGTTTTAAATATTTGAGTTAATTCTTGCTTTAGACACTTTACACTTTCTAAATTTGACCCTCCGCTCAATATGTCATCCATGTACATATCCTTCTGTACTATTTGAGAAGCTAATGAAAAATTTAGTTGATCATCAGTACCTAACTGTTGAAGACATCTGACCAAATATGGAGCAGTAGTGGTTCCATGCGTCACTTTGCATAATTGATACGTTTTAATATTCGCTTACTTACCATCTTTCCATACAATTCTTTGCAAGTCTCTTTCTGAAGGATCAATTCAAACCATTCTATACATTTTTTGAAAGTCGGTAGTAAAAGCAAAAAGACGTTTTCTAAACCTCAATATTATAGCAAATAAATCATCTTGAATTACACCACCATTTAGCTGCATGGAATTAAATGACTCACCAGTTGAAATAATTTGTGAAGCGTTGTGAACACAACTCTACATTTCGTATTCGTTTTCTGTGGTCTATAAACTGCATGATGAGGTAAATAATAGACCACTTCAGGTTTTTGCGTCATAGAAACTTCTTGCATATGATTCAAGCACTCATATTCACTCATAAATTGACGATATAATGCCAGAAGTTGTGGATTCTTTTCTAACTTATTCCACAAGGAATTTAATCCTTTGACTGCAATCTTTCTAGACTCTCCCAGTAATTCCGGATCTTGTTTAAATGGCATCTGTACCGCAAATTTTCTTCATTTATCCCTTTTATGAGTTTTTATAAAATGATTATTAGTTTTTATAAAATGATTATTACTTTCAATTCTCTCAGCAGTTTCAAATTTCTGTGTTTCTTCAATTTGTTCTATTTCCCAAAAATTCCGCATAATTTTGTTTAAGTTGGCACCCTCGTTTATAAGCCCACAGTGTACATTAGTCTCAGTTACTATTGGTACACTACCACTCACTACAAATCCATCCAAGTCATCGGTTAAAAAACTAATAAAAGTGCTAAGTAGTACATACTTTGAATTTGTTGACAAAGTATAACCAGTCGCCGCTAAGCAATTTTGATTTTGACATCGTGGCTCTTGTTTATTACTAGTAGGAACGAATTCTAAAGCTGTGGGGGAGGGGAAGGAACTCACTTTCACATTAAGAGTATTTACATTCTCATTAGGCGCAGATAAACGTTCTTGTTTTTGCTCTGACTGAAAGGGAAGTGTGGTATGATATCGCCGCTATCAAAACAATGTAAGCGCTTACACGGATCGCGGCTTACATTGTTTTGATTTACACGTCGTTTTAATGTTTTGATTTACAAATCGTTACCCTATGATTATTCCCCAAGCAATTAAAACAGAAGTGATTTGATTTTATGAACTCAATATGCTCATTTACTGACATATTTTTATAATTAGGGCATTTATATATATGGGGTAATTCTTATTACATGATAAAACACACTTATTATTTTCAACTTCCGAAAGGAAAACTATCGACGTGTATTTTGACTCGGACAATTTATTAAACTTTGAGTTTTCCACCAAAGTCTTACCTCGGGAAGTAAAATATAAATCAATTTCTTTCCCTAATTCAGAGGGTTTAAACCATGTGTCAGCCTGTCTCCCATTCACATGACACGCAGTTTCTCTATGTAAGGTCTGGCATATTTTATCCGACACAATTAAATCTTTGAGAGTTTCGAAATCTGTTACCTTCCTCAATTGTAAACAATATTCCCAGCACGTCGTTAATCGCGATGCAAATTTACATATGTTTCATTTGGTTGGCGGTGGGCTTTACTAAAATGTTCTAAACATGATTGAGGGGTAGGCTCAAATTCTTGAAGTACTAGTGTTTTTACTTTAGAATACTCATTTAACTCGTCATCGTTTATGTAAGTTATAACATTAGTCGCCCCTTTCCCTAGCAAATTTAACAAAATCTCCACTTTGTATTTATCAGGGGCGTTTTTTGAAATAAAGGCCCTTTCTAAAGATGCAAAAAAGTAACTCCAACTCTCAGGTCTACTAGGAGTTTTAATAGTTAAAGTACGACACTTTTTATGATATAGTCTAAAGATTCAATCTGATTATTTTCAACATTTTCACCTTCTGAATTTGACTTAGATTCCGCTTTCACGCGAGCAATTTCTAATTCCATTTTCGTTCTTTTGAGTTTAGTTTTTTCTAATTCTAATTGTTGCTCTTCAGATTTTCTCTGTTCGAGCTTAATTTTCTCTAGTCAACTCTAGTTGCCGCAAATCATCGGACTTTTGCTCTTCAATTGTCGTATTTGCTAATTCTACAACGGAATCTTTCTCTGTCACGTACTTCTGGTTTTGTTTTATAATACTGCTTAAGTCTGAAATAGTCATTTTCTCATTGACATCTTCTCCTAACTCAATAGCAATTAATATCTCAAATCCTCTTTTTTTACGCCTTTAAAAAGTTTAGATAGTTATTAATACCTTAATATATATATATATATATATATATATATATATATATATATATATATATATATATATATATATATATATATATATATATATATATATATATATATATATATATATATAGAAAGATATGTAAATTAATCAGTCACATACCTCAATTACGTTGACAATACACAGCAGAGGCGTAAATTATCACTCATAGTCATTATATAGATCCATAGGTTGCTGGTTTTCTCCGGTGAGACTATGACCAATGTAAAATGTCTCAGTTTTTAACTCAATTAATACTCACTCAAGGATTGTATGAAACACACACTTTATTTCTCCGACTCTCATATCGCTACTGCGGGTTTCTTTTGTATGATTCAAGGGGGCGCTGCGCTCGCAGGCGCCAACATCATCCTTATAACTACTGGGAATTTTCTAACTGGACATTTTCTGATAGAATTTCACTCTATTGTGCTTCAAGAAGTTTTAGACATTTAGAAAAGAGTTGAAATAGTTTTCCGATAAAATTTTAGTTTTAATAAGTCGTTACACTTCATAACTGTCAGCGGCCTTAATAAACGAGATTTTGCATTATAGGCAATTAAGTAGTAATATTCAAAAAACTTTTCATGATACAATGTTTGATGGCTCAATTAGAGTCACATTTTTAGTCAGTTTATCAATATATTAGAAGAAATAGTTATTTTTGGCTTAAAAAAAAGATTTTGATGAATTTTTTAAAGATGGATTGGTTAAATGATTCTTTGCTCTAAATACCAACATTTCAATGAACTAAATAAGAAGCTTCAGAAAAAAATGAATGAATTATACAATGATATTTAAAAGTGTTAAAATATTTATTTTTTGTACTGGTATTTGAAATTCTCTCTGAAAATTCAGAAATTGCCTTTCGAGAAGAAATAAACATTACAAAAGGCCAAGATTTTGAACAGAGACTTTTCAATGAGTTAAAAAAATGCTTTTATTTTATAATTGTATGTAGAGGGTTAAGTATGCATAATTTAAAAATGAAATGATTTGAATTTCAAAATAGCATTGTAAGGAAAATTAAATTTAAGAACTTGATTTCAGAAGAATACAATTCTGTAAGAATTGCAGATAATAATGTTCTCATATTAAAAATTACATATATTATATCAAACGTGTTGGATTCAAAAAATTTTATTTCAAATAAATTGTAATGTTCTTTTAATGTTTTAATTCAAACATTCATGTGAAAAATTGCTTTCACGATGAAAGTTGACATCGATATGTTTTAAACTAGTAAATTCAGAATATATTAGGATATTAGGAAATAAGCAACAACAAATTTCTCCTACACTATACTCCTTATCTATTTTATTATACACGCTATGTTTATTATTGAATAATATTTTAACCTTATCCACACACATACAAAAATTATTTCACATTTCAACTCGACAAAGAGCAGATTTGATGGTATTTGAATCGAGGGCATCAAATGGATGTGTTGTCATTATGCCAAATGCAGGTCCTATTAATTTAGAGGACTTCGCCCGCCATTCTCACATAAATATTTTATCTGAAGAACATCGCGAGATCAAAACTTATTTTGTGTGATGCCTTACATCTTTAGCTAACAAGACTTATCGTCGGCCTGGTCGGGTATTAGTAAATACTACTACTTTCCAGTGACGAGAACAAAACTTTTTTTAACCGAACTACAGTAGCCCTAATGATGAATACTTCATAATTTTTTTATGAAATATTATGAAGTGAATATATGCCTATAATATATGAAATATTATGCCTACAGTGGTCCGTTTCTTTTTCTCTTGTTCATTCAAAGGAGCACAGAGGTCTCACAAAGACATAGCGTTGTTATAAAATATCAACCCATAGACAAAAATTTTTACTCTACTTTTGAGGAGTGCAGACTAGAATTTAAAAAATGAACAAAATGTGACCTACTTCTCAAACAGATTCTCCATTGCCAGCCGAAATGTCCAATTAAAACTTTGGACATTTCGTTTAAAGTAAAAGGGAGAACATCGTAGAAGGTAGCCACTGGGAAAAAAAAAAAAAAAAAAAAAAAAAAATAAAGGTAAAAGAAGAACTACATTAAAATTTCAAAAATGTAATGCTAACTGATTTAGTTAAAGTATTCAAGGAAAATATATATAGCAAAATGGAAGCCAATACGAAACTAATCTATCATATCTGGTGTGAGACCGATACAAAATAAAGTCATTCACCACGTTGTCTACAAATGGCGTCTGCAGTTAAGTGGCCTTTCATCACTGTGTCCAATTAGTCATCTTATTTTAGTATAAGGCCCATGATTGGTCCCTAAAATACATTTCATTTATACTAGGTTCTTTATTATTCCACTGCACTGAGTTCGGCTCCACCAGTAATATGGAAGCAGCCGGGTGGAGTCTTCCTGAGTTTGAAGCAAGGATCTAGCAAAAGACCCCCAATATTTGGTTTGTCACCCCAGAGATAAAATTTCACTTGGAGGATATTGCAACCACGCCCAGTTTTAACGTGCCCCAGACGGCTTTAGCAAACGTGACGGATCTTCAGTCGGCAGTGATTCGAACTCACTATCTTCCGATAATGAGAACGAATCCCTAAACAACCAGGCAACAACGGTTTCAGGAGTGCTTTGTTAAAACCATTATGAAAATTATGATATAATTGCTTGAATTATGATTTTAATTTATTTTCAGTAGATTACAATATTGTTAAGTATCATGTTTTCTTATATGCATTTGTTAGCGTAGGGAACTGCTTAATTTTATTCTTGAGACTTGAATGTCTGGAATAAAATACTTGAAACCAGAAACTTTTATTTCCTTAAAAATAAAGATTGCTTGAATATGCAACCTAGTTATAAAATCTTTTACATACATTGTATTTGTACTTACATTCCTTGGTGTCTCACAACACACTCTTCAGCAGAGAAGTTTTTCTATAGAAAATTTCTTTCTTAATTTTTTCAATTTCTCACTGAATAAAAAATAATGAAAACGAGAAAAAATTCTATGAAAAGAATACAGTATTTAATACTTAAATCTGCTATGATATTTCACAATGCCGAACTAAATGATTCTTCTAAAAAGACTCTGTTTAACGTTTTGAATAATATAATTAAGAAATCTAAGAGAGAAATACAAACCAGAAAATCATATTTTGTTATAATTTTAATTAAAAGGATAATCTCTCAAGAAAAAGTTAAATTTCAAGTCACTTTAATCAAGTTGAATTAATTATATTTCTTATCATGATGACAAGAATATAAGGCAAGAGTGAGTAATTACGTAAAATATAATCTCTAAAATTAGATTGAAATATTGAATATTTGCTTGATTATTAATCTGATAAAACAAATATAAGCATTTAAAAATTATTTTAATTTAACAATTATATATTATAAGTTAATTATCTATCAAAGAATTTATTGATATGATAATTTTTTCACATTCTTTTCTCTGATTGGTTAATAATACTGCTAATATATATATATATATAATGTTTGAATTTCACTAATGAAATTTTTGACCATGAACATTGAAATACCATTTAATTTACTATTTTGTTAATAAATACCAAAACAATTGTGTCTCTGCATTGTGAGTTTTTGTTCTTCTTAATTTAACATAATTGTAGTAAAAATTTATTTAATTTATATGTGTGACCCATTTTATATTTACATAATCAATTTGTTGGTTTGCTTCACTACACTCACTTTTTGCAAAAATAGCCTGATTAGAGTTGGACCAACAATTTAATGTGGATTTCGAACCACAAGAGACAACTAGGTTTTAGTTGAGATTCGAGACTATGAACTGTTAACCGACCAAATCATTTCAATAACTCAATGACGAGGATGAAAAATGACTATATTTAAAAAATGTAGAATGGAGCTACTAGCAGCTTGGTTAGTAAGGATATCACAATTGAGACAAGTTAGATTCGAAACAAAACAAGCTAAAATCGACAGGCTGATATGGACCCATACACGTTCAGTACGTATGTGCCCCTGCCTCGAGTTATGATATTTAATGATGAGACTGCCAAAACACATTGAATTTATTATTTGAACAAAGTTAAAATAAATTAAACACTTTTTCATCACTTGTAGAATATATCTAAATTCTCCAATATATATATATATATATATATATATATATATATATATATATATATATATATATATAAACCATAGATTTGTTATTTAGTGTAAATATACTAATATAATGTTGAGTTGACAATATCAAAAACTAAAGTTCAGTTGATGGAAAGAATAATATTAAAAATAAAAATTACAGGACGAAATTTTAATTATTTTAGTTGATCCATATGTGGAACTTTATTTCGTGGTGCATAATTACAATTTAAAAAATAATTAGTTTGGCTCACACAAATGTTAAAAACCTGGTGTGTGTGAGCCAAACTAATTATTTTTAAATTGTAATTATATATATATATATATATATATATATATATATATATATATATATATATATATATATATATATATATATATATATATATATATATATATATATATATCACCCAAAAACTACCTACATATTTTTCACCAATAGTTATTACAGCTCACGAAAATTGACTAGTGGGAAATAAAATTATCAAAAAAGAGGGAAAGAGCTCGTTAGATTTTTTAATCAGTAGATATCTTAGAGATTAGGCTTCTTTGGAAATGTTTGCTTTTTATGAATTCAACAATATGCCAACAAATCAACTGCGAATTTATTTAAATATATAATTTATTCTTTTCTCTTAATAAAGAAATTGAAACAGTATTCTATATAATATAGCGTACTCAGTCTGGGTAGGATGAACTATAGGTAGACAAGGGCCGTTAAGGAATTAGGCTCACGTAATTCAATATTTTTGACTAAATACTTATTTACAAATTTACAGGATAATTTACCAGAACTCACATAAATTGTAGGCTCTAAGAGAACTGATGAGTTTCTCACTTTCTGAAACGTTCGCTGCACATTCGGTCGGGGAAAATCTCCTCGCTGGTACTGGGAACCAGACCCCTAAATTCCGCACTTGGGAAACAGTCCTCAGAAAGTCACTCTGCAATGTCGACGATCCTCTCCGGAGAGCATTGGAGCCTCCGGGTATTCAAGCTCGAGGTCTGGCGTCAGTCTCCGTGATCTCGAGATAAAGGCTGTTCACTCTTTTCTTTCCGTCGCAAAGACTTGTCTGCTACGGTACTTTTTTGAGAGGAGTATCAGTGCAACCTCACTCAGGTCGAAGTTCTCATCTCGCCCACACAAGGACCTGCTCTTTATATACTAGCTTTTCTCCAACATCTGTAACTCCAGTAACCACTAGATCCATCTGCTGAGGTCACATTTCGACTCATATTTCCAGCCACTCCACTAATTCAAATCAAAAAGAGTGGGCAGGCAATAAATTCTTCGAATACACTTGGCCCACTCATCAGGTGATTTCAATTTATTTTGAGGAATTACATTTGTCATGAAGGACACAATGGCCCTTCACGAGTTCTGTTTGCAGTTCCTACATTATCCTAAACTAACTTGTTGTCTTTGGTAATGCGTACTTCCTGGGATTCAAACAGAAAGAATACTCTTTCACACAGCTGCAAAGAGTGTTATATTTCATTGAAAGTCTGGAATTAAATGAGGGGTTTGCAAGCAATAACGGTGACGTTATAATAATTTTCGGATAGCTATGAAGCCATGCTTTGGTTTTGTTGCCCAATAATTTTTTTATTACTGATAAAGAAATATTTTTGCTCATGCAGTTTGATAATGGTTTTAAAAAGTTAAATTGACATAACTTAAAGGCACGTAAAACTTCTGCTCTACTAAACGATCCCACTGAATCTTCAAATGTTATGTAGAACATTCAATCGTGGTTTCCGTCAAAAATGTTTAAAACCATTTCAATAAATGGAGCTACAATGTTTAAAAAAAGGTATGGAAGTTAATATCTCATGGAATTTCACATTAAACGTGACACGTAAGGTTTGAAGAAATGATTCATCTGCACTGAATATACAGCTAAATAAGGAAGAAACCCGTATTGAACCTAAAACTCATGTGAATGAGATGCTTCGGATGCATTCTATGCTTTTTGCTACATAAAAAAATATGCGGAGAGAAGTGAATGCAGTTACATCACATACACAATAATAGAAAAGTTTCAAGAAATTGGTTTTCTGCGTGTTCTCTCCAACAAGAAGACGATGTGCGTGTAAGCTAACAGTTGTGGATGACGTTGCAATTACAGCAGCTGAAGCGCCTTCAAACACTACTGTAAGTGGTTGTTGTTGTAAATGGTTAAGAACTCTGATGGACATTTCACAGAGGACTGTACAAGGTTTTACGCGAAATCTTGAACTTTCACCTTAACAGGATCCATTTTGTGCAATGACTGAATTCACAAGATTTCTATACTGTCTTAATTTTATCTTTCGTTTACTGATAAAGTTCTGAATGAATGAAAACTAATCATTGCACATATTTGGAGATGAGGTTCAGTTTCATTTAGATAGTAAAGCTGCAGAACTGACGCATGAGTTTCGCCAATTCAGGTCCTTATTTTCTTCTAAAAAGTCACAGTAAACTGGTTTGTTCGGTGTATGGTCACAAATGAGCAATACAGTACTCTAGTGAGATCATTTATCTTAATGCTAATGCAAAAAAGTTTTGCTCCACAGTATTCAAGTAAGATGGAATAACAACTTATACAGCAAGATGTTAGGAATGATTCAATAAAGTCCCGAATTAACATGTAGCCTCACCTACCTAGCCAGTGAGACTTATTTTCCTAGCCAACAACACTTATGGTTGTAGGATTTTCTCAAGTATTTTTAAGTTTACAAAGGATGTGTTACTAATGGACTGAGCTTGAATCCCGGCATCAACCATTATGCATTTCTTATTCCTAATGAAATGCTGCGGATGATGGTAGATAATTTGGTGGTAAGTTTCCACGTATTGTTGACTAACAAAGTTTCATTTTCAGCGCATGCTGAGCTGATCATATAGCACTCTTGCTTTCAGTTCAGCTGTTCGTCGGTTCAAATATCCCCTTGGGTGTGGATATTTGTAATATTCAGAATTTAATTTAAACAGTAAGTCCCGATCTAATTATTCCTCATACGAGAAACAACCGTTGAGTGATAAACCGATTCCCTTTACACGTACAAATAAAGAAAATCTCATTTTATACGTTAAATTTTGAATTTACTGCAGTGACACTTGGTAGCAAATTTTCAAACCCTTTTATGATGCAAGCATGGCTCTATTATCCATGCAACAAAGATTTATTTGAATACGTAGATTTGAAGCTACAAACCTCATAACACCGTCAGTTTTAACCACTCTGTATTTCGGCTTTAAGAACCTATTATCAAAGTATAAATAAGTAATCAACTTAAATTTCACTAAAATTCAAGCAATAAAATTAAATATTTCATTGCAACATCAGAAACTAAAAACATATTTTTAAAAAAATATGGAAAAGTAGCAGGTTATCAAAGATGGTTAATTATATATATATATATATATATATATATATATATATATATATATATATATATATATATATATATATATATATAAGTACTGAACAAAAATTTATTTTAAACATTGATGATTAAAACTTATCAAACTGACTGACCAAAAGTTGAGAATAGTTTTAAATCAAGAAATGCGTTATGGAAAAACAATTCTCGAATTAAAGCTACCCTTTTATAAAAAGAGAAAATGTTTAGTTTTTAAAAATATATATATATTTTTAAATATATAATATTTTCATCATATTTGTTCTATATATGTACATATAGAACAAATATGATGAAAAGAATAGACACTGTACAAGGAACAAGACCGCTACTTATTAAAAAACTAGAAATAATAATTTACGAAAAAACAGGAAGAGATCACATCCATACAGTTTAAATCAGAAAATTAAAAGATTCAGTGCGTTTTTATTTCAATTATAGTTCTAAAAATTGCCTACATTTTTTTGTGTAATCCGATTATTTCCAGGAAATGACCTATTTTAATGGCATAATTTTTTACCGGTTATTTTAAGAGAAGTTAGCAATTTATTATTTCTTTTTCAATAAGTCGAATTTATTTTACGAGATGAGAAATTATAAATTTTTGAGTCTTTTTATATTAAAATAGAGAAGATTTTTCTTCACATACTTTAATTGTAAATTTTATTATTTCTTTAGCTTATAAAAATAATTTACGTATTGTGTTTCTTTTATTAATGTATAAATGGAACTAATATCATTAAAACAACTTTTTTTCATGAAATCTTAGAAATGGTAATCAAAGTAAATGGTTAATGTTCTACTCTTCTAGTCTTCAGTTTTCTGTCATCCATGTTAATTATGTAAATGTGAATTTTTATGTGCAAAAGCAAATAACAAAATTATATTTATTGGCGTATTATATTATTCTAAGAATAATTAAATTTTAAAAAATATTAGAAGCCCATTTCCAGAGAAATCAATACTCAGAACAACTCCCTTTGGCAGCAATATGTGACAGCACTTATGCACTTGGATATCGAGTCAGCGATTGAATGGTATGTACAGCAATATCTGAGCATTCAGCGAATTCACAATGTTACAATTCCGCGGCCGTTATATTAGGCATATGATGACGAGACAGTCGCTCAGCAACCATTGAAATTATATTTTCTGTTAGAAATCTGAAGAACATGCTCGCAAGGCCCGCAGTCTATATTAAAGAAGTTTTGCACAAACTACCAACATAGTCATGCATTATCATACTGGAACATAAAGTTTCGCAGGGCTCGGTTACAGTCATGGGCCTTGACGCAAAAATAATTGTTATGGACACTGTAAACAAACTTTTAATGACACCTCATAATAACTTTAGATGGCAGTCAGTATGACTCAAGGTGGCTATAGTTTACAGAGGTGCCTTCTCAAAGATGCATGGATCGAAGAACATATTGGTGTAAATAGAGTTAAGAATAGTCAGAAAATACTTTTTGTATTGTTAAACACTCATGTTCGTAATGGTATTGATTGAAAAATAATATTCGTCTATTACATTCGAAGACAAATTAGTCTTATAATTCTCTTAAATTAAAAAAAAAATTAACGAGGAAAAAATTTAAATTTCAATATAAATCAATTTATAACTTGATATATTATATTTATATAAAATATTATTTTATTACATCACAAATTACCCATATAGCAAAATGCTACTACCATTTTAAAAACAAAATTAAATAACAGTTTAAGTGTACTTTACAGCAAAAATATTTTACTTTCATATAAATACAGCCAAATTATAAAATGTATTTAAGATAGCGATACCAGATAGAAAAAATATTTATATTACACAAAATTTCTAAGAATAAAACTACATGTCGAAGTGAAAGTTTCAAAATAAATTCCTCCAATGAAAAATTAACACTACAAATAAAAAAAAAGGTTCTTTTCTTCCAGACTAAATGTTTACTGCGATAAGCGTTTTGAAGAAAAATAAGTCATGGTAATCGTTTTTTTTTTTTGTTTTTTTTCTCTCTCTCTCTCTCTAATTAGTCTGATTTAGATGTAGAAGAGCAACCGAGAATTTTGATTAGAAATACGTTTCTAGGAGATATCATGTTGAAAAATATCTTGAAGTTTATTTTTAGAGTCATATATATTCTAGAACATTGCCAATAGTTTAAGTGCTAGTTGAAATAATTAAGCAAAAGCTAAAAAAAAATTCATCGCAACAGTTATTCACAAATATAGTTAATAAATTTATATACTAACATATAAAGCAGCCTACTATATATATTAATTAGTTTGTAAAGAGTAATAAAAAGGCAGTAGCAAAATCTAAATTGGTAAATAATTTTTAATTAATTGATTTTTCTCCCAGCAATAAATAATTTCCTCGTGATAGGTAGTTGAAAATTGATTTATTTTGCTGGCCTTATATTTTTAGTTAACTATGAAATAACAAAATAAACTTTACTAAGTTGTAAAATAAAATTTGTGTTGCAAAATTAAAGGAAATTCAAAATTTACAGCACTTTCATCAAACGCTTTTTATAGATTTTACACTATGTATTATAGAATTTGTATTAATTTTTAATGGTGTTTTCTTTTTTCTATGTAAATGGAATTTCTCAGCTTTACTAAGAGAGAGAAATTCTTTAAATACTTCTATTTTTTTATAATTTTACTAGACATAAAAATATTACTATAAAAACATTATTACATTTGAAGTATATAAATGACTATACATTTTAATTTACCTAGTACAATTTTCGTAGATAAAACTCAGTACCAAGCATGTGCTCAGAAACAAAACACTGGGGGTCTCGCGTTAGGCTGACCACCTAACTTGGACATATGCTCCGCACCCTAAGGTGAAAACAGTACGCTTAAAATTGCAATATTTCCCTTATTGTTTCTTAAAATGATAAAAAAGCTGATAGTTAATAATCGCGATCGAAAAGTACTGTCTAAAATTCCATTACAAGAATTGGTGAAAACTAAGATTCACCTTTCTTGCAATAACGTAAAAGAGATCCAGTCTTAATATGCGTTTTTAAGGTTTCAAACTTTGTTGCTGAAGGCTGTTTTGTAAGGCATCAAATTATATTTTATTACTCTCTCATGACGAATGGTTAGAGCTTCAGCCTTCTGTTCGTGAGTTCGATTCTCACCTTATGTTAGTAATGATTCGGAAACCATTTTAAAACCGTAAGTCCCGTTCTAATAGTGTAAAAAATTACCGTTAAGCGACAAACAAACCAAAGCAAATCACTTCGAAACTGTGTTTGCTTCCGAAACGAAAACTTGTGATAGTTTAAGCAGTTCTAAGATTGTATTCATCTGTGCAAAAAAATGGCCGTGCAGCACTCCAGTTCTGTGTAGTGACTGGAATCAAATCTGAGGCCATCCTAGCCAAAAAAGTATGGCTACCACTAGGCCATAGTGTCTCTACTGGTATCTGAAGTTTCTAAAAAAAAATTTTTTAAATTAATTTAACAATATTTTCATATTCAGTTTCACTGACTAGGATATAAAATATACTCCATGGAATCGAAATGTTTACTCCAGCATAAAAGTTAAAACAAGTTATAAAAAAGAAAATACATTTTATATATGTAGCGAAATACAGAAAAAAAAATTTAATTCCATTTTAAAAATCTTAATTTTATAAAATGAAATTCAAATGTCAATATTTACGAATATTTTCAAATATTACTGGTAATACTTGAAAATATTCATAAATATTGTTAATCGTAAATATTGAAAATATTCGTAAATATTGTAAAATTCGTAAATATGTAAAATATTGCAAAACTAAAATATTTTACAAAAATTTCGATTTCCATAGCATGTATTTTAAAATTCCTTTATTGTGTTGATTTTATGATAATTACGTCAGAAAGTGATTTTAATACAATATTTCCAAACTCGCATAAAAATACAAATGTAAATTCCTTTATCTTAAAGTATTTGATTATAATTTGCAATGTGCGCACAAATAACATAAAAAATACCTTTCTCGACACTTTTTTTATGTGAGGTATATTAGATAAGTTTCAATAGCATTCATGAATGACAAGATCTTTTTTCATATTATTCTAACAAACTAATTTCTAAAATCTCAATTACAAAGGTAGGTTTTCCTTTAGATTATTATGAAATTAAAACAACTGTTTTACAAATACTAAAGAACATTTTTGTATAAAGCTTTCTAATTCTGGATACTCACGAAAAGTAATAGAATGCATTTTATTTGTTTATAATTGCTATCAATAATATTTGATGGAAATATAGTCTATAAATTTTAACTGATAACAAATTTTATTTATTTATTTTTTTTTTATATAAAAAATACAATCATTACCTACAGTACACCTGTAAAACTCATTCTAATTATGCGAGGAAAAAGTTTTTAATACAATATTTGAAGCAACTGCGCTAACATGTCTACATCGTAAATGCTGTTTCATAATCTCTTGGAGTACTTTAAGTCACTCCAAAGAATAATTTCACCAGCTGTTAGAAAGAGAAATGAGTTTTTTTTATGAATACAAGAATAAGAAAAAAATTGGCAGCAGCAGCTGAGAAAAATTCGTGTGGACATCAGGTAAATATCGAGAGAAATTTACTTCAGTCTTCATAAATATGCACAACTCGAGAGATCCTGCACCAAAATTATTCTATATCTTGCCTATATATTCCATGAAATAATTTTTTTTTTAGTTCATGGGAATCGCACCAGTGACAGCTGATGTATTTAACACAATAAAAAATGTTGAGTAACTGATGATCTGCACATTCCTAGATCCAAATCCAATTAAATTCATCTCAAAGTAGCCTATCTGGAATAACAAATTAAAAATCACCTTGACAGATGTGAAAAATTTCACAATAGGTAAGTGAATATAACAACTCTTAACAAATGGCAAATGTGCATAATTCGTTTGATAGCCGTCCGATGCCTGAGTGGTTAGCGTTCCTGATTCTTGAGCTGTGGTCTCAGGTTCGGGCATGGATGTTACTTTCTGTGTTTCTGTCCTTTCTTCTGGGATGATATATGAATGTGTCCCCCCCTATGAACGCTTTGTGGCAGTATGGTGAGGGTAACGCTACTCTCCTCCGTTACTTGGTTCACAGGAGCCCACTGGGTGACGACAAATGAGTAGTAATTTCCGGCCTTATTAGGGGGAAGGGTTAGTTACCCAAATGCTCGCCGTAATTAAAAAAAAAGAAGAAGAAGAAACTGGTTTGATAGAAATTGTTACATACTAGCAACTCCAGTGCTTTTAGCAAGGCTGAAAATTACTAAAAACGACTTATCTGGTTTTATTACATATTTACATCATTCCCTTTTGAAGTACATGAATCCTTCTAAATATGTGCCAAATATTTTAGTGAATGAAAATTGTTTTTAATGTTTATGTTATATTTTGATTGCAAATTCAATCTTTTGACGTACTAAATATTTTAAACGAGGTTTCCTACAGTCAAACTAATGACAAATTTAAGAAACTCTTTAAAAGTCATTAAAGGATGTGGAAAATAAGTAGATCCATATGTTGTTTAATACAATAAATACTAAAATAATTTTAAATCTTAAATTATAAAATAGAATTTTTCGATTCAAAAAGAGTAATTTAAATATTAATGCTAAAAAACGTTTGGAATTATTTTAAATTATCAAAAAAGTATATATATATATTTTAATTATTTAAGATGTTTAATGTTTCAACAATAAACATTGAACTATTTTTAAAATGAACGACACTAATTAAAATTAAAAATTACAATGATTAATGAAAATATACTTAAAATGTAAATATATAATTTAAAATTTGAATCAAAACTACTCAACTAAAATAACTTCAATGTTACATGTTATGAAATTTTACTGATTTTCGATTATAACTTTTAATTACAAACTGACTTTTAATGTTAAGTATTATTCAGTACATGAAACTAATACTTGCCATCACGTACATTCATATTGCCTCAAATCTTCATAGATTCCATCAATTTAAAAGCCAAATTTTCCTTATAAGATATAAAACAAAATCTCATCAAATTAATAGAAATTTTTTTGAGCTTTTGTAAATATTTTTTATTATTAAAGTAATATATAATGAAGACAGAGGCACATTAAAGAAGCCATTCAGAAATGTTCTTGTAAATAAATAAATTACATTAAAAATGAAAGGTTACAAACTTTGTCCTGAAAAAAATTTTGAAGAATTTTCATTCGTTTAATTTATTTCAAAAGTAAACTAAAAATTAAAAAAAAAAAAAAATTAAGTCAGAAAGTCTAATATTTCAAATAAAAAAGCGTTAAGGTAAGTATGCCAGAAGCTCATTATATAAAAACAAGCTTTAACGAATCGATTTATTTTTTAAAATGCTTTTAAAATAAGTTGTGATGATCCACACATCTTCATTTAATAGAGTAATTTAATACTAAAATATCAATATAATATGAACCTAAATTACAACAGAAAGGTAACATTAAAGATAGTAGCAGAATTAACGCTTATGTCTTGTTATGAAAGAAGTGGCTAAACTCCAAGATTTTCATTTGTATGTGTGTTCCATATATATATATATATCCCTTAATTGGGATAGCTTCAAAAATCCTGTAATTTTTTTTATCAAATTATATTTAATATGCTAAAACTAATTTCACAAAGACACTGCATTACAATATTTAAAATATTTTTATTTACAAACAAATATTACATTAAATAATTATTTGAACAGAAACAGGTATATATAATAAATATGTTCAGATCTTACACATTTTCATGACATTCAAAACATAAATTAAGATCAATAAGAGTATTACGAGGCATAAATGAGTCAAACACATTCCACATAATGTTCCTTCGAACACCAAACCACATTCAACATTCCGTAGCTTTCCTAAAAAAATTAAATGTATATATTATATATTACTATATTAAAAATGTCTGAAATTTTTTTAATTTTTGGCGAGAATAATAGAATATAATTTAAGCTGTCAAGATTAATCCTAGTTGTGTTCAAGTGGAAAGAAATACATTTAAAAGGAACAGGCACTTTTGTAACATTGTTGAAATGCAAAATGAGAATAACTTTAAGCTCCAAATTAGTGTTGTGCAAAATTAAAAGAATGTTGGATTTTTAATTATGTCACAGATTAAAAACATAAAATGGAAGTTCATTTAAACAGGCAGAGTAGACCAACTTGATGAACAATCTTTAAAACTATGATTCTCAGATATTTGATTATTAATAGCCAAATTCGGTACATTTTTTATGACCTTAAACCCCACTTTGAAAATAGGATTTCACTACACAAAAAACCAACAATGTAAAAAAAAAAAAAAAAAAAAAAAAAAAAGGTAATTAGAATGAATCAAGAACTTTACCATTTCAAAAGAAAACAGTAGATAAAATTACTGAATTCAAAATACTGGAAATGGAAAGTGTTGGGGATGGCTGAAATTCATATTGGCCTCGTACATCTGACGAGTCCTTTACATGAATACCTGCAGGGACTCAAGCCTTTCGTTTGATTACAATCTTCAAGAAGTAACACAAAAAATAGCTCCATTCAAAGTTTAAATATAAATTACTTTGTTTAAATCAAATAACTTTTTTTAAACAAGAATTGGCCATATTAACAAATGAAAACGCATATATTAAATGCCTAACTAGCAGCCTCAATTAGTGCTTTGGATTTCATTTCAACAGTTTGCAAATTCAAATCTCACATTGTGCTTGGATCTTTGTAGTGGTTTAAAGTCCACTTTAAACAGTAGGTCCCAATCTAATTAGCTTTTGTGACAAAAATTTACTGCTGAGCAACAAAAGAAAGCAAAAAAGCATACATTAAAATTAGATTGAAATCACTACTATTAATTACTTAAAGAAAGTACTAAAATATTCAAAATGAAAATTTATATGCAAATAAATACCTGACACTTTGGAAAATACTGGTCTCCAGTCATCCTTGTCTTTAAAAAATGGTTTAGCACTGTGGTATTTATTTCAATAACTTGTGAGTCTGATACCTCACAAATTACTGAACTAAATGTCAGTGACCTTGGACAAGAACAATAATAGTGGTTTGCAATCCACTCAAAATTATGCCTTGGTTATATTGGTCCTTGCATGCAAAGAGTGATCACATAAAAGTAGATCCTGCCGATATAAAATTACTCTGCACTTAACAATTAAATTTTTATCAAAGAGGAAATAGAACTTTATTTAATGTAAAGATGCAGAATAACTGGAAAAAAATTTACAGAAATTTAGAAGGTGAAACTGACAAGCATTTTATCATTTCTATTGCTGCTTCAAAATCGTTAAATATAGTAATACTTTATTTTAACTGAACTCAGTTATGCAATTTCAAATACATAAAAGTTAAATTTCCAATAAAAATTTTTTTATATAAAAAACAGTGTATGGTAGAAACATTTTCAAAAAATAAGGGGAAAGTGATGCAAAACACTAATTATGCAACTTGAGTGATGGAATTAACCTTGTCAATCAATCTCGGATTTGTTTATGGGCGTGTTTTGCACTTAAGAATAAATCTACAAACCTCATTTAAAAGTTTGTTTGAAATTTCAAAAAATGACCTATCAAAGGTGGGGATTAATTTAAGAAGTAATTTAACAGAAATAATATGCACAGTATAACTATAAAGTTTAATTTGCAATGGTCAATAAGAAAGTATATAATAAATTATGATATAAGTCAGTGTTTCCAATCTTATCAAAACACTTATTTTACTGTTGCATGCATCAAATGAGATCAATATTTTTACATTTTACAAAAAATTTAGATAAATAAGTTACAATTTTACAATTTATACTGCTAAAGTTAAAAAAAATTCTAACGCAGAAATTTGAAACATAATTACTCACTGATTAGTAAACAACCTCAGATTAACTTATGATATAGTTTGAATGTTTTGTTTATTCTTCAAGATGAGATTCAAGTAATAATAGTCACAGCTCTAAATTTCAGAGTAATTGAATTAGCATGAAAAACAAACATTAATAGGTAAAACAAAGGAAAAAACTGAGAATGAATCAACTCTATAGAATGAACCTCAATGGAATCTAAAAGTTTGAATCTGCTCATATGAATTTTAAAATGCTTGTCATTACAAAATACAACATGCTGCAAATATGAGGACTATTTTTAAAAGTTAAGATAAATAATATATTGAAACTTGATCTTAATTTTAATATGTAAATTTCATAATTTGTTAAAATATTCATAGACAATTGTCTTCAAAAGGAGACTAAATTTTATTTTCATGGGTTCCCTCTTATGTTGGAATCAGTAGAATTGGTAAACAAATCTGCAAAATAGTGTTAGAATTCCTAACTAGACAAATTATTTATGCCAACATGAAATCTGCTGTCAATCATTTGTGTTGCTGTCTTCGGCAAGATAGGAGGGCTTAACTCAATAACCACATTGTACATTATGGGCTCCTCCAACTCTGCTTATCTTTGGCAGCTCCAGTAGCTGAAGAGCTTCACACTACTTCTCATTGAGATCAGTAAAGTAAAGCATCACTTGCCATGGGAAGTAAGAGGGTAACCACGTGCTCCCTCACTAGACTGCTAGAGCTTTGTGGGTTGGGAATGTGTCAACATTAATGTTTGATATCCAAAGTCTGGTAAAAAAAATCAACACAACTTCACCCTAGGCGACTTTTTCAAAATCTCGCCAAACTCACTGAAGTCATACATAACCTGGGAGATTACTCTAACAAATATTTGATACATTATTGGTCTCTAACAATTTGCTCAATTTAACAGATGTATAGATTTCAAACATCAGTGGTAAAATAATAAAATTGATATGTTAAATTATCAATAAAATTATTTGATTAAATTTTATATAAATGAATTCAAATAGGCAAATATTCATGTAAAATTCATTTCATGAAACCTATTTAATTTATTATTAATTATGCAAATAATGAACAATAAGCATTCATCTCTATTTACCACTTTAACTCCCTATGCCTGCGCTACATTGCTGTAGATTCTGTAGCTACTGGTTCCATGTTAGCTCTTTGAGTAGGGTATGCACGTATTATTGAATTGATGAAGGCCATAAGTTTGTTGCTTATTACTCTTCCTCTATACTTATTCAGCTGGAAAAGAATCTAATTTTTGGCTTTCAACTCCAGCATTCCACGTTTTACTGCTCCCCACATTCCTTTGATTGTATTAATGTGGGCACCTGTTACCGGGTCCTTAAAATTTTAACTATGATTTATCTACAGATGCACATATCATAGCTCTCTTCTAGCAGTCTAAAATTATTGTCAAATTTGAAAGAATTAACTCTTTAATCACACTCAACAATCTATCAACAACTTTCAACATTTACCCGTCTCACTTTCCATTCCCCCAAAAACTCATCTACCTTCCACACATTTACCTGATTAAATTTAAAGTTACCAAATTAACTCTTGTCTATTTCAACAATTCCACATAGTTTTATGCTACTTTCAATCATCTCTTCCATACAAACTTCATGGCAAATATAACTAAAATCACATAGTCTTCAAAGAGCATTTACTTTCTTTCAAATTAAACTCAATCTTACTCTCACTCACCCATATATAAACCTGAACTAAAACCACATACATTACACATTTTTCCTTTTATCTTAGATTTACACCTCCATTCATATATCCAACACTTATAACCTTTTAAATTAATTTCATATCCTTACCATACTTACAACAATCAAAACACTCATATCTATCTGCAATTAAACCTGCTTTCATACAAAATTTCAGCATCTTCTTCCTTTCATTCAATTCATATAAATACCTTCAATTAACATTCTCATTCATTCAAAAATTACTTGATTTTCAGCATAGCTTATACCATCTGAGGATCTTGTGCCAGTAAAATCAGATCATATTTTGAGAAATAAAATTTATCCATAAATTGTTTTTTGGGGAGAAATTTAGATTTTAATATTATTTTCAGGGGAAAACAATACCTTTTTTTTGCCATTACAAGATATTGGTAGATATTAAATACTTAAATCAAAATTGAGTATATTTAATTCAAATTTAGAAACTTCATTTTGAAATTTGATATGATATTTAAAATTATGTATCTGTTTTTAAATATATGTATACTACTTAAAACTTCTCTTTAAGAATGTAAACAAGAAAATATTTGGCATAATTAAGTAACTTATTTTTTGAAGCTTTATAATCATGAGTGATTTAACAAATAGCACTTTTGAATGAAAAATATCTAATTTTTAATAGAAATAATGTCTTGAAAATGTATATATACTAAAAATAGTTTGTCATATCACACATTAAGTATTCCTTATATATCTTGCAAAGAATAGTTTTTCCCAACAGAATTGAATCAAAAATTTAACACTATGCTGATCATTATTGTTTAGATATCACATGGAATTTTCAGGGGTAGGAGTACAAAAATTTTTTTCAGGACACTATTTTCAAGAAATATCAGGACATATTTCAATAATTAAACAAAAATAATGTTACTATTATATATTAATTTGTTTTATGCATAAAACACATTTTAGAAAGGAATAAATTATTTAATAAATTATGAGTTTTTTAATACAACAAAATAAAAAATGATACAGAAATTTAAACTTTCTATGCTGAACATTTTTTGAAAATTAATAAGTTACATGATAAAAGCTTTAAATTAACAGTTAATTTAAGTATAATTGAATAATGCTCATTTTGAACTGGGCGCATTAGCATTTAATTCCGATAATTTAATACCGCATTTTTTAAACTTATCATTTACCGATGTAATCTCTGCATTAGCAGCAGACAGAATAATTTGTCCAACTTTCACATCACGCATATTATCATCACTGAGAGCACATGCTATTTTTTTAATTGCATCATCCAAAAGTTAGAGAGCTACACACTGATTATCAAGCAAATTTTTCTTTTCTTTCTCAAGTTCATTGATTTTTTTCTAATAGGTGCGATTGCTTAAATTTTTTTTCACAAGTAGCTTCTTCATTTTCCTCATCCTTTCTTTTCTTTTCTAATTGTGTTACATCTTTTGATTTTTCCTTATATGATGGATCTCCTGCATGAGATTTCTGAATATAGTGCATCATTTCTTTGTTATATAGAATGGTGGAAACAGAATTAACATGCATTCGAATAACATCATGACAAATCCGTAAACTTTGAACTGTTAATTCCGATAAAGAAGCTCTCCTCTTTGTCACAACAGAATTGTAAGTTGAAAAACCTCTTTCTGGTTGGGAATTTACATTCAATAACGGCAGACATGCTTTAACCACTCTAGAAAGAGTAGGATATTTTATATAACCACCAGCATCTTTTATATTGAAAATCACATTCCAATATTTACAGATATTTTGATCATTATCATAATCATTCACAATCAAAGTCACATCTTTACACATGTAAAGAATCCACTCTTCATTCATCTTATCAAAATCTGAAGAAGTTCTATTCACATGAGGAATATGTTGAATTAATCTGCTAAATGAACTCCTAGACTCTTCCTTTTTTCTACTATAAGGAGACAAACACTGGAGATCTTTGAGTAAAGGATTTGTTATAGGAAGTTTTTGAAGCAAGCGTTTTGAAGTTGCTATGTAGCAGCTTCTGACACTTGGTAGAAATGTTGTTTTATCAGTAAGCTCTTCCAGTACTGCTGTTGCACCATGACCTATTTCAATCTTGTTTAAATTTAACCAGTTTTTTTCTGAATCAACAATAATTTGTAGAAACTTTGCTCCATTTTTTTTTTTCAGATTTCTTCTGGGCTTAAAAATTTAAACATAATCATGCGAACAAGTTCATTTAACTTACTGTATCTCACATGTACTAAAGGTACGACTTTTTGCATTAAAAGTAAATATGGTTCAAAAGTTTTACAAAAAAATAAAACAAAATGCAGATAAGCCAGAGTCTTAGGGTCTTTCAAATGTTTTATAATTCAAAAATGTCTATCAGAAAGAGAAGATTTCAACTCTTTAGGTACTTTAACATTAAATATTCCTTTAGAACATCATATTACTCAACAATTCTCTCACAAACTGAGCCCAAAGTTAACCAACGGCTCACAACATGACGAAGGAAACTATGTCTAGCTAAAGTTTCTTCCAGTATTTCTAACTGTAAAGAATGATAATCTTCCCTTCTTGCAGGAGAGTTTGAAAAATTAATGAATATCTATAGCAAATCCATCAATATTACAATCAATTTTATCAGTACCCTTACGTAGTGTTCCATGGATTATGTGTAAGCAATATGTACCCAAATAAATTAGTACTGGTAAACTTTGCTTACTCAGTTCACTATTTATTTGCTTTAAAACAGCAAAATTAACTCTTAGTCCACCCATTAACAAACGCATTAATTTTTCTAAATTCAAACCATTATTTTGAATAAAACGTACAATTTTTACAATTTTATTGGGTTCAACATGCCCTAAAAAATGTGATTAGAGGTAACAAATGACATTTTTACCTTGTTTATTAGACCAATATGAGATGTAAATATCCAACTGTTTCTTTATTTGTTTTGTAGTAGTTTCATCGAAAAGTAAAACAAAATATGAAGTGCCGATATTCCGAAACAAGAGTTTTGAAATACGGACCTAATCCAAAATTTCCCCGTAAATGTTAGCTAAATGATTCAAAGATGAAAAAGAATAATTATTTTTTATTGCCACCGAAACTAAAATGGTTTCAGCTTTAATGGTTTTCTCTGATGTCGTTTTGGGTAGCCATGATTTGTTGTTCACTACTACAGTCGATGTCGAGGATTCAGATGAAGTTGATGACTTGATAGTAAATAGTGTTTGATTCTTGTAACAGTTCACAGCATTTTTGTATTTTAATCCATCAGCATGAGCAAGCACTCGCCTAAAACCCATATTTGAAACACTGAATTTGCTTTTGCAAACAAAGCACTCAGCAGAACGAACATCGTCAACACTTCGCCACCCGGTTTTGATTAGGCATTTATTCCCATCTTGCAGTTCCAACCATTTGTTAGAAAATTTAGTTTTTCTTGGCATTTTTAAAAGAAAATTAATTGTTTTCAAAAAATTAAATTCTGAGCTTGCTAATAAACATTCTTCAGAACATCCATCAAAATCTTTCAAAATGGTGCGATAAGCATTTCATGCATGCAGATAAACGTAGGTGAATAATTCTCACAATTTCTCCATCATTCTAAATAGTTGTGCACTAATAAAACCAGAATCTTTGTCTTTAAAGGCAGAAAATAGAATTTAATGGTAAACTCAAACCTAAATTTTTTGACGTCAGACATTCGTGAGCAATGGCTGAAAACGAGGCGGAGACAAATGCATGGCAACCCTATTTCCAGTTTGAAAGAGAATAAAAAAAAGGGGATAATTTTCTTTTTCTTTTTGCAGAGAAAGCAGTTGAAAAAAAAATTTATTCCACTGAAAGAAAAATTTACTACTGAAAAATATAAAATTATTAATTAAAATTAAACTTTCAAAAGAATGTGATAAAAAAGTAAGGAATTCCAGGATTTATTTTGAAAAATAAGGACATTTCAGGAAGTTTTTTAAAAAATCAGGAATTTCAGGACAACTCCTAGCCCTGGATTTTTCATGATCCATTATATGTCATCAAATTATGTAACAAAAGCAACCAAAGGCCTAAATAAAAAGTAATCATGAATATTTTTGCCATCTGCTTCTACTTGCCAAATTCAAGAAAAAGCTAGATATCATTTGTAAGGCATTGTATTTTTCATATTAAATATTGTTAAAAGGAAAGACGATTTTTAATTTATCACAAGAAGTGAGAAAAACATTTCATTTTCCTATGGAAAAGATATATTAACATAAATGAATATACTTATAAAGATATGAAATAAAACTTTGTAAATATATAAGAAAATGCAATTTGAAAATATTCAAGGTATGACTTGTCATTTTCCAGAATTGTACCTTCTGGGATTCATATAGCAAAAATCCTAATTGAAAGAAACTTTTAATTTCATATCAAAAGCAGCCACTAACTTGGTAATAATAAGATTCTTATTTAAACTTTAACTCAAAATTCAGAGCAATAGGTACACAGCAAAACTAAAATTTATCGAGACCACAGTTTAAGGTTTAATTGCGACAAAAAATTTTCTTGATTTTAAACATCAAAGAACATTTTTTTAAATTTAAAGTATAAATTAAGTTTTGGGGAAAGATTTATTTTTACAAAACTTATGAATAATATTTTTGATAATATTCTTAATTAGTCTACCTTACAGATTATGAACTAAACTCAGGATGATAAAAAATCAAAACAAGTGAATTCAAAACGAACTTTTAAAATAATAGACAGTGGCAAATAATTTACAGGCCATTTGAAACAATTTTTTTATATAAATCCCTTCAGCATTTCAGACATTTAAGTGTTAATTAATGAAAATATGCAAGCCATAGTTTTAAAATAGTGTCATATTAAAATATAATGAACGATCATAACTACATACTTCATCAAATTAACATTCATTAATTCAAATTGACAAATTTTCTTACAAACCCCTTTTATAGATTATAATGAAGCAAAATACTTTTTATTATTTTATCAAATACTTTACTTAAAGTTAGCAAATTAAAAAAAAATAATGAAAAAATATTTCAGATAGTACTTAAAGGTATGAATTCGTATTAAATCATTACCGAGAAGTGTGTTCTTCATACTTGGCTTGAAGTTCAGCGATCATATTCAATAGTACTTCAATTTTCAATTTTAAATAATTATTTTCTTCTTTAAGCTTTTTCAGCAACTCGTCATTTACATCTTCAGGGGAAGATTTTTCTTTTACAATCCAGTTTCCATCTTCGAAATATGCAACATGTTTCTCCCCTTTTACACTTATTATTTTGTCCTCTTCATTCATGGATTCATCTTTATCACGAATAGGCTCTAAACTTTCACTTCTCGATCGAGTTAGGAAAAGCTTTTTGCTGAAGGCCATAGCTCTCAACTTTTTTATACTGACTTACTTCAAATATCCCTCTGTATGAAATTCTAGATTCTGATATAAACACAAAATACAAATAAAAGCGGTCAGATTAAAGTTGCCAAAAATAAGGCTAAAAAAATGAATTATTTGAAGCTTCAGAGTAGGAACTCCCATGGAGGAAGAAAATAGGAGGAGTAACCCTATTCGTCACAGTTTGACGCATGTGTCATATCCCCTCTGTCTTCCAAAACATTACACTAAAACATGTTGTTTATTATAAAGCTACTTGTTGAATTTCTTGTTAATTGGAATTTTCTAATTTTAAATAATTATGGTTGCTTGCTGTGCTTATGGACGTACAAGTAGACCTTCAATAAAAATTCCTGGAGTAACTTTTCATAGGTAATTTCATTAATATTTTACACTTTTTGCACACTAAAGTTAATGTTTCCAATCCGGTTGCCTGTGTATCATATTGCTCAATTTCATATGACTAAAAGCAAACGTGAAAAAAATATAAACTGATTTTTTGCAAAATATATGGCTTGAAATCAAACATTGATGTTTTACTTATCTATTAACTTATTTTTGCATTATTCGGTTTCCCTTGGAAGAAGAAAGGAAAACATTTTGGGTAAAGGCAATCAGGATAAAAGATTGGTCACCAACACTTTATACGAAAATTTGCTCTTTACATTTCGAAGAACATTTCTTTGACAGATCGATGACTCGAGTTCTTTTGAAAGAAGATGCTGTGTTTAGAATATTCCCTGAATATAAATCCCCCAAATATAAAATTTTTTTCAATAAATTTAAAAATTAATGCTGGAAGAATTTCGTTTTTATTTTAAAAAAAACATTGATAGCTTAGATATTGATAAAAGCTAAGTTAGTATAAAAAAAGAACAATAAATCTTAGATATTTATATTTATTTTATAGATTTATTTTTTTACATAAACAGGCACAAAGATTTTGCCATTATAAATGAATCCTTCTCATTATTAGTTACATTCTTAAAATTTAATGTGTTTATATATACCTCGATATATAAATAAATATATATATATATATATATATCCAGGAAAGGGACCTGGATATTTTCTATATATAGAAAATATCCAGGTCCCTTTCCTGGATATTTTCTGGACGATAAGCAATACCACTTTTGCGCCAGATCAGTTGGCGTCTAAAATCCGATGACAAACTGAACCTACATTCATCTGAGAATAGTACGCATGCCCAGTCCAGTTCATTGCAATAGCGATGCTCACGACACCATTGCAAACGGGAGTACGGTGCTGTATGGTCAGTGAGACACACACAACAGGTCTGTGGACGTATAGTCCTCCTCCCCTCAAACGTCTGGCATCAGTTTTTCGGGAGATTCGCTTTCCTGAGACAGCAAGAAACTGATTTGCCACCTGCTGAACTGTGGTGCGTCTGTTCCTTTTTGCTGATAAGACGATATATCTGTCTTCTGTAGGCGTCGTACTTTTAACACAACCTCCCTCGTGCCGCCTCTACACATTCCAGTAGTTTTAAATGACTTCCACAGCCGTGAAACCATGCTGTGAGCGATGTCGAACTCCCTGGCAACATGTGTTATTTTTCGCTTTTCTTCGTACCTTCTAACATTTTGGTCACGCATAAAACCATCTAAGTGATGTCGGGAAGACATGCCAAAAATTTCAAGTTCGTCTATTAAATATTTTCTGTAAAACTTTGACTTGAAACAACTGTCCACACGCGTCAAAACCCTTAAAGCTCTTATGAACGCTATCACGTGATGAACAGACGTGGAAAAAAATTTGCATACGCATACTTCTTCTTACTATATTCCGAACTTATTCTGATTTTCCACATTTTGCTTCCTTTTATTTTGTGGTTGCTATGGATGATAGTGTTATCCATCCTCAGCAATTGTCCAGCTGTGTAATTTTCACACCAGTAATATCATAAACGTATGATTTCTAAGACTAACCTCATATGAACCAATAAACAGTAGTTTATTAGAAAATTTTATAGGCGTATCCACTCTTATTTTTAACATGACATTGTTATGACCATGTTACAGGAAAGAGATGTTTAATGTTCCTCAGGAATATAGTGTTTCTATTAAACTTTGCCAATTTTATTTTCGCTTAATTGATCTACAGAATTGTCTATAAATAAATATTTGTGGGATCACATCAGAAATTAAATTTTAGAATTTTTTATTATCTTGTTCTGACATATAATAGAGCCATAAGTATAAATGTTAAAATATGGGATTTGTGTGTATGTCTCAATAATAAGCAGTATGCCAGCTTATGAGCGGTCAAAAGGAATACAGGAGATTAAGTGCATAATCTTTATGTTAGTACTTCATATAAATTCTATAAAATATTTGTAATGCGACAAGAAACTAGAACGTCCTTTGAAGAGTTTATCTCATTTTTTTTTTCGCAATTTATGAGACATTAAATTTCATTTAATTGTGTTTCCTGGAGAGCATACAAGTATCCTTAAACTAAAAGCATATAATTGATCCTAAATCAGATTTTAATACGAAAGGCATACTTTTCATATTTAATCAACTTTAAATATTAAAGGAATGCTAATATTATGGTTAAAAGGAAAAATTTAATTTTACAAGCATAATACCTTTTTATATATTCTGGTTTTCAAAAATAGTGAACAATATTTACGTTAATAAATAACTTTAAGTTCGTATATTAAATCTTTCATGTAAAACTTTAACTCGAAACAACAACTGTCCACAAGCGTCAAAACCTTTAAAGCTCTTATATACGCAATCACTTGATCAACAGACGTGGAAAAAATTTTGCATACGTATAATTCTTCTTACTATATTCCGTACTTATTCTAATTTTCCACATTTTGCTTCCTTTCATTTTGTGGTTGCTATGGACGATAGGGTTATCCGTCCTTAGCAATTGTCCAGAAGTGTATATATATATTTATAGGTATTATTATCAGACCAAGTTTACAGTATTATGGAAAAAAGATTTATTTGCTACCAAAAATATGCATTACTTAATTTATAGTATGAGAATGTTATTTAATTATTACACAAAATTATTCTTACGGTCGTATTCACCGTCAACCTCGACCGCTAGGTACGAGCGAAATCTCGGGTCAAAGCTGAAACGGTATTCACCTTCAACTTCATGAGGAGTAACCGAGGAGAAAATCTGGCTATGTTCGGCAGACAGCAAACCTGTGCACCGCGTTGCTGGTGGATGGTGTTTCATTGGTGTCTGTTTTGTGGATCTTTGGTGTCTGGTATACCAGCCAAACACGAAACAATCACGTGATTAATGACGCTACTCGAAATATTAACCAATGAAAGTTTATTTACAATTTGACTGCCATTTTTATTCTTGTATATATTTTCGATTTCAAAAAATATAATCATGCTCAAAACTCCGACAAATATAGCTTGCAATGCTCTGATTGTTTTATCAGCAGCAAATATTATTGCCCAGGTTTGATTGGAAGACAGCAAAAAAGGGAAAAAAAAAAAAAAAAGACGGAGAGGTCCTGATAGATCGTGGATAAAACGCCGAGAAGAACTTGGAGCGAGAAACACCTTAATTGAAGAATTGCGATTAGAAGATGTTCATTCTTATAGGTAAGTTATTTTTGATACATTATAATCTTCTATACTCTTTATGGTGTGCCTGAAATTTGATTCTTTCCTTGTTTATTTATTACGAAGATTATTTTACTGGTGTTATTTTAATGTGTAATCATTGTCTTTGCATGTAATTTTCTCATTTATAAGCATTTATTGGACAAAGAAAAATATATGTTAAGTATATGTAGCTATATTCAATGTAAACATATAATTTGCTTGAAAGTATGTAAATTTACACAGTTAGAACTCTATTTAAATATTTTATTATAAAAACTGTATCTATATTCCCAAAAATTATTAATGTGAAAATGGTTACTTACTAATTTATTAGTTAGTTCATGCACTTAAATATAAGTAATATTAATATATAAATTAAGTTGCATCCTCAATATTTGATTTCATCATTTACTTTTTCTTTTAGGAAGTATCTAAGAATGGATGAAAACTCTTTTGTGTTTTTTTTATCGATCATTGAAGGGGATATAAAACGACAGGATACAGTCATGAAGAATGCCATCAAACCTGATGAGCGGTTAGCCATAACCTTGAAATTTTATGCTACTAGAATGACCTTTCGGGAACTGCCATATATTTTCCAGGTGGGTGAGAGAACAGTTTCTAATATTATTCAAGAAGTGACTTTGGCCATCGTGAAAAATATAAAATTCACTTTTAAATGGCCTGAAAATCAAAATGATTGGAAGGAAATTGAAAGTGGATTTTCATTTCGGTGTAATCTTCCTAACTGTGTAGGTGCAGTAGATGGAAAACGCATCGTGATGTGAAAGCCAAATAATTCCGGATCTCATTACTATAATTTATAACAGTACTGAGTCCATTGTATTACAGGCTATAGTTGATTCAAATCTCGTGTTCCGATACATTGATGTGGGTGTAAATGGTTGCATCAGTGATAGAGGAGTTTGGGATTGATGCCGTATCAGTCACCTCCTAAATCAAAATAAAATGCAACTACCTTGCAATGAAGTTTTGCCAGGAAGTTCTATGACTACTGTGCAATACTTTGTAGCAGATGCTGCGTTTCCTCTTTCCCAGCACCTAATGAAATCATATCCCGATAGGTCATTAACAGCACCACAAGCAATTTTTAACTACAGGTATCACTTTTATATATGTTATAATAAATAATAGTGTTTCCAAATCAAAATTATGACAGTAATATTGAACTCTATTTGTAATAATATTCCGAATTTGTATGATTATTTTCTATGTGCCTAGAATTATGTAATGATACTTTTCTTTTAATATTTACCATGATATAACATTTTAGATTGTTTTATTTCCATCATTATTTTTCTTTAAATCAACAAGATTAATGCATGAATGAAATAAATTTACAAATTTTAAACTTTAAAAATAGAGGTGAATTAAATTTAATTTATAATTTTTAAAGCATATCTTTCTTATAGGCTGTCAAGAGCAAGATGTGTCGAGTGTTCTTTTGGAGTGTTGGCTTCAAGATTTCGGTTATTTCAAACCAATATAAACTTGCAACCTCCAATTGTGAAAAATCTTGTCATTGCTACTTGCAGCCTACACAATTATTTAATATCAAGGATCTCTACCTATGCAAGCAATGACCAAGATACTGTTATGAAAGAATCTGTTTTTTTATTTATGAATCACATATATATAAAATTTAGGGTATAAAAATAATTTTCATTTACAATTTACAGATCACCATCCCAAAACATGAACTTGCCTCCTTCTTCTAGAAATGCAACAAGTATTGCCAAAGAAATGCGGTCTAAATTAACCCATTATTTTTTAACAGAAGCTGGAAGAGTTGAATGGCAATATCGAGCAGCAGGTATGTTTTATTTTGTTTAGCTTAAATCACAAAATGAAATTAAAAAAATGCATTCACTAAAAATTTAATATTTTTAACAAGTTTAATCCCATTTAAAGGAATAAATTTTTTGCTTATCTTTTATTACAATTTAACTATTTGTGAATGATTAAAATATATATACATAATTCTTTTATTTGATTTAAATTTATTCATAGATTTCAGAATTTTTTTAGGTTAGGTTTATATACATAAGGAATATTTCTCTTAATTTGAATAAGAATTATGATTTAATTGCTAAATATTCTACAAGTTTGTTTGCAAATTGAAAAGAAAAATTGAATTAGTTTTTAGAACTAATATAACTGTAACAAAATTCATATAATTATCTTGAATAAAAAACTTGATTTAAACTCTGACAAACAAATATATCCATTATTTTTGTGATAAAATCAGCTCATACTGGAACTTTAGTTTCATTTTGTGGTTTAAGTTAAAAAAATGCAGTCACTAACAATTTAATCATTATTATGTTTTAAATCAATTTAACTATTTGTGAATGATTAAAATATATATACATAATTTGCTTGACTTTGTTGGTGTGCAGTTACTAGTAAGATTTATCTTGTAATCTATTATATTTATATATAGAGCAATATATTTTGTGAAATTTACTTAACTCAATTATTTGTGTCTTTACAGGTTTATCTTGAAGAAAATTTGTATCTATTACATTAAATGTGTATAAAGTGTAACTTTTTCTTGTTAAATAATCTTTAACATTATAAAAAAGTAAGCAATCATCAAATTAATTAACTCATTATAAGTTTTGATAGCAAAAGTACAAGAAAATATTTCTTTATAGATTAAATTTTAATAAATCAATCACAGAATTCCATAAAATATTTTTTTATTCCTCAGAAATTAAAGAATGCACTTCATTGTGCATCTTCAACATGAAAGCACGTTTCTTAGCCTTTTTTAAATCTCTAATTACTACATTCATGTAGCTTAAGAAGTTATCAATTTCATCTGGGGTTTTTTTTAAACTCGCAGCTGCCTCATTCATTACATTGAAGCATCTCTTACACATCTCTTTATTTGTTTCTAGTGCATCAGCATCGGACTCCACTTCTTCAGAATACGCAATCAGAGTGCTGCTATCAAACTAAAAAAGAGCATACAATAATAAATCCCCCTGTGTTTGTAATTTATATACATAATTACATTTTATATATATTTATAATAAAACTTTTAATATTTTCATTACACATTAAAACATCAAACTACATGCATTAGTATACTTAAAAATACCAGTTTTGTAATAAATTTCAGTATTTCAATTAAAATATTCATTTACGCTGATTGAAAAAAATCAATTTATTGAAACTATTTTGTACAGAGGAATTATTTATTGAAAACTGATTAAATGACAATCTATATGAAAATTTAGAAATGAAATACATTCAACTGCAAAAGAAATAAAAATATTATCCATTTCTATTATCAATAATGAAGAGTTTCAAGACACAATTGGTACACAAGTCATTTTATTAGCCTAAGACTATGTTTGTTTGAATAATTATTTGAAAAAATATTTCAATGATAGTTTTGAGACTTAAAAATTTTATGCTGCTAAACAATATTTCAAACTATATGTTTAGCAAGTAAACTACATAATTTATTTTTAATCAAATTATAAAAAAAAATTACCTCATTTTCATCTTTCAAGAACAGCATTGATGTGAAGTGCACCCATCTGGATTTATACAGAGAATTTCTACCAGAACCTGAGGGCTTATTTTTAAATTTTTTTACCTCTCTACAAAATGAGGAGGTAAATTCTTTCACTTTTTTTTTAAAGTTTCAACTGAAAAAATAATTTTTTTTTCAAATTATCTTTAAAAAAATTTTTAACAAATAAATTTTAAAATGTTCAATATTAACACAATGCTAGAGAGAATTCCATACTAAGATATTTAAAATAATTGTAATAGACAATTTCCATATGGATTGGTTGAGATGAAACAACATTAAGCACTTGATTACACACATGCAAACTGATAAAAATTTAATGAAAAGTATCATTTTGGAGAGTAATTTTATTTATAATTATTGTATTAACAAGCTGTAAATGTTCTTATAAAATTACATAGTGAAAATTTTTTTATCAAGAACTTTAAGGATCCAAATATTATAGAGTTCTAAAATAGTTAATCTTTTACAAGCACATAATTTAAATAACATTTCTAAAGATTAATTCAACTGCACATGCAAATTATTTAAGACAAAGTTCACAGTTCTTTGAAATAAATTCTTAAACTATGAATTATAGACTGAATTGTGATCAAACTTTTTTAGTACAAATACTTATGCATTTTCATTATATTAAAAATTCTAAGTTAATAAATAATTATATTCCATTTCATAGTCTTTCATAATATTTAAATAAAAACTCAAAAAATAGAAATACATTTATTTATTATATTAAAGTTCAAACATTTAATGCATTCATAAAAGTAGTATTAAATATAACACTATATTGTATATTATTCAAATTAAAATTTCTGCAGAGTTTTAAATGCAGTTTCAATTAAAAACGTTTTATTCAGTTAACTTTTACTAAAAATATTCAAAAAAAATTTTTAACTTAACTTTAAAAAGCAAATTGCTGAGGAAGAATTAAAAAAAAAAATAGTTGTTAAAAAGCTAGTGAAATCTTACCAGAGAAATGTTTCTCAAAATTGTTAGTTATTTCTCCACTAAGATCTTTATAAAGTTGAGATTTTTTATTAAAATAATTTTCATCTTTTGGGTCCCACATGCGTCTGTTACCTATTGAAAAATATATAATTTTTAAATAAAATTGAAAACATAAATATATATTAGAAAACAAAAAATAAAATTCTAAAAAAAATTTACCATTTAAATTAAACTTCCTTTCAAAAATTCATTTGTAAATTCTTCAATTTCTAGAGAAAACTTCCATGTTGTCCAAACGGCACAAATCAAGTAAACATGCACTTGTCACTCGGTTGTGGATGAAAAAAATTAAACATGATGAATACTTCGTTAGGTGGAAAGCTCCACCTCAATTTGGTCTTACGTGACGTCATTTCATGGATAGCCTGTAGATATCTCGTAGACATCCAATGTGTCCGGGTAACGGTGACCAGGTTTACTGTCTGCCTTCAAGAACCGTACTTTCCTATTCAGCAAGGTTAAACCTGACTGCGCATGTCCAATTTATATATAGGATAAGTGATCATGCCCATTTCTTTTCAACTCTTGTGCACTTCTTAATGATTATTATTTGCGAAATAAATTTCAAATGTGTTGTAATTTAACGATAATTATTATATAAACTAATTTATATTATAATCTGCAGCGCGTAGAGTTTCTTGAGAACTAGAATGTTGTAAACGGAATATTAGACATAAAAATAAACCTGAAAAAGGATGAAATGGAAATCCACAAGTGGTATCTATTGACGAAAATCTAGGCCAGATCTGAATATAAGAATATCCCCAAGATTTAGAACAAAACTGTTATTTCAAATGAAGATATTCTTCTAGAGGTGAACGGACAAGTCTGTCGCCACTTCTCTGTAGCTTGAAATTGGTGATACAGTAGAGGTGAGCCAATTAACAATTTCAAGTGATCTTCAAAGTAAGCAAACTTATTGCGACCACATTATATTAAAATTTTACTGATAGCACTGTCTTCCCTCCATTGTCTTCTATTGTTAAGATGTTTGATAAAAGAAATATTTAAATTGCAAAAACATCCATGATCCTTATGGATAAATATGTGTAACTCCAAAAAAGATGTAATAGTTAAAAGAGTAAATTAAGGAAAGATCATGGTTTTTAATATCTAGTTAAATGTTATATAGAATTACATGAAAATGTGTGAATGTTTAATTTTATTTTAAACTTTGCTACTTATGCATTATCCTGTCAACCACTTCCGTAAAAAAAATTGTTTCCTTGTTGTATTTTGTAGCTTACTGACTATTGATATTTATTTAAACTTCATTTTATAGTTTCATTTTTAATCACTGCAAACTTTAAGCTTATGATTAAAACTTGGAAATTTTAATTTAAAATTTTTTTAACTATTTATTTATAGAAACTATAAATTAGCCTCTTTTCTCCCTCAAATGATGAAAAAATTATTATAACTACTATTTGGCAGTTATAATTATGCATTGGGATAGTTATGTATTATCGCGATACATAATTATATTTTTATTAGATATAATTATGTATCTGGATAATATGTTCGTACATTTAATTCATACTTAGTTCTCTCATAACTTATTGAAGTTAAATAAACTTTTTTTAGCAATTTTTTAAAGATTTGACTCTTATGTTTCCTTGCAGATCAATGAAAAATTCTTTTACATCGTCCAGTTCCCCAGTTGTGATTGGAAGTATTGATTGCACACGTATACCGATCCTCTTACCTGAGGGAATTGATGCAGAAAGGTTTCGTAACAGAAAATGTTTATTTTCAAATTGTGTGCAATCATTGCATCAGCAGACTTATTAGCTATAAAATAAAGCATTAAAGTGACTTGTGAGTACCTATAACAATACTGTTATAAAGAATGGAGTGGGGACATGATTTCTGAAGTGATGCAAGCACTATATACAGAAGGTACCATCCCTTGGTTGACAGTACGTATCCCTGTAAGCCATATTTACTTACTTCTGTAAATCAGCCCACAATGCAAGAATTAAGGTGAGTTTTTAATTCACATGTTGTCAAGAAATAAATTCCACAAATTTTTCTGAAGTCTTAATAAATTTCCCCATGATGTGTCTATAGTAACATAATGAATAAATTTTGGTTTTAAGGCTTAGTATCTATAATTATGTGTAACATTTTTCAGTTAGATCAGCAAATGATATTTTCAAAAATTATTATAAAAAACTAGGCTTGACTATGAAACAGTTAAACAGTTTAACTACTTCCATTAAGTAGCATTATTATTGTTTAATTGATAATAAGTTTGCAGTATAAAAGAATCAACATTAATCATTTATTCAATTAACACAAATTTTAGTACCATTTCTTAATTGTGTAGTTAATTTGAATATTTTCAACTCTTCTATAAAAATAAGAAATTTTTTTTCAGCAGAACTATATTTTGATTTGTAAATTTTACTTGCCTTTTAATATATTAATTTTAGACTTGGGTTACAGAAAGTTGCAATGTAATGCCTTTTATTGGTTTCTTAAATATACTAAATACAATTTATAAACTTTGAACTATGGGAAAAAATTCACCAACATGATTATTGCAGTAATTGTCAATATTTGGAAATTTTCCTTGTCAAATTAATGATATTGAGTTTGGAATTTAGTCAACAAACCTGATTTGTACTGATAAAAATTTACATCTGGTAATCCTTTATATTTTGATGCCAAGATGTGACTAGCAATGTGGCCGCTACAAAAAAAGCTAAACTAAGATGAATTAAATGTCATCGTCAAATGAAGTGATAGCTTATTCTACACTGAACTGATGTGAATTGGTTCTTTCTGAATGGTAACAAATGTGAAAAATGGGTACTTTTTATCCCGTAGACTTTTTTCCCTCGTAAAAGTATGTCAAAGAATTTTGCAAATTTTTAAATATTTTTTTCAAAATGGAAAGGAAATGCCAAATAGCTTACTAATATTTTCATTTTAACAAATGAATAAAAACTTTATTTGCAATTTATATGATGCTAAATTGCATCATTAAATAACATATATTTTTTCACAGGTATGGTCTACAGGATGATACATAAATGTTGAAATATATAGCAATGTTTTTAAATGTGTAGTTGTAACAAAATATAACCAAATAAAATTACTAACCATATTTTTTGATTTTATCATAATTTCACAATTCTAATGTGTAATAATGTACAATGGAATCAAATATTACAAAATAAATTTCCTACACTGACTACAAATTTAAAACTGCAACTTAGATAATAAATCTTTACACTGAATTGTATTACTTCATTTGGTCAAATATGATTCTCATTAAATTATAATTTTTTTTCCCTTTGATGAAACATTAGTTGTGAACTACTCGTGAGAGCTAGTTTTCATATCTAAGTTGTATTTTTTCTATTCACACACACATATATATATATATATATTTACTTTATTTATCTATTTATTTTGAGATAATACTGAAGCTTTGCTTTAAGAATTCTGACATTTACTGTTTCTTGTTATTTGTTAAAATAAAAAAAATTTGTCTATGCATAAACAAAATATAAATATCTTTTTTTAATTAATTTACTATTTTTAAGAAATAAGCTAGTAAGTTAATTATAAATTATTTTTGTGTTTTACTATATTTTTAGACTTATACATACTTAAAAATTTGTATTTTCTATTTGATTACTTAAATGTAGTTTTGTTTATTTGAAGGGGTTGCCAAAATTTTTGCTTTTAAACATATGAAATTGTAAAAATTTACTAAGATATTTTAAAAATGCTTTCTTCATACATTTTCTAAGAAAACCAATCTTTAATAATTCCAGGTTTTCTTTATCAAAGTGATCTGTATTTAGGAATATGTAATGTATTTCATTTTTCTGGACACTTTATACGAATATTTAACATAGACATGCTATTGTATTCCTCACCTCTATAGTTATTACATAATTTTAACCACACCAAACTATTCTTGACTTTTTTAAGAATTACATTTTTTATTTCTGTGTTTTTATCTTGTGAGATTTAATTATGAATTTACATCTACTTACAAATATATTTTTTTCTATTTTGAGTATATCAAAGATACTCCTGCTACTTCATATATCATACTAAACAAATAATGAAATTATTCCTTTTCTATATTTATTAATATTAGTTGAGTTAAATACATAATATAATAGTGAATATTTTAAGATTTTTATTAGATATATCAGATACTTTTCTCATTTAACTAAATGCCTTATTTTGCTGGAGTTGCTGTTATACATTTTTAAAGTGATTCTGTGAAGTAAGGCATTTAATTTTGTTATTCATAAAAAAAATGGAGAAAAGATTAACTTAAATTACAAGTTTTGCCTTTTAAAAAATACTTTCTTTACTATTTTAAAAGATGAAAAATAGTTCTAATTGAATCTTACTACGTTCATATCCAGTTTTCATATCAAGGCAGTATTTTTTTTTCCTATTCAAATATATGTTATTATGTTGAGATTTGTAATGAAGCTTTGCTTTTAAAAAGTTATGACATTTACAATATCTTGCTATATATACAATATTTTTAATTTCTACATACTTAAAAATTTGTATTTTCTATTTGATTACTTAAATATAGTTTTCTTTATTTGCAGGGGTTGCCAGAATTTTTATTTTTGAACATACAATATCGTAAAAATTTAGTAAGATACTTTAAAAATGCTTTCATCATACATTTACTTAGAAAACTAATCTTTCAATAATTACTGGTTTTCTTTGTCAAAGTGCTCTGAATTTAGGAATATGTATTTCATTTTTGTAGATACTGTATATGCATATTTAATATATACAAATTAATATGCTACTGTATTCCTCACCTCTATAATTATTACATTATTTTAACTACGCCAAATCTATTCTTGACCGTTTTAAGAATTACATTTTTTATTTCCGTGTTTTTAGCTCGTGAGATTTAATTTTGAATTTAACATCTACATATTTTTTTCTATTTTGTGTTCATTGAAGTTACTCTTGCTACTTCATATATCATACTAAACAAATGATGAAATTATTCCTTTGCTATATTTATTAATATTAGCAGAGTTAAATACATAATACAATAGTGAATATTTTAAGAGTTTTATTATATATATCAGAGATAGTTTATCATTTAACTAAATGCCTTACTTTGCTTGAGTTGCTGTTATACATTTTTAAAGTGATTCTGTGAAGCAAGGTATTTGGTTTTTATATTCATAAAAAATGGCACTAATGTTAATTTATAGAACAAAGGTTGATTAAATTAAAAAAAAAAAACAAGTTTTTGCCTTTTAAAAATAAGTTTGTCTTTCTGTACTATTTTGAAAGATCAAAATGAATTTTAAAAAATAGTTTTAGTTGAATTTTATATGTTTATAATATATGCAAATTTTGATTTCTTTATAATTTTTCGAAAAAATAGCATTTATTGAATTTCATTTATTGCATTACAAACTATTCTTAAGTTACATCTAAGACCATATTTGAGATAATTCCTACATGTAATTTTAAAGGATAACTGTATTTCAATGTTTATTTAAGCAAGAATAATACAAAGTAGTCAGAATGCAAAAGTATTTCCTTTAAAAAAATATAGTAAAATAACACATAGCAATATTTTTATAGAAAAAAATATATGTAATTTAATTGTATTAGAAAAGTTGGTTCTTGTTGAAAATAGTTAGTAAATTATAGCAAAGTTTGTGCACTATAAAATATATCTATCCAGAATTATATTAGTGTTAAGAGATTTAAAATAAATACTAGGGTAAAAAAAATGAGAAATAAATTTTCTAATTCTTTAATCATATCTATAATATATGAAATAAATATTTAAAAAAAAATTTCAAAATGCAGATGATTTCGTCAACATGTTTACCAATTACAAAAGTAATTTGGTACTATTCTGATTAGCGTCTAGGCCCTCAGGGGTGTAGTGTAACAGGCATCCTCGTGGTGCACCCTGAGTAACGATAAATCTCTTACAGCCTTCGTCTTTCTCTTGCAATCTTTTTCTTTATGAAGGCATCTTCAACTTCTAAAAACTGCACTTTTAAGTGCAAGAACAATACCAGTCTAAAAGTAATTTTTTGGAATGCTGGTGGCCTTACTCAGGACAAGTTCTCTGAGCTTAAAATCATTGTCCATCAAGTGAAACCAGATGTTGTAGGCATTGCCGAAAGTGATTCTGCTGCCGATAATTTGAAATCCTTTCCAATTGACCAGTATCAGTCTTTCTCTTTACCACGGTCAAGACAAATAGCCTCTGGGATTGTAGTTCTTGTAAAACGATCCCTTATAGCTGATACATTAGTTAAACATTCCATGAACGATCATGATCTGTTAGAGGCTTTTGAAATCCGTGTTTCGAAAAACAACGAAGCTTTTCGTATCACCTTTGTTTATAATCCTCCTAAGAACAAGCCAAACTTAAACTGTCTTATACAGGATTGGAACAAGCACTCAATCATACTTTGAGATTTCAATGCTCACTCCCAGAGATGGGGATACAAACATAACTGCTCTATTGGCAACATTCTTGAAAATTTCATTGATTCAAACCAAGTTGAGTACATTGAGAATTCAAGAAGTCTTCCTACCTTTCTGTCCTTTTCTGGTGAAACATCTCACCCAGACCTTTTATTGACTCTTCCTAATCTCACTCCTCTTATTAATTATGATCTCCTTTCCGCTCCAGGTGGAGCAAGACATAAAATTCTTTTCACGAAAATCAATAAACCTGAATTCAAGGAGGAACCCATTGTTACAAAATGGAACTTAAAGAAGGCAAATTGGCAAAAATATGCTGATTTTACTGACTCTCTCCTAGGAGACTGTTCGCTTGATTACAACAATGATAAAGCTCTTGACCGTATCATTTTTACTATTCTTGAGTGCGCAAAAGCTTGCATTCCAAGAGGACACAGGAAAGGAGCAAAACCTTTTTGGAACGATGAACTCCAATCTCTGAAGGAAGAGAGAGATCGAGCGAGAATCCTTGCTGAATCCACTGGTCTCTTGAAAGACTGTATTAATTTGAGACCAAAACAAGCCCTACTCAAAAAGAATATTTTAAGCTCTAAACGTGCTTGTTTTAATAAATTTCTTACTGACTTGGACTATCGTAAAGATGGAACTAAGGCCTTTAAATTTGTATCCACTCTTAATGGAAAAAAGACCCAACCTTGTAAAAAGCCAATTGAGGCTTATGGAAAGCTTTTGACCTCTGACAAAAATATTGCTGATACTTTTTGCAGTCATTTTCGTACAATTAGTAATTTTAAACGAAAAGCAAAAATTCGAAAAGACGAAATAAGGCCGAACTCTGTAAGCGACTCCAGGTCATGCCTCTTCTCTGTTCCCTTCTCCAATGAAAAATTCAAAAATGCCTTAAGGCATTTAAAGCGTGGCAAGAGTGCAGGACCTGATAAGATTTTACCAGAATTTATCCTAGAACTCGGCCTGAAAGCCAAGTCGAAACTTTTAGAATTTATTAACAGAACTTGGGGTGGAACACTCCCGGCTTTATGGCGAAAAGCTAACATCATTCCAATCCTGAAACCAAATAAAGATCCATCTGACCTGAATTCGTTTCGACCCATTTCTCTGACCTGTATTTTGAGCAATCTGATTGAGAGAATGATCGTTGATAGATTACAGTTTTTTCTTGACGGTAAAGGTTTTATCTCTGAGAGACAAGCTGGGTTTAGAAGGAACTTTAATACTACAGAACAAATAGTCAGACTCAATCAACAAATCAAAGATGGTTTTCATAGAAAAGAAAGTACTCTTGCAGTCTTTATCGACTTTAAATCAGCGTTTGACCGTGTTTGGCGAAAACTGTTACTAAAGAAGCTTCGTCAAATGGGCATCTCTGGCCATCTCTTTAAATGGATCTTTGATTTCCTTTCACAACGTTTTATTAACGTAAATTATGGAAATGCTAGATCGGGTTTCGGGCAAACTGCTCTGGGTCTCCATCAAGGTTCTGTTTTAAGCCCTGTTTTGTTCAATTTGATGATTAATGATCTCATATGCAACATCTCGAAGACCTGCCCTGATGTTCAGGTTTTGTTATATGAAGATGATCTGGTCCTTTGGACAACTAGCAACAACTTTCAAACACTAGAGAGGGTTATAAATTCTGCCCTGGACTTTTTATTGAAATGGACTAATGACAATGAATTCTCTGTCAACATTGACAAGACCAATTTTGAGCTTTTTACTTTGAGTACTAAACAGCATCAGATTACTTTAAACTTTGATGACAAACCACTCCACAGAACTGATTGTGCAAAATACCTCGGTATTCTTTTAGACCCAAGGCTCACGTGGAACAAACAGGCCTCAAAAATAACTAAAAATGTCTCAGGCCGACTAAATTTATTAAAAAGACTAGCTGGTGTTAAGTGGGGTGCCACTCAGTATGTTTTGGTCATGACTTTTAACTCTTTCATCCGACCGGTCTTCGATTATGGATCCGAAATTTTAATAACTGCCTCAGATACTGTTTTATCGAAACTCAATGTTGTCAAAACAGTGCTCTTAGGCTTATCACTGGGGGAGCCTTCTCAACTCCGATTCCAGCTTTGGAACTTCAGACTGGCCTTGACTGTTTGCACGATAGGAGAGTTTTTGCTACTTTGATTCTTGGTGAAAGGTTACTACGTAGGAATGGTTTTTGGACTAACTACAGACCAAGCAATCTGAGACTAAAAACACAACGAACATTTTTATCAGAATTCCAGAGAATTTCCAGCTCACTTGGCACTCCAAGTAATAGAGCCCTTACAGCCAGACACCCTGTCTTCCCAGGTATGCTGAAATATGCCACCCCTGTCTACGACCTTGTCCTTCCTGTCCAGAAGGGAGCCTCCCCTCAGGCAGAACTCAGGGCTGCTGCTCTTGCTACTATTAATGAGAGATACCCACTCGACAACTGGATGCACATTTATACTGACGGATCAGCTGAGAGAAGTACTGGGAGAGCGGGAGCTGGTGTCTTCTCCAAATTTTTCCAACTCAAAGAGCCTTTGGAAAAAAACTCTGACAATTTTGATGGAGAAATGTGTGCAATTTACATGGCTCTCCAAAAAATTTTAGATTTCTCGGAAATGAAATTTGTTCTTCTTGTTGACTGTCAGGCTACCATTCATACAGTGGCAAATTATACTCTCCTACCTACATCTATAGAATTTAACTGTAAGACCATCATTAACACTTTACTGTCTGCGGGAAAGGAAATTAAAATGGATCCCTAGCCATTACGGCTTGCCTGGTAATGAAAAAGCAGACAATCTCGCGAAAGCGGCTTCTTTTTTAAACCCTCCAAATACTCCTACTGGCTTGAGAAATGTCAAACTCCTTCTAAAACGGGTCATGCATCACCAGCGAAAAATTTATTACAAAGAGAAAGCAGCTGATGCCTCTTGGAGGACCCTTCTGACCTCATGTATCCCCAGAGATCTACCTAGATCTATAGGGGTCTCCTGCTTCAGGTTACTTACTGGGCATGATTTTCTCCAGAAACATCTATATCACATAGGGCTTGTGGATTCACCCAACTACATTTTATGTAGGGAACATGTTGACATGGATGGCGAACATATTTGGAAATGTTCTGCCCTCCAGGAAGCCCGCTCTTTTTCATATTTCAAGACGCTCTCCACTCCTGGAGATACTTCTTTTCTTTATTGGACTTGATGACTTATTATGCTCAAAAGAGCCAACATAAGACGTAATTAAAAAAAAAGTCTAGGCCCTCATATACTAGTTTCCTCCTCATTCCTCCCTGGTCACCTGTGCAGGTTCTTGCGCATGACGTCATTTCTCTGGTAGAGTCAGGTTATAAATATTATTGTTTACCCTTGTTTAGCACTATTAAAAACGTGTATTTGCTACTTTGTTCTAATTGATAATTTGATTACTATATCTTGGACACAAAATCAAGAAAAACGGCCCTTTTCAGGGCCAAATACTTCTGCTTCCTCAGAAATTTTTGATTCTACAATGAATAAAAATATAGAAGAATTTATCTTGTGTCAGAATTCAAATTCTGGTATTGTGTGAGAATTCTAATTCTGGTATTGTGTGAGAATTCTAATTCTGGTATTGTGTGAGAATTCTAATTCTGGTATTGTGTGAGAATTCTAATTCTGGTATTGTGTGAGAATTCTAATTCTGGTATGTGGGAGAGTTCAAATTCTAGTAAATGTGAGAGTTCTAATTCTGGTATGTGAGAATTCTGATTCTATTACGAGTGAAAATTCTGATTTTGTTATGTATGATGATTCCATTGTGAATGATATGATTGGCTGTGCGAATGATTCAAATGTGAATGAGAGTGATTTTGTTAGCCCTGATTGCTTAAAATCTTTTAAATACAAATACAATTTGAAACGCCATATTTACAAATTTCATTCTAATAATACTACACTTATTGATTCTTTGAAAAATCGTAATTCTATTGTATGTCAGGTATAAAGTTCTAATAATATGGCTCAGTGTGCCAAAGATTTGATTGAGACTGAGAATAATTTTACATGCCTTGATTGCTAAAAAACTTTCACAAGCAAATACAATTTGAAACACCATCAAATAAATTACATTCTGGTATATTGCTAAATATTAAACACATTTGCATCTAAAAGTTACACATTTAGTAACTAAATGCAGTATTTTGCTTATATTTTTTAATCCTCATTTGGCTTGGCAAATTGTAAATTTTGTGTTCAATTCTGATATTTTATAAGGATACTCTATTGTAATAAATTAAATATTAGTTTTAAATTTACTTCCACCATTTAAATAAGGAAATGAGTTTATAATTTTTTTCTTTTTATTAAATGAAAAAATTGCTTTTGATGGAAAAAATCTTGAATTTTCTTTTTTATAATAGATATAAATTTTACCATGTAAATTTTAACATTTGCATAGCAGTTACGAAGCATACATTAATCAGAATACCAAACTATATTCCTTTTTATGTAATTGTAATAAATGGATCGTTTGGTGAAATGCACAATAAAAAGTTAGCTATTCATATAGCTTTAAAAAAGAGATTCGCGAAATCAGTCTTTTATAATTTATTTCAAAAATCACCATTACTTACATTCAATACTAATACATTCAATTGCAATCACATCTCAATAATAAGTAGAAAAATATAAGAAATCTCTTATTGATCAGTATTAAGTTATCAATTACAGTTAAATATCTCATAAATGTATATTTATTAATGATTAAAATTTTCCACTTAGTTAATAGTTTACTACAACATAGATGTATAATATGCAATTTTCCAATGCAAAGATACAACGAAACCCGTAATATGACCAAATAGCAGTAGCATTACCGAATTGAAACAGAAACAAGTGGCAGTTGATCTCTTTCTGCATGCCAAATTCCTCGACATAAGTACTCTGCGCGTCAAGCTGCGCAGATGACCAAGGAAACATAGGAGGAAACTAGTATCTGAGGGGCTAGACATTTGTACTATTCTGTATCACATTTTTGTAAGTATTTAATCACGTGATTAATTTGACCAATGAGCGATGATTTTTTACTCATGGGTTGAACAGCCAGTTGTTTTACTACTATGGCTATCATGTTAACGCTGAATACCACTTTCTAATTCTTCGGTTCAAGTTACTACATTATCGTGTTTGAACTTCGGGTTAACCTTGTGGTCAAGGTTAATGGTGAATAAGGGGGTTCCTCCATGGGAAATCCCGAGCACATATTACTAGAGATTACTTCGGTGAAAACCTAGCTCGGCGAATATCTCGTGAATTCATCAAGACACAGTGACGTCATGTAGCATGACTATGTGACGTCATAGTTCTGTTAATCAAATGAAACTATATACATCACATTGAATACTTATTTTGACTGATGGGCAATATCAGTATCAGTTTTATGAAAATAGAAGTAGGATATATATATGTGTGTGTTGAAACCTAAAATGTGTAATTTTTTTTGACTTTTATTTATATTTTGATAATTTTTCTTAGAAAATATTGAAAACTATCATTTTTCAACAAAACTAGCGCATATTTCATAATTAAATTTAGTGAAAATCATTGAATTACATCATTGCTTTGAATATTATATAATTATACTTTTTAAATATATATTTGAGATAATTTCTAATATTAACTATAAATCTTTAGTAAAAATAACTATAAGAATTTCAATAAATAACAAATATATTATCAACACAATTTAAATAGTCTTAAAATATTTTTCAGTAAATTATTTTATTAAAAATAAAAATATATATATATAAGAATGCATTGAATCTTTAAAAATCTAAGATAATTCTGCAATGATAATTAATTTTTATTAAAATTTTCTCTCTCTCTCTTATATATATATATATATATATATATATATATATATATATATATATATATATATATATATATATATATATATATATATATATATATATATATATATATATATATATATATATAATTTTAATTATGTAATCAAAAGTAATTACTCATACAGACTTCAATAAATGCTTTCTAAGACCTTAATCCTCAATCGAAAAATGCTTACGTTATTGTATCATTATATTTAAACTTAGTTTGGTTAAGTAATACATACATAAATTGTTAATAAAAATTATTTAAATTCCAATTTTTTTAAATTTTAAATTTACTATTGAAATTATTTTATTAAAAATCTATAACGCCTAAGCAACCTCAGCAGCATAAAATATGTAACAAAATTACTGTTTCAGTTATATTCATTAAGCACAAGAACATGTTTTCAATAATATTTAATAAAGTATACTTAAGTGTAGAATATGTTCTTATGTGTATTTATCTAAATTAGTTTCAATATATATTTAAAAATAAAATAAAATAAGATTTTGAATTTCAATTTCTTTTCTTTTCATTAAAAATCCGTGTTTTATATTAACATGTATTTTAAAATTTACATAAAATTTAGAATTTAAATATTACTGTGTATTGAAAAAAGTATATTTTATATGGAAATTTATGAAAATAAACATTTTGTTACTTAAAAATAAATGGATGAGTCATGCTTCTTTTTTAATACCTTTTTCTTTATATTTTAGTTTCAGACTGAAAAAGAGAATCATAATTTCAGGTGAAATATTTATATATATTACGTATATATAAATTTTAATATATTTAGAAATTATAGTTATATAAAATTAAAAAGAATATTTTATCCAGTTCTAAAATTTATATCCTATTCAACGACCAAGATTGGTCTGTGATCCTATTATTGATTATTTTGATTATCGAAATATTATTTTATTCACTTTAAATGAGAAACTAAATTAAATTTTATTTACTTCATACAGGCGAAATTAAACATTCAGAATTAAAAAATATATATATATATAGTATTATTTTATGTATTTTCTGGAATTTTATCTTGAAAATGTGAAGTATAAATTTTTTTTCCCAATTATATTAAAATTTTACTTTTGGTAATTATTTCAACTTTAAAAATGGTAGGAAAAAAATGAGTAAAAATAACTCTTATTGAAATATTTTCATTTAATGCTCATTAAAGTCATCTTATCACTTATTATCTTTTTCTAATAAAAATATGTTTTTCTATGTGATATAATTTATAAACATACTTTGATAGAAGTTTTTCTACATTCAACATACATGTATTATCTTTAATGTTGCTCGATGTCAAATTAACTGGAAAACAATATTTAACATTTTTACTTTAAGACTTTTGGAAATGTTATCTATTATATATTTGATCAATAACTTAAGCAATTTGACCCTAATTGATAAAGGAATTGAATTTATGCAAAATTTCATTATTCAATTAAATACAACAATGTAAGAAGACTGATTCTCCACTAATATGGTATACTAGTTTAAATAATAATGCGCCAATTTAGAGTTGACTTAGTTACTTTATCGGGGATCAAAATTCCAATGCGGTTGACTGTGTTCGGATACTTCGATTTGGGATAAATGCGAGTCGTAGTACAAAGCAAGAAAACAATGGGTTGGTAAACAACAATTGCGTCATCTAATTGACCTAGAATTCTGAAGTATGAATTACGAAATCAACGTGTTATAAAATATTAAGTTATTTTAGTACTACGAGATATACTAATATAAGTTCTTTTCTCAGGGAATACTGTAATATTTATAATTTGTACTGATACTACTTTTACAAAGTATTATTTATCAAACATAATTTATAAAACAAAGGGAGAAAGGTATTACACTTGTAGGATATGGAAGTAAGTAGCGATATTGTATGATATATTTTAATTATTTTATTTTCAATGTTTCTAATACGTTCCCAGTTTAAATGCTTTACTTTTATTGAAAGTTTATTTTATTTGAAGAGTCTTTATTTAGTCGATCTGTAGGCTTAATGGCCAACATCTAATATTTTGCTTATTCGTATTGTTGGGTGATCGCGAAAATTTGTAGTGGTTTAGAATCAACCTTACGATATATATCTGTTATTAAGTTTACAATCTATGCTAAATTTGATTCTGCAATTGTAATTTCTACGTTTGTAGCTTTTTTCTTAAATACAATGATTTGTAAGTTTTAAAGCTTGAATAAAGGCAAAGTTGTTGATAAAATTATGGGCTAGTACTATTAAAAAAAGAAGCACTACCTCTAAATAATATTAATTGCTGTAATATCTGAAAAATCTTTGAAATAGCTGAAGCAATGTTTAGTAAGCATTTGACGGTAGTATCTTCCACATGCATGGCCCATTGAAATTATTTTAATGTATAAATCAAAATATTGAAAAGTTTAAAACTTCAAAATATTCTGAGAAGCAGCTAAGGCTAAATCCTGGAAATTAGTATGGGTGCCAAACCTGTAAATTACTTCACTGAAAATATATTTGTTGATTCTATGCTATATTCGATTGTACATTATTTTTTTAGTGTTTTAGCTATACTGTGTTTTATTTTTCTAGATTTGTAATTGAAAAATAAATGTGAAATTTTAAGTTGATTATTTTCTTATAATTTAAAGTTAAATCGATAATATATATTTGGATATTATAATTTTATAAAATTATTTAGTTTGTATTTATAATTTATACTTTTAAAGTTGTTTTTAAAATCAAGTTGTTTGTTTTTATATTTTTACAAGCCAGTTACCAACGTTTGAAGTTACTAGAAAACAACTAGATTATCGGTATAAGTTCAGTATCTCCATATATGATTTCTCGCCAAATCTGGCGCCCTTTGTTTATTTCATAGTGTTGCCGATTTCAGCTTTTGTTTTTATTGTAGTTTTGCCAAATTCAGTTTTAGTCACTATTTCTTTTTTTTTTTTTTTGTTGCCACTATTGATTTTTCTTGTGTTTTACAGCCATTTAAATTTTACTTCGACTTTCATTGTTCTATAACATTCTTTGTTCCACGTTTCTATTGGAATTGGAAGGGATTTTTCCTCAGTTGGGCTTCGTTGTCACCAGCGTCTAATCATCGTAAATTCTTTTTTTTTACGATTTCTTTTACATTATTTCATTTTATTTGATTTATTTATTATATATATTTACTATCTTATTAATTTAATTTATTATCTTTTACATTTTTGTTAAATACAATAAATAATTACAGATTTTAAATTCTACCTTGCAATGTATATGTTTCATAAAGCTTGCATAGCTGCAAATGAAAATTGTTTTAATAAATTTGTTGAAATCGTTTCGGGAATTAATTGGGATGAGTACCAAATTTCGCAGAAGGTGTAATTATTTTATTCAAATTCTCAATGTATATTCTTTATTGTATTAGTGTTTTATCTTTATTTACTTTAAAAGTGTATATATTTAAAAAAAATATTTTTTGCATGCTTATCTTAAAATTTATAAAGTGTAAATATTTAGAAAAATATTTTTTGCATGCCTTTTAAAAAAAAAAACTGAAATGTGACACTGGTGACAACGAAAAAATGTTGAAATAAACATACCAATCGGCATATCAGCTAAACTTCATATCAAGTAAGTCCATCATTTATATTTATTTCCCTTTTTTAATTTTCTAAAATGCTTATTTTTCGAACTTCTGGAAATTTCCCGTTTTAGCTTGGCGCGCTTACTTTGGCGACTTGGCGATGAAAAAATTCGCCGCGTTCGCCAATATATGGGGGTACTGAACTAGTTCCAGATTATCTTCTTTCAAGATAATAATATATTCTAGACTTAAATAGAAGGAGCTATTTAAATTTAAAATACCTGTTAATATTGTTTACTTTATATAGACTGTTACTAAATTCACACGCACAATCTTTAAATTTTCATTTATATATTCTATTTAGTTATTAGAAATATTGTCCAGTTGATTTAATGTATTAAAGTTATTTTTTATATTTCACAAATTCGTACTCTTTGTAATAATAATGGGTTTAATATAAATTGTCTTGATCATAATTAATTTGAAAAAATGTATCACAAATCCTTTATAGTTTGGTATCAATGTTTTATTTTTTCATAGTCTATTCTAAAATTAACTGTAGATGTATCATCTCTCATAAAAGCCATGCTTGTAGAATATATGTATAATAGTTTCAAACCATTTTTTTGAGTAAACCCATATATTTTAGATGAGCTAGATATTTTAGACATTCAGCATTTTGGGGATTTGAATTTTATCAATCAATTGGATATTTGTAGTGTTTCAGAATCCACTTTACTTTGTTAGACCTTGTGTATAAAAAATAGTTAAGCAGCAAACAAACCAAATCAAACTCAAATTAGAATTCTTTAATCGAATGCTATTATAAAGGAATAAATAGTGTGAAGAGGTAAATGCAACCAGAAAGTTATTGTAATGTAACTATGAGAAACATTAACATGCAATGGGTTCCATTTGGATTTTTGCAAAATATAATTAATTTTTCTTTTATTAACTATTGCATGTCTATTCAATAAGTTGAACCCAAATAATAATGATGAGGCATTGGCAATATAATAAATTTTATTGATTTAAAAATTTTTTGTTTTGTATTTATCTCAAAATTATTATGGGAATAAAATTCTTTTCTCATGGCTAAAAAGGTGAGTAAAATTTAATTTGTAGGTCCCTGTTTTAATAAAGTTGGAAAAAAATAATTTGATGTTGTGTTTTATAATAATTTTGTTATAATATATTAGTGCATTTTGTGTGTAATATATTTCTCAAATTTTTTCATTCAGTTTTTAAAATTTTTAGTGGTAATTTGGTTGTTTCTTTGTTTGTTACTTTAGATAAAATTTAAATTTTAAAATAAGTTACAAAGTTTGAAGTTGTCCTAATATTCTTGAAGTTCCTAATTTAAAAAAAAAAAAAAAAAAAAAAAAAAAAATCCTGAAATGTCTTTATTTTTCTAATTAGAACTTGGAACTCCTTAATTTTTTATTTAATTCTTTTGAAAGTTTAATTATATATTTTTTAGTAGTCATTTTTTCTTCTAGTGAAAACTTTTTTCCCTTTTTAGTTTGGAAATAAGCTTGCTAAACATTCATCTCCTCATTTTTGACCATTGGTTACAAATGTCTAAAGTTATAAAAATTTATGCTTGGGTTTACGAATAGATTTTATTATTTGCCTTTACAGACAAAGGATTCTATTTTTAGTAGTGTACAATTATTTACAATGATGGTGAAATTGTGAGAATAATTATCTGTCTACATTTATGTGCATCCATAAAGATTTACTTATCACACAACTTTAAATGATATTTATCAGTGTTCTGAAGAACGCCTATTAGCAAGTTAAGAATTTATTTTTTGAAGAAAATTAATTTTCTTTTTAAAATATCTAGACAAACTAAATGTTTGGAAATGCAAGAACGGAGTAAATGCCTTAATAAGAGGTGGTGCCAATGTGTATAAAAAATTCATTCTACTGAATGCTTCATAATCAAAAACAAATTCAGTGTTTCAAATATGGGTTTTATACAAATGCCTACTCATTTAAATAGATCAAAACACAAAATCTGTTAACTGTTACAAGAATTAAACACTGTATATTATCAAGTCATCAATTTCATATGATTCCTTGACATCGACTGTAGTAATGAGTAACAAATCATGGTTTCCCATAGCTTTGGAGAAGAATTGTCTTCCAATTGAAGCTGAAACTATTTTAGTTTTGGTTGCAAGAAAAATAATTATTCTATTTTATCTTTAAGTGATTTAGCGAATATTTACAGAGAAAATTTTGAGGATTCTGTCATAGCAAAAAGTCTCAAATTATGCTGCAAAAAAGTCAGATACATGATTAATTTTGTACTGCGTCATTTTTCAAAACGTTTTGTTTCGTGATATCAGAACTACATATTTTGCTTTACTTTTCAATGAAACTATTACAAAACAAAGAAACAGTTGGATATTTACATTTCATTATGGTCTGACAAACAAGAAAAAAATGTCATTAAATCAAGTCCTCATTAATCAAACCAAGGAAGAAAATCAAATTGTATTTTTTAGGGCATGCTAAAGCCAATAAATTCTAAAAAAAAATTTTAATTTTACCGAAATCGTTGCTTTAAGGTAAACTATAACTGTGTTTGTTATATTTTAGCAAGGGTTCTTGTTTTATACAAACCTAAAGGGATTGTCTGAAAAGGAGTGTGGCCAATAATGTTAAATAGTAGTTAGCAAAGTGTAATAAAGTAAACAAATGTGGAAAAAAGCAAACAAATGTTTTTCGAATACAAAAACAAATTAATGTAATAATATTTAAAATGGCTTACTATCATAAATAATAAATATTATAAAAAATTTTCTCTTTAATAAAGAAGAATAAATATGTTTGATTAGTAAATTATTTATAATGATAACAAATGCAATATCTTATGACAGAATGATTATAAAATTTGATTGAGGTATTATAGTATATTAACATCATTCATTCTTAGAAAATGTATGTTTTTCAAAATATTTATATTAATATGTAAAATAATTTTTTTAATTAATTGTAAGTTATTACTAATCTGATTATTTTCCTGTCATACTTTTGAATCTAATCCTAGAGTTTGATTTTTTTTATTCAATTTTTATAGTTTCAAATTTTAAAATCATAACCTAAACGGTCAAAATTATTTACAGCTTGAATTATTTTAAAGAAAAGGCTTTCATTATTTGCATTATATTCTCATTATATTACATTGTTTATTTGTGGGGGAGTACCAAAATAGATATCCTTCAAATAAAATAAATTCCCATGAAATGAAAAAACAGAAAAAATAAATAAATCTGTGTTTGGATAAGTCATTTTATAATTGCTTTCTTTACTGACAGGGGATATTCTGGTTCATGGAAGGGTGTTATCTCCCCCTAGAATGTTTTTCAATTATTACCAGATGTGTTTAAAGCAATTTAACTTCATGTGGTCTTTGTACTCAAAATTTTTCAAGAAAGTGTGGGAAAATCTAGTAAAAATAAATTCTAAATGCACTAAAATAAACCTACAAGTTAAATAGATTTTAGTGATGTGATAAGAGCTGAAGAGTAATATCATTCATTATTGATAAGTTTTTATTAAAAGACGACAAACCCGTACAGGATTAGTGTGATTTCAAATTTTCGCTCCAAGCACTCTACATCTCTGTCGCCAACCTAAATTATATCACTACGTGCGATAGCCATCAACCAATAACGATTGCGTTTGAAATTCAGCTTTAAAATTGCGCTTTTTTTCCAAATTCCAAATCTTAAAAGTTTGAATATTTCATTATAATTAAATACTGTAGAAGTTTTAAAATTCTAATAAATAGAAACAAAAGTTTTAAAACTTGATTTTTAATATACCGAGCAATGGTGCCCACCTTAAAAAAACATAAATATAGTGCTACCTACTACAGTGTCAACTGAGCAACAAAGCTAAATTTCAAACATTAACAAATTTCATTTTTTAAAATTTAAACTTGATTTTTAATATACCGCACTATGGCGCCAACCTCAAAAAATTCATCAGTGTAGTGCTACCTACTACAGTGTCAACCAAGCAATAAAGCTAAATTTCGAACATTAACAAGTTTAATTTTTTGTTTAAACTTAAATTTTAATATGGCAAACCGTTACGCCCACATTAAAGAAATTTAAGTATGCGGCACATTCTAATACTAACATGAAAAACGCAATACTTATAACTTAAATATCCATATACTCAAGGAAACATTCATTTTTATAAAAACTTTAGATTCTAAATAGGAATAAAATTGCAAGGAAAAACAAAATAACTCTCCTAATCTTCATCGCTCTCTGAATCGTTACTTTTTGACATATATACCGTTTTTATTGCTTCTAAAAATCTTCTATTATGTTTTCTCGCTGAATTTTTCTCCATATGTATTCTGCAAAAATGTTAAATCAATATATCCTCATCTATACTTATTAATTTTTGCAAGCAGCTCACAAACTCCAAAAAATCGAATATCGAAACTCAATGCTTCAAGATTATTCTGTAATAGTTTCAAGGGTTACATACAAAACGCGCATGTCACGCGATCTCGTTACTCCATAAAACGAAAAGCAAGTCATACATACATAATCTGAACAGGTAAACCACTCTTTCGCACTTTATAGCATTCTTGGCGCATTTCACCCACTGTATGCTTCACTACTATTTAGCATAGTTTTTTATAAAATGATTTTTCATTGTTTCATTCCTTTAGAGTTTCTTTTGCATATATTTGTAACTACTTATAGTATATAATCTTACCAACTTGTAAAATAAACTGTATAAAATGAAATAATTAAAAATCAGTTAAATAAATATATACATATATGTTAAGTTTATGTAAATTTTGTAAAAAACTTGTAGATTAAATTATAAGTTCTACAAATGTTACAAAATGTTTTATTGCATTGACAAGATATAATGTCTTAAATTTAAATGGTTTAGAGTTTGAGTAATGAGAAATGTGAAAAAAAAATATATGCCATTGCAAAAAATCCATGATTAGTTACTTCAACTTACAAATATTCATCATAAATATATTTATATAGTTCACATGTTTAATAAAAAAAAATTTATTCCCTTACTACATTCAATTTTGTTAATTAAGAGATTACATACCTGAATTATTGTATAATAATTCTTTTGTAATATGTTATATGCTTTCAGATAAAAGTAATAAGTATAAATATATTAATTTTTATTCATGAAATTTACATGATTGTCAGATATAAGGATATAATATAGCAAATATAATTTTAAAATTAATTGCATAAGAAGTATGTAAAATCAGCAACAAACAATTAAACAAGCATTTAAATAATCTGATTTCTCTTTTCACTGCTTTTAAAAACAGATGATTAGCTATGGTGAAATAATTTTGTTTACATATTACAAATTTTATTTATATATGAATTATAGTATTCATCATATTACACTTACCTTTTTCTTACAGCAAATGATATTAAAATGTCATATAACCACTGGTACCATATGCATTAATAATATAATTTTTTATAAAAATCAGTTAAACCAATAACAAAGGTATTTTATTAAAGCTCTCATTATCATAGACACTAGGATGGAAGATATGATAGATATGTGTCTATGTTTTTTTTGTGTTATAATTTCACTAACTATAAAAGTTTTTGATTTTTGTATTTGAAAATGCTGGTGAAACTTTTAACATTTGAATGTGTTTATAAAGTGCAAAAATGCACATTTATATTTTTCCAATCTTTTTCTTTTATGTAATAAGATAATATTATCAGCATAGCAAATATTAAAAATGTACAGTGTTTAGAACTTTTATTTCGGAAATATTTATCAGCTATTATAATAATCATCATAGATTTCCTTTTGCAATCAAGTAGACTGGGAGAATCTTAATACTGATTTATCTTTATATTGTCATAAACATTCATGTATGTCATAAGTAGGTGTGAAGGAAGCAACAAATATTTGAGGCTACCTTATAGAAAGCAGTATTAAAAGAGTCAGTTATTAACATCTTCAAAAATTCTGTAGTAATTCTCTTGAATTCAAATTTTCTGAAATATAAGCTCTGAAACTGATTCCAATTAATGTTAAATAAGATCTATTTAATAAGTTTATTGAAAATAATTACTATTTCATTTCTCTGATAAACTCAATAAATTAATAGAAAAAATAAAAATTATTATTTTTGTCATGTATAAGTAGGATAAAGTTTGTCTTGTAAAAAAGAATTATTCTACAAGTGACATGTATTTGCATGTTTTTTCCATAATTGCAATAATTTTTTCAATGTTAGCATATTTAACTGAATTTAGAATTGAAAATAAAAATTACAAAGTGTCAGAAGTTGCTGCATAGCAACTTCTATAAGCATTTGCTTTAAAAACTTTCTATAACAAATCCATTCCTTTAAGGCCTCCAGTGTTTGTCTTCTTATAAAAGGAAGAGTCAAGGAGTTCATTTAGCAGATTAATTCAACATATTCCTCATGTGAATAAAACTTCTTCAGGCTTTGATTGATGAATGAATTGTGGATTCTTTACATGTGCGAAGGAGTGACTTAGCTTGTGTGTGAATGATTATAACAATGACCAAAATATCTGAAAATATTGGAATGCTGTTTTCAATGTAAAAGATGTTGGTGGTTATGAAAAATATCCTATTCTTTCTAGTGTTGTTGAAGCATGTCTATCTTTATTGAATGTAAATTCCCAACCAGAAAAAGGTTTTTCGTCTAACAATTTTGTTGTGACAAAATAGAGAGTTTCTTTATCAGAATTAACAGTTCAAAGTTTACATTCATGTTATGATGTTATTTGAATGCATGGGAATTCTGCTTCTTGCATTTCATATACCAAAGAAATGATGCATTATATTCAGAAATCTCAGAATATGCATCATTTATGGAAAAATTAAAGGATATAACACAATTGGAAAGGAAAAGAAAGGTTGAGGAAGATATAGTTGCTACTTATGAAAAAAGTTTAAACAATTGCACATGTTAGAAAAAATTATTAAGCTTAAAAAAGGGGGAAAAAATACTTTGCTTGACAATCAGTATGCTACTCAAAACCTTTTCATTAGTGCAACCAAAAATATAGCGTTATTAGTGATGGATAATATGAGTGATGTGAAAGTTGGACAAATGATGCTGTCTACTGCAAATGCTGAGAATGCATCAGTGAATGATAACCTGAAAAAGTGCAGATTAAATTATCAGAATTAAATGCTAATCCATCCAGTTAAAAATGAATATTATTTAATATTCATTAATTTGCTGTTATTTAAAGCAATTATCATGTAACTTATTAATTTTGAAAAAATGTTCAATAGAATTTTAATTTCTGTATCATTTTACATATTGTTGTGTTATCACAAATTATTAAACTCAGAATTTTTTATTAATAATTTTTTAAATAGTATATTTCTTTATAACAAAATGTTGTATTAATAATACAAAAATTAATATGTAAAAGTAACAATGGTTTAATTTAATTATTGAAATATATCCTGATATTTCTTGAAAATATTGTCCTAAAAGATTTTTAGTACTTCTACTCCTGTAAGTTAATTTTTATAAATTATTCAAATTAAGCATTTTTAGACCAAAAATAGGCTTTAATCTTTTGTTTAGTTATAAAATATGATTTATCTGAAAACTTGCTTATTAAATTAATGTTAGGAAATCAATCTCTTGAATTCTAAATTGGAGGACAAATAGAAATTTGCTTAGTTGTTTTATGAAAATGAATGAAAATATTTAAAAATTATCTTAGTAGGATGACTTTTAAGTTATTGTCATAACAGAATATTCCAAAATTGTATGGGTACTGTGTACACATTTTTTCTTACAAAATCAATTTTATGAAAAGAAAGTAATCTATCATTAATATATTTGCCCTATGGATGTATTAATTTTATTTCATTATGAATAAAAACAATCATTTCATTTTTTATTAATAATAATATTTTAATCAAGTTTTATAAAACTGAATAAAATATTTGAATATTTTTATTTTTAGATATTAGAGAAACCTAATAATTCTGAAAAGTTTGTTGAGCTATATCGACATTATATAACTGCTGCTATTGATCTAACAGCAGGATCTGCAGGTATGGTTTTTCTAATGATTCCTATGCTTTGAAAATATAGTTGTATAAAACTAATCCTTTACTTTAATAACCAAAACAGTATTCATAATAAAACATATTTATTAGAATAATTATTCATTTAAAATTAAATTTTTATCAAGAAATTATATATTTACTTAATATTTTTGCTTAATAAATTATGTTTGACATTTAATATAATTTAAATAAAAATATGAAAGCTTTTTATAAGATTACTAATTAAATGGTTTTCTAAATTTGAAGCTAAATGAGTTATGTCATTTTTCATTTGGAAATGTATCAAAATCGTGTATTTCCAAATAGTATTTATGCAGTGTGTATTAAGCAAGAAATGAGCACACTAAATTATTACAGGCCAAAAGGTAAAACATGTTAATTAATTATAAGTTGTTTTTCTAAGTTTTAAATAAATCTGTAGTTTTGTCATGAAAGTTTTATAAGAACAATAGATGAAAATTACTTTCTTTTGATTCTAATATTTCTAGAAATTGCCAAAATTTGAGTTTGTTATAAATATTGTTCTCATATATACATATATACTCCTTTATAATTATTCTCTTTTTAGTCCTTAAAGTGTAGGTGATTATATAAAACTATATTAAGTTACAATTGGTTTTTGAAGTTTTAAGATACAAATAGATGATATTGAAAAATAGTATCATTATTCTAAATCAGAATTTTAAAGTATAGTTTTAAAACATTGAGTTGGAGCAAATGTTTAGAATAACTAAAATTTTTTCTCCTGACAGTGGACTAAGAGAAAAGCAGTGAGAATATCTTTTTAATAAAATATTTTAGTGCTTTTGGCCTTCTATTCAAAATTTTGTGGCTTTGATTCCCACTTCAGGCTTGGATGTTTGTATTGATTCGCAATCTATTTTAAACTGAAGGTTCTGTCAAGTTAGTCGTCATGTTGAGTACTCAGAGTGACTAACAAACCAAACCAAATCTGCTGATTTAATGGGTGAAAATCAATATTTTGCATCCAAATGTAACATAGGAAAATAGTAGAATTGCAAAATGTGGAAAAAGAGAAATGGTTAAAAACTATGAAAATGTGTGGGTTTGATGCAATTTTCAATTTATGCGCCAAGTGCTCCATAGTTATCTTGGCAGGCTAAATTAGGTTATTTTGTGCAATGTCTTATTTTTTAAAAACTGTTTGCACTCAAACTTCAACTTTGCAACTGTGCACTATTTTAAATTTCAAATGTTAAAATTTTGAAAATTTCATTTATAATTACTTACTATAATTGTATAAAAATGCTAATAAATAGAAACTAATTTCACAAAGATTACACATAGTAAAATTAAAAATATAGACTAAGTATCATTCAGTCTACAATGGATGATATATAAGCAATAAAGCTAAATTTCTATCTTAAACAATGCACATTTTTACTAAACCTTGAATTTTAATTAACCAGGCAGTGGGGCCCACCTTAAAAAAATCATAGTAGTTCAATCTAGCCTCAATTTAATATATGCAATAAAAATATAAAATGTAAGCAAACATTCTTAGAAAAAATACACTTTCACAAATTAAACATTAATCCATACTAAATAACTCTAAATACCAATATATGAAATATTTATAAATAGTACTTAATATATCACAAAAAATATTAGATGCAGCAGCAGTATTAATTAAATACATAAAATAATTTATCTAATCATTGCTTGCAAAATCATTGCCACCCATATGCCACAATGTTCTTGGAATGATTATGTGGTCATATATATTCCATGAGGGAAATAGTAATTCAAAATGGAGAAAACATTATAAAAATTAATTTATTTTATAAACTTTCAAAAATAATTTTACTTTAGAAACTTAAATCAAAAACAATTTCTCTGCAAACTCCAAAACAGTGGCATAGTGAGCATAATTGGTGCCCCCTTGAAAAGTAAATAATACTACAATATAAATATAGTCATAAAATGTATTAAGTAATAAAAAAATATAATAATATAACGATATATATATATATATATATATATATATATATATATATATATATATATATATATATATATATATATATGAAATATTTTAATAAATAGAGTATAATTATAATAAGAATACAATATAAATAGTAACAGAATGTTGTACCTACTATAAAATAATCGAAAATATATTAATTTAAAATATCAAGCTCAGCTTTAAATTTAAACAAAATTTAATTCTAATAAAAAAAAAAAAACACTTATATTGAATTCGGAAAAGAGTCATTAAAATAAACAGACTTATGTAATTTAGAATTATAAAAAAACATAATTGATTTTAAATAGTAATGCAATTATTTTAAAAAAACATAAAAAAAATTTTAAACGGGAAATAATTCGTTACATATCATAGATATAAGCAGATGTAATTATTCACAATCTAATATACTATTCACATTTTTCTTGCCTTTACTGAAGCAAATTGACCAATTACTTTATCAAAGCTGATCATTTCAATTTTTTAAAATCAATTTTTTTGTTAAATCACTTAGACGGTTTTGACTCATGTTGGATCATAAATAAGTCAAAATTAATTTTATTTTGCTAATGAACTTTCGCAGCTTGCAATTGATGCAGAAATAGTAAAAAGTATTTGAATGGTAACCTCTTTCTTTTTTCTATCTTCAGTGTTTGAGATAAGGAATGTTGGAAGTTCTAATAGAGTTTTTGGTTTAATTTCTTTTCTACTGCTGAGTAACATCTTTCAGTCCCACATTCTTCTATAGACTTCTGTTCCATGGAAATCTGTATGACAAATTCACCCAAACTTTTACATTTGTTAATCATAGTGACTTAGTGCTCCCAAGATACAGGTTCAATTCTCAGGCTAGGTCAACCCAATCTTTCATCCTTTCAGTCGATCGATTAACTGAATACCAATTATGCTTGGGAACTAAACACCGGGAATTTAGCTTAAGGCTGACCACCTAACCGGGACATGCTTCGCACCCCAGGGCCCTCGGTTAGGAAAACAGATATGGGCACTGTAAGCCTTTTGATCAGGATATTACAGTTTTGAAGTTGGGATATTTATTTATTTATCAATTAATTTTTAATTTTAAGAAAATTTGTTATAATGATTTAACATTTCTGTAACAATGTCTTACAAAATTTTTAATGTTTTTTTTTCCTAGCCTGTTAACCAATTGAAACAAACATTTTTACTTCCTATTAATTGTGCATTAGCTTATTTATGAAAGTTTCTATAAATTGTTGATCATTTAGTGTTGAACGTATGTTATAACTTATCTTAACATATTTTCAGAAATTCTATAATATTACTAACTTAACAAACTTTAGCTATTTATTGCAAAGTAATAATTGAGTAAGACTTTACACTCCTAATTTAGGATGAAATCACCTGATTTTTCACAATGATATCTTTTTAAACATTTCATTTACCACAGATTAAACAGAAAATATTATTTCAGAAAAATTCCTGTGAAAAACTATTTTAATTTAATGGGAAATTTCACATTTAAAATAGCTTTTTAAATTATATCATTAAGGCCATTAAGGTAAACTAAAATTATTTTTATTGTAAAAAATTTTATTGTAACCAAAATTATTTTTATTGTATTTTTTTGTTATTCAAAGTCACAAAACGTAATATCGGTAGCTTATAATATTTCATTTTTGTAATATAAAACCAATTTTTCTGATTCCAAAATTAGAAGACCTTTGTTAATAAGTCTTCATATAATTTCAGTTTAAATAACTAAATTATATGCCATAGCACTATCAATGCAAATATCTGATGAGCAATGGAACGTTAATACAGACAACAAAAATATTTTGTACATTTCTTAAATTAAAAATCAAAACACATGTAAATTAAAGTAAAATTATGTATACCTAATATAATCAGAAATTTTCAGTCAAGCAATATATATTATTAAAAGTAATTTTTTTCTCCAAACTGATGCACTGTATATTGTTCTTTCAAGTTTTTCATTGATTGAAAATATTATCAAGAATTAAAAGTGATGAGACAAAGAATATATTTTAATTGTTACATCGCATAAATTTATGTACAGAAATTTTCTCATTTGCAAAACACTGAAATTTCGTCAAAAAACTTTTAAATTTTGAATTTTTGAATAAATATAATATCCAGAAGGGTTAAAAAAATAACATTCCTTGAACGTTTTTTTTTTATATATATTGAGTAAAACAAACTTACTTGTTTTGTTAATATTATTGTTATGACTTTTTTTAGTATATAACTTGACTTTGATAACCTGTATAACAATTTAGTCATAAAGGGCACTATGAATCTTGGCGTATTCACAAAATTAAATAGGTGTGCTTCAGGAGCTTACTCTTCTGTAATCTCCCTTAAGTTAATAGATCCAAAAATTACCATATAACATTAACACAAATAATTTGGTAAATATTTTTATACTAAAATGAAAACCTTTCATATGCATTAAAATGAAACTGACCAATCTAATATTCCAAAAATTTTATATGAAAAAAAAAAAAAAAACAAGACATTTTCGTTATTTACACATTTACAAGATTTTTTGTACAAAACAATAGTATCACAAACTTTGAGCAAAGTATGAAACTTAAAAAGAGAAGGATTAAAAGAATGAAAATTGATAATCTAACTTTTTAAGAAATGAAAATTGAAGCATGGTTAAAAGAACAAACTTTTTAAAAGGAACTAAACCATGCAAAATTATTATTAATACAGAAATATAAGAATACGAGTTTCATTTATGGCAAGCTCCTGCAGCTCTCTCTCATCTTTTATCAATAACCTTTTCTAAATCTGATTCTTCCCTGGAGCTTTTTTATATATTTTTATTTTTCCCTGGACATGACACAATAATTGTAAATTGTAAAGTTTTTTTCTCAGAAAAAAATTGATATTATAATAAACCTAAGATTGAAATTTTCTGAAAAATTTTGTTTAGCTGTGAAATGATTTAGCACCACTCTGTAAGCTGCGCCTGGGGTATGATAGCCCCCTTTGCCCCCCGTCACTATGCCACTGATTCAAAAGCTTAATTTTCAAAAAAATTTTAAAACATAAAGATTAAATCATTCATTTAAAACTCTTATGCTGCATAAGGAAATAAGAACAAGTTACTAATCAGTTATTTCCAGGGATACAAGCTGACAAAAATTTTGTGCATGTACACAATTATGTGATATTAAATGAAATTTACGTCATACAAATGCATTCAAATGTGTTAAGCCCATTTGGCATATTTTATTGATCACACACTTTTGTAGTCTTAAGCCAAATAAGTTCATAAACAAATTTGTCTCACAGGAACAAAAGTGACTCCAGCCCAATGAAGTTAATATAGTGTGCAACTAATCTACCAGTTGTAACAACCAAAACAATAGCACATTTTATTAATCCTGTAAATGCATATATATTTCATTTTAGACTAAATTCTTGTAGGAAAAATGTGTTGTTGTATATAATAATTCCGTATGTGAGTGAATACATTAAAGTTATGATTGGAATCTAAACATTGCATTGCATCTCCTTTATGTGCTTTTCTGTTTTAGTACATTGAGCAACAAAGATAAATAAAACCTCTTGCATGTTCTTGATGGAGAACATTTCATTGAGAAAAAAAAAAGCTTGTTATATTTCTTTCTAAATATCTAGCTTTTAACAAAAGTTGCATTTTTATGTGTTCTCTTTTTTAAACATTAATATTATTAAACCAGTTGATTTAACAAGAAAAATGATTATCTAGGGACATTTTAATTGGCTATTTAACCAATTAAATTATAACAGTTACTATGTTTTAAAACTGTCTAGTGATTTTGTTGAAATATCAGCAGATTAATTTCAAGATTATATATATTAATTACACAAGCTTAACAAATTTCTCAATAAAATAGTGGCAATTAGTAAGCTAAGTAAAAAAATTTGCAAATGTTGTCATACCTTTGAATTAGTGTCATGTATTTAATTTTGTTGGGAGCAGTGGGAAAATTCTTTGTATTCTAAGCCAAGCTGGCGGGGCCAGTGGTTAGTGCTCTTGCCTTTAGTTCAACAGTTCATTGGTTCAAATTGCACCTTGGGTATGGATGTTTGTAGTGTTTGGAATTCACTTTAAACCATAGTTCCAGGTCTAATTAGTTCTCATGGGCAAAAAATAACCATTGAGGGACAGACTGCATTCTAAATTTTTATGGTGTAGTTTCATAATGTTTAAAAATGAAGCTAATGAAAGATTTTCATTTTATGTGTTTTAAGCCCAATCTAGTGATAGTAGTAAATTATTCATCCTCATTTGTGATTAATTTACAACAGGTGATTAATCAAATTCTGAATAACCTTTAGTTACCAGTTTTGTTTCTAATGAATGTTTCTTTCTTAACATTTTATCTTTTTAGACTCATCTTTATTTGATGTGTTCAAAGATTTATATTTGAAACAATGATATAATCTGCAGTTTATACTATATTGTTCATTATATTTATCCTTTTTCACTATCTTCCTAGATTTATTTGGGTTTCTTGCAATCTTCTCTACTCAGCTTAACCTAGTAGATAGTAAATCTCAGAAATTCTGTAATTTCTTGTCTCCTCTAATCAACATATAAACTAAGATTCTCTTAAGTACTTACAACAAAATTTACTCTCCTTTTTCTATATTTTAAACTTCAATCATTAATGAACTACAAACATTATAATCAATTGACTCAGTATTTAAGAACTTTAGTTTAAAAAAAGTAGAAATGCTGTGTAATTTAAAGTGCGATGACACTCAAGTTATCCTGCTGACTTTATTTATAGGTAAGAAAGTAAATGTCGATTTCTTAAAATAGAAAAAGAGTAAAAATCTAAAGCTTGCTAAAACTTCTAATAAGTAGTTTAAAATTCTTCATTTTCTCATCTGTGCAGTGTTTATATAATGTTTTTATTGCATTTACTTTTATTTTTACTGTCAGATCATTATAATTCATTCAATAATGTATTTAAAGTTTCAACTTGATAACAAAAGTTTAGATGCCTCTTTATGGGGGATATTGTAAGCTCTGATGAAATCGTATTTTTTATTATTACTTTCAGTTTATTTTTCTTGATTCATTCTGAAATCTTTAGTCTGAGAAAATAGATTTCATTGTTTTAAATCATGTTTTTTTTGTTTATTATCTAGGCAAACCTTTCTATTTCACATAATCAACATAATTGATAAAATACTAACTATGTGAATACTTTTAATTTATATTAGTTAAAATTTGAGTTTATAAAATTCATAAAAGTATAATTTGTATTAACTTTATTATAAAATTTTGAGATATGTTTTACATAAATTGAAACAAAAAATATAACTACTAACATACAATTGTACAGAAATTTCTTAAATTTTGCTTTTTTGATTTTATTTTACAATTAGAAAATTTCTCAAGAATTAGATGCCAACAATTTGTATTTTTTTATAGTAAAAGCTAGCTTATATAAAATTTTAATTATTCTTTTACTAGTATGAACAGTTTCAATACTTAATTAAAACAAAATCATCTTAATGCTATATAAATTCCTCAAAAAATCAATTAAAAGTATTTATAGTGAAGCAAATTGAAATCTATAATTGTTTTAAAAGTATCTTAGATAAGAGGTGACGGAACTGTACAGGGTTGGCACGATTTCGAATTTCCGCCCCAAGTGCTGCACAGCTATTTCGCCAACCTAAATTATGTTATTAAACACAGAATCCACTTACTAAATACTGATCACGTTCAAACTTTAACTTTGGAACTGCGCTCTATTTCGAATTCCAAATATCTAAATTTTGAATATTTCATTACAATTATGTACTATAGAAGTATTCAAATTCTAATAACTAGAAACAATTTTTTAAATAAAAATCGAATTTTAATATACTGAGCATTGGCACTCAACTCAAAAAAACTTCAGTCTAGCGCAACCTACTACAGTGACAATAAAGTTAAATTTCTAACGTTAACAAATTGCATTACTTATATCTTCACTCATATATTTTTATTTTCCCCAAAAGTCCTTTGGATCATAAGAATTTGTGACTGTAAAATTTCCGAAAAACTTTATTTGGAAAATTTTGTTTGTGAATGTGTTTCACACTTAAAATACATTTGTGTCTTTTTGATTGTATTTTAATAAATTGAGGAGTGTTAATGACTGTTAAATAAGGAAACTTTAATTCATACTTGTTAATGTTTAATGCAAACTTGAATTTTAACTAACCTGAAACACGCAATAAAGCTTACTTAAAAATGTATTTACTTTAGTAAATATACATTTTTATTAAAACTAGAGTTACTAATAATCCCTTTGAACGAAATTTTATTGAAAAATAAACTCACCCTGCCAAGAAAGAATGGTTGCTTTGAAGAAATTTCCTTCAGTATTGTCTTAGTGGTTTCTCTGCTATGCATACTCTGCAATGTTTGAATCGAACTGAACAGGCACATGATTAGTACCTCATACAGATCTTTTACTGGCAGACCAAATAAAAATTTTAAATACTATAACTTTAAAAAAGTTCAAACAATACTGTTTTAAAAAATTTGAAATAACATTTTAGAAATTATAAGCAATATATCTTATAAAAATTTAAGATAATATAACTTTAAAAAATTGAGTAGTGGGAGCATTAAGGTAGCAAATTCTCAAAAACAAATAAAAATGCTCATTAAACAAAAGGGTTGCACACAAAATGTATTTCATGGATGTCATACAATCACCTTGCATCATAGAACGAAAATCTTGTCAACACATTCTAAACCGTTAAGCCAGTTTTGAACACTTTATCGCATGTTTGGCGCATTTTACCCTCTGCACAGTTTTCTACTCTTTAGCGGCATCTTAGTTATAGGTGTTTCTTTCCTATAGATTTATCAGTATTGCTGTTTTGTGTTTATACAATTAACTTAAACCAACATTTGTTTAATATTATAAATTATGTAATTGATTTGTATTATAATTAATATTCCTTATTGTAAAATCTATTCCTTATTTGTAAAAATATAAATATTAGTTATAATCATACTTTTCCTAGCATCTATTTATGACTATCATTAGATAAATTGCAAATCATTTCCAAATAAGGTACCTTATTTAAAAAAAATATGAATTTTTATTGCATTAATTAAAGCTTATTTTAAATCATGAACTCACTTTTTCATTTTTTATTTTTTCAGGTGGAGCAGCTTGTGTACTAGTTGGTCAACCTTTAGACACATTGAAAGTAAAAATGCAGACTTTTCCGCATTTATATAAAAATAGTATTATTTGCTTAAAACAGACTGTCTTAAATGAAAGGATAGTTGGATTGTATGCAGGAACAGTGCCTGCCTTAGTTGCTAATATTGCTGAAAATTCTGTTCTATTTTGTGCATATGGGGTTTGTCAAAATGGTGTTAAAGCTGTTGTTAAAAAAGACTCTGTATCAAACTTAAATCCATTTGAAAATGCAACAGCAGGATTTTTCGCTGCATTTTTTTCATCTGTTACATTATGCCCTACAGAATTAGTAAAATGTCGACTTCAAGCAATGCGGGAAGTTCAAACCTCTTCTTCATCGCAGATAAACTTCAAGAAAAGCAACATGTGAGTTTAATATATTTTTCTGGTTTTTGTAATGTAAAATTAAGGCTTAGTAAAAACTCTGACTTTTTATATTCTTTGGTAAAACAAGTTTTCAAAACATGATATTTTAAAATGCTTTTTTGTAAACTGTTCAGTTAAAATCTTAACTCCGCATTAAAACAAAATGTTGTCATTCATTAAGTTTTTCTAGAAGGAAACTTCCATGTAATCAAGAGTATGACATTTGATATTTTAGATCTTAAATATTTTAAAAATTTTACTTATATCTGTATAAAAAGCATTTTATACTTTGTTTTACTTGTATGAAACTAGAAATATTTTTAATGTTTAACATAAATGCATTTAATAAGATAGGTATGCATACACATAAAGAAAGAATTAATATAAGATAAATGAACTATGTGGGCCTTTTTATATTCATGGAAACAAAAATATCTGCCAACATTAAATACCCTATAAATATTATGCATAACGCTGTTGAAATTTTTTTATTTAAATGGATGTGTTTAAGCGAAATTTTGTAATATCGTACAATTTTATATAATCAGCAACTTTTATTATTCTAATGTAATTTACTGTTTAGTTGATACATCTAATTGTGTAACATGAAATTTAAATGGATTTTAAATGAGTACTCCTATGAAATTAAATATTGCTTGCTTGTCAAAATTAGAGATGTATATTAGTTTAAAAAGATTAGAAAAAAATTGGAACTTCAAAATTAATATGGAATTATATTTTAAAATTTCTGTGGTCTTTTGAAAGAAATTTTTTAATAAATTTCTTCAGAAGCAATCAAAGTTTTGATATTTCACTTGTGTGTATTTTAATTATGATTTCTGTGGTTACAAATTCTGATCAAGCTGGAAATGTTATGTAATACATGCTAACCAAAAAATGGACGAATTTAGAAAATTGATGTCTAATTATTTTCAAGTTTTAATGTAATGGAAGTAAATTGTACGAAATATAAATACATAACATTTATGTATTTATATTTCATCAAAATAATGGAAACATATGTGAATAAAATTGACATTTTTGAATGTGCTTTGTAAGCATTAAAATAAAATAACTTCCAGATTTACTTATTTATTATTTTTTTTTTGTAAATTAATATGTTTATGTTTTGGTAGTATGTGGTAGCTGTATTGAAGTTCTGTATGTCTTGGATTTTTTTAAAAGTATATTGTAAGGTTGAAAGGCCATAGAACTTTACAGGTTTAGCGCAATTTCCAATTTTCAAACTAAGCACTGCACAATGATCTTGCTAATTTCAACTTTGCAATTTCATGCTATTTTAAATTTCAAATATCAAAATTTTGAATATTTCATAATAATTACTTATTACAAAAGTGTTGTAAAATTATAATTGCTAGAAATTAATTTACCAAATATTACATAATAAAATTACAAATACAAACTAAGTATTATGCAATCTACAATAAGTGATGACCAAGCAAAAAAGCTAAATTTATTGTAAGTAAAATGCATTTTTATTGAAAACATTAATTTTAATTAACTGGGCAGTGGCATCTATCTTAAAAAAACTTCAGTGTAGTGCAATCTAGTAATTTCTAGCAATTATAATTTTACAACACTTCTGTATAAGTAATTATTATGAAAAATTCAAAATTTTGATATTTGAAATTTAAAATAGCATGAAATTGCAAAGTTGAAATTAGCAAGATCATTGTGCAGTGCTTAGTGTGAAAATCTATCACAGAGACAAACAGGCTATCAAGCTTAATCTTTAAAGTAAATAAAGTACATGTTTATGAAAACTCAAATTTTGAATAACTGGGCAGTAGCACCAACCTCATAAAAATCACATTAGTACACTCTAGCCCCACTTTAATATGAGCACTAAAAATAAATGTAAAACAAACACTCTCATAAAAGCTAGACATTAAATTAAGCAACATTACCCCATACTAAATAAATCTAAATACCAATATATGAAATATTTATAAACAGTATACTTAATATATAACATAAAATATTACATAAACAGCAATATGAATTATATACATAAAATGACTTACCTATTCATTGCTTGCAGAATCATCAGCATTGGTATGCCACAATGTTCTTAAAATTATTATGTAGCCATATATACATTGTGCTCTAGGAAAATAATAATTTAAAAAAATAATTCAAAATGATGAAAGCAATATGAAAATTAATTTATTTTATTAACTTTCAAAATGAATTTTACTTCAGAAACTTAAATGAAAAATTTCAAAACTTTAAAATTTTTTTTTCAAATCATAAGCATTAAATCATTTACTTCAAACACTGAGATTGTATAATAATAATAATAAATTACTATTTAAAAGCTTCAAGGGTTATTGGCACATAAAACAAATTTTGTTCATGTATTTGATCATATTATGTCATACAAATGCATTTCAATGTGTTAAACTTCTTCAGCCAGTGTCAAATCTCTCAGATATTCTGAGACCATATTGTAGGAGTCTGTTGCTGGAGTAAATGTAGCCATCACACCCCAAGTTTTAGGCATATCCTGATGTAGGGTGTAAAGTTATGACAACATAGATCTATGCTGCAGGACAAGCTTTGTAAAGCAAAATATTGGACAAGACTGTGACAGTACTAAAGTGGATTGTAATCTTTAAAATGTGAGCAACTGTAATAAAAGTGACTGCAGTGCTAATTCAGCTTCTGAATTTTCCAGTCTCAATGACTGCAGTTAGAAGGTACTCCCACCCAAGCCATTTGTCACAGGTGTCAATTTCAAATGTCATTTACATCATTCTGATGCTGTTAAAGAGTAAAAAGTATTCTATTTTATTGTAATGATCTATTACTTTACTGTACGAGTCATTAAATATTAAGATGCATGCCTCTTTAAATAAATTATTTAATGCACTTTTTAATTTGAATAATTTCTTGTAATGGAATATACTCTTAATTGTTCTATATTTATTGTATTGCTCTTATACATTTTTGGTTGAGTTTGCAGTTGTGTTGTTAGCATTCTAGTTCAACAGTTCCTGTGTTAAATTCCCACATCAGATCTAGATATTTGTTGTTTCTCAGAGTTCACTTTAAACTATGTGACCTGGCCGAATCAGCATTTACTTTCGGAAAAAGACTATAGTGAAGAATATACCAAACTCTTGTATGTTCTTATTTTGATTTATTGGTGGCTTTCTATTTTTTTTATTTACTTTTTTTCATTTTCAGCTAAATGAGAATACTATGTATTCTCATTTAGCTGGGAAAATGCTCTATATCTCTTGAATATGGCTGTCATGCATTATATATTTTAAACTGAAATTGAAAGTAGTTTGTTTACTGATTTAAAATTGTCAATTTTCTAAATTGAGAGTTAAGTGGATATTGAGACATCTAAAATTTTTTTTTATTTCTTGACAAAGATAATAGGGAGTTATACATCTGATTTAATGTTATTCTGCTAATTATATATAATTTTTATCAGGTGATGTTTTTGTAAATAGAAATTTTCATACTGTATATGTTAATTTTATAAAGTATTAAAACTTTCAAGCAGACACAGGAATTGTAACAACAGAGTTCGTTAGCTAGCCTTTAGCAATATGACTTAATTTATCAGTCTTTTGTAAACTTTTCTACTTTTCTTTATTCTAGTGAACTAGTTAAGCTAACATTTAACATGATATTATTTTAAGATAAGTTTCATTTTATGTAACTTTGTTTAACATTTATTTTTTTTTTCATTTGTAAATTTTAGTTTGTTTTAATAAATCCATTAATGTAAAAATAACATTATATCTGAAAAATGATCTATGTTTAAACCAAATATTTCCCACCACTATTTTCCTATTGTTGTGTATATAAGAAGAAAAAATATTATAAGACTTAAAAACTTAATGTAGACACATTAGCAAAAATTCATTATGAATAAAAATTTATTTAAAATTAATTTTCTAAGATATGAGTCATGATAAAATTTATTTATGGCAAATGTTTAAGGATTAGTTTTCATATGAGTATAAAAAATGAATTTGATAAATATTTAACTTTTACTAGAAAGACTTTATTAGGATTATATTAATATTATGGAAAATTAAGTGGAAATATTAAAATTGTAGACATTAAATTTTAACTGGAAATAAACCTTATTTTATGTGTATATATATATATATATATATATATATATATATATATATATATATATATATATATGTATATGTATATATATGTATATATATATATATGTGTATATATATGTGTATATATATATATGTGTATATATATGTATATATATATATGTATATATGTATTTGTATATATATATAAACTATAAAATTTGGTTATTTTTTTATGTATAATATTCAAACATAGTGTTATTAACGACTCATTGTGCTCTTTATTATTAAATTTTTACCACATTTCAATACCTTTTGTTTTTAGGTGTAAATGCTTTTTTTTGTAAAGTTTATCTATATTTTTTATGACTTCAGTATGATAATTACAAACATTTCTTTTTGCAGTCACTAATTTTGAATTTTCTGGTTCATTTATTTAGAATGTTAGTTTCTTTTCATGTTCTGATAATAACTTTTCTCATTCCTTTAAACCTATCTAGAACATATATAATACATATTAATATTTTTATAATTCATTTTTGATTGCCAGTTGATTATTTAACTTTTATAAATGTAAGCACTATTATTTTTTGAATTTATTTATCACATTTTATTTCCAAAAAATATTGAAAGCTTTGAATCTTTACTCAAATTCTCTTTTTTTTATATTTTTAAATATAAGAAAATATGTTTATTTCCCTCTGATTATTTTCAGTAATGACTATATTGTATTATATTCGTGGTTATTGGTGTTATTAGATTATAGGGGTATCGTGTGCATGATTGTACTAAATGATTTTGCATAATATTTTAAAATTTCTCAAATAATAAGATTTGATATTTTTATATTGTACTTTAAATTTACATTATATTTTAAAAATGTATTACTTAAAATTTGTTTCCTTGTTTATAATTTTAACTTTTTCATTCTTATCAAAGTTAGATCAGATCTGAGATATTTTAAATGATTAGTTTATTTTCATGTGAACTCAACAAATGGCATTATATTTAACTATAAAATACTTAAGGAAATGTGTTGTCAACTTTTAATTGAAATCTAATATGTTTCTGGAAAACCTCAAATGTGTGGGGTCATGCTCCTACCAGTTAGTTATTTTCCATCTGCAACCAGACACGTTTACAGTGTTGTAAATAGCACCTTAATTGGATTTCTGTAGAACACCATTTTTTCCCCTGTGTCAGTGTGTAATAATATCTGCCATAAGTCTTTTAGCAGCCCAATTTTAACCTTGATAAAATTGAAGTAATAAAAAAATCATAAAATCAATTACAGTTTAAGTTGTCAAATGGAAAATGTCTGTGCTTTCATCCGATAAAGGAGCAAGACATCAGAAACTACATCAATGCTATACAAGTGTTCATATAGAAAGTCATATCCTGTTGAGAGTTGAAAATTAGCCGTGAAAATTGTTTGAGGCATTTCCATTTGGATGAACAAGAATATAAGAGTATTTTACACTTCAGCAGTTGAAAGGAGTTTATGTTTTTGTTCTATTTCACTTTACCACAGAACTAAATTGATGTCTGAAATGATGTAAAAGTGGTATAACTTGCTGGTGTTTTTAGCCAAAAGATTGCTCTTTTTATTTCCGGGCATCTCAAGTGCCTAGGGGTCCATTGAAAAAACAAGCTCCTAACCAGAGGCAATTGCTTTGAATACATTATCTCTGTCTCTTCAACAAGAAAGTAATCACTAGATGCATAGAAGACTTCTACAATAATCGCAACTTGGGAGTCAACAAATGTGATTGCTTTTTTAAGTTTAGCATTGATTCCAAGATTTAAAATTGCCTTTCCCATTGCGAAAATTTCTGTATTTAAGTTAGAAGCATTAAGAACAACATTAGGGTTCCTCAAAATATCTATCACAGTTCAACCTGGCACCAGTATTTTTCTTTCATAAAGAGCCACCAGAACAAATATGGATCCACACAGAGTTAGGGTAATAGGTAACTATATAATTTCTAAGCGAAAAGCTTTGAAATCATCAGGAACTGCATTACAAATCTTTTCAAGCATACCGATGGTAAAATTATAGGTAAGAGCTGTAACACTAAGGAGGAGAAAGGGAAAATTGGAAAGATTGGACTAAAATTAGCATGATGTTTTGTAGAGCAGAGTTTCTGTGTATAAGAGATAAGTGATTTATGTGTTTTCCTTCTAACAGTGGCAGGATAGTTTTATTTCCAATCTTGTGAGTTAAGTTTTTTACACTTATTATGGAGTTTTAAAGCCTGCTTTTGTCACCTGAATTTCAAAGGCTCAATGCCTGTCTGAATCCTGATGGTAGCAATTGAAATAGAGCCAGCTGCACCAGTAAGAATGGAAAATACCAAGTTATTGTCTTATTTTGCATCAAGTGAATAACTTGACATATTCTAAAGGTAATGCCTATAAGTTCACCCCACTCTCCAACACAGGATTGACATAAATTTTGTATGCAATTGAAAGGGTTCAGTTGAGGAATCTCAAGTGATGCCAGACCAAAGTTTGAGTCTATTATTTCCCCTGTTAGCCGTTTCGTTATCATGTCTTCTTTACAAGAACTTATTATCAAATAAGACGCCAAGATAGCAAAAAATATCCTCTTGAATTAAACTTTAACTACTGTAGGAAATGTTGATTTGGTGACAAAGTGAAAAGCTGGCATGCTGTTTTTCCAGGTTTAACAGTTACAATACCTCCATCATGCCAAGTTTCCAAAATCTTTGTCATTTATAGGCATATTTAGCAGTGGCATTTCACATAGTATAAATAACTTTGTCATCAGCAAATCTAGGCATTTGATGGCTGGTTCCTCCAACAATTTAGTAATTACTTCACTGATCATGTTTTTGATTATTTTCTGTATATTAGAATGTCATATGAAGCAGTGTAAGAATGTTATATAGAGTGATGAATCTCAAATCTTATCTATTACAGATGGACATGTATAATCTGATGAATGCCACAGGACTCTGTTGTCAATAATGAATTTGCTGACTGTAGTTTCACAGTTTGGGGATGTTTTTTTGGTTTGTCTTTAGCATATTAGTTTTGATTGGTTGATGATCTCTGGTGTATATAACAAAATTTAGACAATAGTATACTTTCAATATTTATAGCAGCAGTTAGAAACAAATCTTTATCAATATGATGCCTTTGTTAATACAGTGGCTTGATAATCAAGTAAAAGTGCTGTCATATCCAACTCAAAACCCTAACTTGAACCTAATAGAATAAATATCTTTGGGTTGATTTGATGAAAGGCCTATTGTTTGCCAGATCCAACCATCTAAAATACAAACATGGAATGTTCATTGAACTACAGATGGAATACAGCACAATTCTGCTGACAAAATACCAGTATTTAATGGAGAGCTTTGTCTAAATAAACTAAACATTGTAGTTAAGCAAAAAGATGCATGGCATCTTATTAAGTTTTTTTTTTTTTTTAGATTTAAGTTTATTTTATGTGTCTCAAAAATCAAACATAATTATACTATCAATATTAAAATGATGATTTTTAAGTTATGAATGTAATAGCATTTTTTTCTGGCATTACTCAAGATCCTAAGAAGTATTAAGAGATTCTTAATTTTTCTGTTAATTTTTTATGTGAATGCTATATATATATATATTAAAATTTATTTCCATAAAGTTTTAAATAATTTTTAACTTCTTTAGCTTTGGAAACTATTTATTTTTCCTATTTATCCTTTCTAATATTTCTTATAAAATGTTCTCAATTTATTTGTACGTCACTAAATATAATTTTAAAAGCTTATTTCAATTTATATAAAATTTTAGAGGAAATAATGATGAAATAATATTTACATTCCACTACTTTTCAATGAACTCCTTGTTTCATATATGATTCCATTGGTATTGATTATTATGTGATATTATCAAATAATTCACTATTTAAAGTCCATTTATCAGTATCAAGTATACTGTAAAATAAATGTCTTTGAATTTTATGATATCAGATCTTCTTTTTAAGGAACCAGAAAAGCTGGAAAAGATCTTAGTTTTCCAACCATCTTGGACCTTAGCTGAATTGATTCCAAAGGCATCACTTGTCTAAGAGGTATCACTCCTCAAATCTAGAAAAAATGTTGATTTTTCAGTTCAGTAAATTGAATCAATATTTACGATTTTAATTTTAAAAGTGGCTATTTTGGAAGATTTGTTAAAATGCTATTGATTTGAAAGTCTACTAAATCAAAGTAATTTTATTTAAAAGCTAAGAATTCAAATCCTAAGTTTTATATGAAATAACTTTAAAGGCTTATTAAAAATATTTTTATATCACTAATATCCCAAGCCTATTAAAATCAATCCTTCTACATTTGGGATTACTGCAATTGTTTTTAAATTGATAATTTATGTGTCAAATCTCAATCAATCATAAAAATATTACATTTTAGTATTGTCCATTTCTTTAAAATGTGCTGTTATGTATCATGTTATGTTTTCTACTTTATTTTGTAGTATTAAAGTATTTAATTATAAATGAACAAGATTAATTATATTTTAAGAACCAACACTTGTTTGATGAGTAATTTTAAAATTTCCTTTAAGGTATAAACATTTTTTATCAGTCTTATTTCAAGATATTCAAATAAACTTTTTTGTTTAGATATTATATTTAAACTCCATAAAGAGATTTATTGTAATATTTTCATTTGATTCAGTAGAATTTAACTATTTCATCATTGAAATATCATTTTATAATGAGGTATCACATTCCTTGTGATTTTATAAAATGTGTAGTAGGTAATTTCATATATAATGACAATAACATTAAAGTTGCATTTTAATAGTTCATTATAAGAATTTGATTTTTACAAGTACCAATAAAAATAACATCAAATATTGTAATATTTTACTCATTTCTGACAAGTGACTTTATTTTATTAATGACTGAAAAAACTTAATTTTGTGTACTAAATTATCCAGTTCTCAAAAAAAAAAAAAAAAAAAAAAAAAAAAAAAAAAAAAAAAAAAGTCTTAAACTTTGTTAACTATATTATCTATTTTTGTGAGTGGATGTTATTTAAAATCCATATGTGACCTGCATGAGTTTTGTCTTAAAATACTCAATTGAATTGAAATCTTAGCTACTTGTGTGTGTCGTTATAACATAGAAATTTTTATAAAACTTCTTAGGTAATTTAGTGTATAAATTGCTGTTATTTTGTAAATAATCCTAATTATTTGAATTTTCAATTAGTGGTTAATGAGTATTTTGTGTTGACTCCATATATCAGCTTAAGTTTTAGAGATTTAAATAAAATCAAGAATCACCGCAAATTGTGAAAGAACATTTTTGTTTTCTCTTCTATAAAATATAAAAGTTTTGGATATTCTTCTTAAACAATTCCAGATTCTTAAGCATTGCAGATAGAATTTTTTAAAATAAGATCTGTATTTAATCTTCCTTATAGTTTGCATTAATTTTTCCTTTGGATTTATCTCTGCTTGTATCTTTAATCTGTATTCAATGTATATTTAAGTATTTGTTGAGGGTATACCATAAATGTTTCTGGAAACTGATCTGAAGAACTTTTCAGAAACAATGTTTTGTAATAAAATGTCTTTTTTTTTTCATTTTCCTTTTTTTAGTATTTTTTAATTGGTATTTATGTAGATAGAATCAGCAAATTTTTGAGAAGCAACGTGGATTACATATCAACTTATTCCTGTTTTATCCATTTTAGCTATTCACTTTAAATTATTTATTTTACGAATAGAATCTTTAAGATTTTGAATGTTTTAAGCATGCTAAAGATGTAAAAAATTGTTTTTTTGAATTTATAGCTTATTTTTGCACAAGACTAAGGATACATTTGTGGTGGTAAATTCTCTATAAGCCCCTTATTTCACAAATATTATATATATATATATATATATATATATATATATATATATATATATATATATATATATATATATATATATATTAAGTAATGTATTCTAAATGCTATTGCTTTCATAAACTATAAGTGCTATAAATTTTAGCAGATTATTCTTGAAATTCAAAGATTTGTATGTATATTTAATGGAGCATAAATATTACAAAATACTTTATAATGTAGAAAATTTACTTTTTTATTGGTAATAATGCTTTTATATAATGTAAATTACTAAAACATTAAGATGTTTGTTAAATTTGTAAAATTTCTGTGAGATTTTTATAATTAATGTTAATAATTATTGATATTCAAAATACAAATCTTAATTTAATTATATTATTTGACTTTCATGAATAGTTCAATAAAATTTGAAAATAGAAGTGAAGAAATATATTTCAAATACAAGGCAATACAACATTCATATGAAAAATGTCTGAATTTTATCTCATACTTAACACTTTATATTTTGAGTAATTATTGAAAAATTAATAACTTAATTTTATTTTGGTATATTTATTAATGATGTTGATTTTGTTTTTTATAGTGTAACATGAATATTTTTCATTTCAGTGGTCCGTGGGTATTAACAAAGCAAATTTTAAGAACTGAAGGTATTTCTGGTTTTTTCCGAGGATTTGGTGCAACTGTTGTGCGGGAAATGCCTGGATATTTCTTTTTTTTTGGGGGGTATGAACTTGTTAGAATTCTCTTAACTCCCAAAGGAAAAACAAAAGATGAGATAGGTATTGATTGAAATAATTTCTGGAATTCTAATGAAAAATAACTAAGTAGCATTTTAATTTGTAACTTTTTTAATAGGACTTTTGAGAACTACAATCGCTGGTGGAGTTGGAGGTGTATCATTTTGGCTTGCTATTTTTCCATTTGATGTTATCAAATCAAGAATTCAAATATCAAGTACTAATACTTCCATGCTTGCTGTTACTAAAGATATAGTAAAGAAAGATGGTATGTTCTATTAAATTTTGATATTGTTTAATTTTTAGTTTCACAAAATGTACTTCTCTGTTTATAGTTTAAATGTGAGGTATAATGTGCAATTTAAGTGGACAGTTTTTCTACCGATTTTTAGTTTTTAAAACAAGGTTATACATATTTTATAAATAATTTATATTTTTTTTGGTCAATAGTTAAATGAAAGAAATGGATTATTTTCTAACTGCGCATGGAACACATTTTTTCTTTTCTACCGCACATGCTTTGTTTATCACCTTTATCACCAAATATTGTTCTAAGGAACTGAATTCGTTCTTGAATGTATGTGGACAATGCTGATTATTGTTAAAATAAGTCAGCTGAATTGTACCGCCATCTGTTATTTATTTTTGAAACATAAATGACATTTCTTACAAAACTTTATTGCAAGCTTTTCTAATGAAAAATACATTTTTTTATCAGATTCACCGCAGCGGCGAGCCGGTCAGCATAACGAAATTCATGACGTTTTAACACAATTCGCGCGCGCGTGAATTATATACAGGAAAATACAGTTATTATTGTTATAATTAAAAAGTATTATCAACCGTGGATGTTCTTATCAGTTGTTTATTTTGAAATTACATGATTCTTTGAAAGTTACAGTTTACAAAGAAAGCCCATTATTAATTTATCATTAGTATTATTTATTTTTGATTGCATATATAATTTTACTTTTGAACTATCTGGATGTTCTGCTTTGAAATTAAGTCATACTATAATTGACGTAGTTTTATTTTTTCATTAAGTTTTTTAAAATATAATCTACTTTAAATTCCTTAGAGGTATGTATAAAATATTGATAATGATTGATTTGTTTAAATTTAAGTGGCGATTTGTGTAATCATAATTATCAGAAATGCATACATTTTAATAGTTTAGTTACATTTCAGTATATTTACCCATAATTGAGACACATTGGATAAAAAGACAATGTTTAACTCAAGCAATTCAAAAAATTCAATAGAAGATTAAACTCTAATATTTAAAATATTTACTTAAAATATGTTAAGTGTTCACTTAATTGTTAAGAAGTAGGTATATAAAACATTTCTGCTTTATAGCTCTGTTTCTTTGGCTTAAAATTGTTTCTAATTTTGTGGATGTTTAATATTTCAGGAAATGGCAATTTGTCTAAAAGAGAGCTGAAGTAATTTAATGCATGTGTTTCAGAGTTAACACTCTTGAGACATGCATTAATTCTTACAACAAACTGTTATAAAAAGTCAAATTTACATAAAATTCTTTAATTAGCCTTTTTTAAACTCATTCCATAATCCAATTTTTGTGCAAGACTCCTGCTGTTTGATGTAAATACTACATTTTTTTATTCGAGTTCATAGTGTTCTGATATTCAGTTCAACAATTTATGGGCTCAATTTTCACATCAGACTTAACTGTTTGCAGTGATTTAGTAGCAACATTGAACTATAGACCCTGATTGGGTTTATTATTATGTGCGAAATTAGACTTTAGGGTGACAAAGTAAACCAAAAAGACTTTATCTCCGAAAAGAAATTTTTGAAGCTTTATTTCTTCCTATAAATTATGTTTATTGAATCACTTGTAGGATCACATTATTGGTGTATACAAGTTTTGAGGTTCGGATAAATTTTAATATTCATATTTAAACAAAAGCTTGAATTTTCAGTCTTCATGCTTTCTTTTATCTTTGAGAAGATAACAAATGGCTTTGTGTGAGTTCAAAGCATATTTAATTTTCATTTTCTAAAAAATATCTGTTCATATAAATTTTGCTTATTGATGATAAGAGGAAAAGAGTTTCTGTATTTTTAGTACATTTGGATCCTGCCTGCGTATTTTGGGAGTACTATAAAAATTCATTATTTCGAGGAAAATCATAAAATTGTGTACTTATGATACTCATAAATTAAAAACTAAATCTTCAAATTTAAACGTCTCAATGTTTAAGATATCTTTTATCGTTATTAGCTAAAACATTCCAAAGATGGAAAGTATTCTTTCCAATTTGTTGAGTGTTCAAAATAGTATGCAATCATCAAAAAAGTTACTGGATTGAATGCTTAAATAATGGGGGTTGTATTAGATTTTTTTAAATTGTAAAAGCTGTTTAGTTAGCTGTCACTTCTTTTATATGTGTGTAATCCTTTTATAGAATAAATGAAATAGTCTTATGAAAGATCTGTTGATGTTATATTTTAACTTATAAAATTCTTTTTTTTTAGTGATACAAATTAAGCAAAACATCGATTACTATAATTTTATTGACATCTGTGTATGAAATATTCAAATGATTTTCCTTAATATACCAAGTGTTCTATGTCACAATTGTTGAGACTTTAAAATTGAATATAAAAGTATAAACCATATTTTCAAAATGTATATTAAATTGCCTTTTCTTTAATTTTAAGTCATAATTTGAAAATTATGAATTTATTACAAACAGCTCTTATTTATTAATCGAATAACTTCACTTATTTAGTTTAATATTCCTAGCTTTTTAGAATATAATAGTATGTACATTGAAAGTTTGATTGTTTTATTCATTTTCCTGTTTTCTAAATATATTTATATTTTCATATATTCTAAACCATAAAATAGTTAAAGAAATATTTTACTAATACAAATAGCATCACAAAATGTATAAAATTAAAAAATTGTTAAATTTGAGCACATTCCCATTTCACTTTATAATGGGACTTGTGTATGAGAGGTGAGACTTATTTGAAGAAGCATTTGTTAATATAGACATCAGAAAATGTTATACATATTGACTTTTAATTAAAAGAGTTATAAATTAGCAAGAAAAACTGGAGTGAGAAAAGAGCTTATATAAATCAATTTCTGGAAAAAAATTCACTTTAGTTGAAATTAAATGATAAAAATATGTAATAAATATGAACTATATAGTAAAAATATGCTCAGTTCTGCACTTCTGTTTAATTTTTAACAATTTTTTAAGTAAATTTTAAGTTTTCAAATTTTTTAACTAACACATTTGTTTTAATTTTTATACATTTTTCAGGGCTCGGAGTTGTCCTGAAGTTCCTAATTTTTTAAAAAAACGTCCTGAAATGTCCTCATTTTTCAAAATAAATCCTAGAATTCCTTACTTTTTTATTACATTCCTTTGAAAGTTTAATTTTATATTTTTCAGTAGTAAATTTTTCTTCCAGTGGAATGTATTATTTCTTTCCACTGCTTTCTATGCAACGAGGAAGAGATTTTTTCTCCTTTTTTTTGTTCTCTTTCAAACCAGAAATCGGGTTGCCAAACTTTCTTCTCCACCTCATATTCAGCCATTGGTCACGAATGTCTGGCGTCAAAAATATTTAGGTTTATCAGTAAGTTCTATTTTTAGTAGTGCACAACTCTTTGCAATGATAGTAAAATTGTGAGAATTATTCACCTACATTTATGCTCATGTGTAGAATTCTTATCGCGCCATTTTGAACGATTTTGATGGATGACTTTAACGTTTATTAGCAAGTTTAGAATTTATTTTTTGAAAACAATTTTCTTTTAAAAATGCCAAGTAAAACGAAATTTTTCAATAAATGGTTGGAACTGCAAGATGGGAACAAATGTCTAGGTGCAAAGACATGGTGCAAAAGTGTTGATGATGTACATTCTGCTGAGTGTTTTGCATGCAAAAGCAAATTAGTGTTTAAAATATGAATTTTAGACAAGTGCTTGCTCATGCAGATGAATTAAAACACAAAAAAGCTGTGAACTGTTACAGGAATCAAACGATACTATCAACTTCATCTGAATCCTCGAAATCTACTGTAGTAGTAATGAACGTAACGTGAACTGAATGAGTAGTAGTGAATAACAAATCATGGCTTCCCAAAATGATATCAGAGAAAACCATTAAAGATGAAACCATTTTAGTTTTGGGGCAATAAAAAATGGTTATTCTTTTTCATCTTTAAATGATTTAGCTTACATTTACAGAAAAATTTTTGATGACTCCTCCTTAGCAAAATATCTCAAATTATCTGACAAAAAAGTCAGATATTTGATTAATTTTGGACTATCTCCGCATTTCAAAATTCTTTTGTTTCTGGATATTGGCACTTCATATTTTGCTTTACTTTTCGATGAAGCTACTACAAAACAAATAAAGAAATAGTTGGATATGTACATCTCATATTGGTCTGATAATCAAGGAAAAAATGTCATTTGTTTCCTCAAATCACATTTTCTAGAACATGCTGAAACCAATAAAATTGTAAAAATTTTATTATATTTTATTGAAAATAATGGTTTGAATTTAGAAATATTAATACAGTTGTCAGTGGATAAACCAAGAGTTAATTTATCTGTTGTAAAGCAAAAAAATAGTGAACTGAGTAAGCAAAGTTTACCATTACTAATTGATTTGGGTACATGTTGCTTATACATAATCCATTGAGTACAATGTAAGGGTATTGATAAAATTGATTGTAATATTGATGGATTTGCTGTAGATATTCATCAATTTTTTAAACTATCTCCTATAAGAAGGGAAGAATATCATTCCTTACAGTTGGAAATACTGGAAGAAACCTTAGCTAGACATAGTTTCCTTCATTATTTTGAGAGCCTTTGGTTAACTTTGGTGTCAGTTTGTGAGAGAATCCTTGAGCAGTATGATGTTCTAAAGGAACATTTTATTGTTGAAGTAACTAAAGAGAGTTGAAATCTCCTCTTTCTGATACACATCTTCAGATTATATAACATTTGAAAGACCCTAAGACTCTGGCATATCTGCATTTTGTTTCATTTTTTTGTAAAACATTTGAACTATATTTACTTCTAATGCAAAAAGTCGAACCATTAGTACACGTTATGTATAGGAAGCTAAATGAACTTGTTCGCAGTATTATGTTTAAATTTTTAAATCCAGAAGAAATCTGTGAAAAAAATGGGTAAAGTTGCCAGAAATTAATGTTGATTCAGAAAAATTTGTTAAATTAAACAAGATTGAAATAGGTCATGGAGTCACAGCAATATGGGAAGAGCTTATGGATAAAACATTTCTACAAAGTGTAAGTTAGAAGTTGCTACTTAGCAATTTCAAAGCATTTGCTTCAAAACTTCTTATAACAAATCCTTTGCTGAAAGATCTTCAAACAATTCTGTACTGGCAAAGGGGAGGGTTTCATTATTGGAATTAAGAGTTCAAAGTTTACATATTTGTCATGATGTTATTCGAATTCATGGCAATTCTATTTCCTCCATTCCATGTACCAAAGAAATGATGCATTATTTTCAGAAATCTAATGCAGAATATGCATCATATATGGAAAAATCAAAATATGCAACACAATCAGAAAAGAAATGAAAGGATGAGGAAGACATAGAAGCTACTAGTGAATAAAAGCTTAAACAATTGCACCTGTTAGAAAAAATTAATGAATTTGAGAAAGAAAAGAAAAATAAACTTGGTAATCAGTGTGCAGCTCAAAAACTTTTGGATGTTGCAACCAAAAAAATAGCATGTGCTATTAGTGATGATAATATGAGTGATGTGAAAGTTGGACAAATGATGGTGTCTGCTGCTAATGCAGAGATTGCATCTTGTGAATGATAAGTTGAAAAAATGCAGTATTACATTATCAGAATTAAATGCTAATGCATACAGTTCAAAATGAACATTATTCAATTATACATAAATTTACTGTAATTTAAAGCATTTATCATGTAACTTATTAATTTTCAGAAAATGTTCAATATAAAAAATTAAAATTTCTGTATCATTTTTCATATTGTTGTATTAAAAATTAAAAACTCAGAATTTATTAAATAGTGCATTTCTTTCTAAAATGTGTTATATTCATAAAACAGAAATTAACATATAAGAGTAACATTAGTTTTGTTTAATTATTCAAATATGTCCTGAAAAATGTCCTGATATTTCTTGAAAATATTGTCCTGAAAAAAAAATTCAGTACTCCTATCCCTGATTTTTTATAATAGCATATTAGAACATAAATTTACAAGCTTTCTTAATTAGATATATTATAAGTAATAAGGAAAGTAGTTAATGTCATGTTTCAAAATTCTTTTCCTGTTGAGAAACTTGCTTTTAAAAACTAGATTAAAAATGTGAAGAATGTTTTCATATTTTTTAACTGGCTACGTTCGGCATAATAACAATCGACTATTGTAAAATTTAGGGACATATTTCCTACAAAATTTCTGACACAATCTACTTGTAAAGATATAAAAGTTGCAGTGATGCTGGCTAAATTTATATATTTTAATATGATTGATAAAACTAATATTTAACAAATCTTTGCAGTTTGCAGCATCCTTTACATTTTATAAGTTAATTTAATAATAATACTAAAAAAATATGTTGCTTACATATTGATTAATAATTTTAAATTTTATTGAAATGAGATCTCTAGAATTGTGAATTTTCAATGATTATGTAATTGATTGTATATTCATATACACTGTAGAATTCTTCATGTATATATCAAACATTAAATATTATATGAAACGTTATATTTAATCTATTTTGCAATTGAAACATATTTCAAGTATTTGTAGAGATTTATTTTTTAAAATTTTTCTTATTTAAGACAGGTATTAATACAGTTAAAAGGGGCTTTCCAGTTGTCAAACCCTCTGAATTTAGAGTCATAGTTAAGATATTAACACCTGAAGGATGTATTAAAATTATATAAAAAATGAATGTTATAATTAAATAAAATTTATTGATTTGTATCATTTGGTAAAATGTTAGTTTTTCTTATTCTAAATATTAGAGAGCTCTAAATATATATATTTCTATAGATCAGAGATTTTGAAAATATAGCCCTCAGGTCAAATCCTACCCATCAGTGTTTTCAATTTAGCCTGCAACAGTGAATAGCTTATTGTTGCTGTAATAATTTGGATAAAAACACAGAATGATAATAACTCAGTTTTATTTACTTGCTAGGTAAAGCTTAATGACAAACTTAATAAGCAGAAAATTTAACTAAAGCGTAACAACTAAAAAATAATTTAAATTAACTCCACTTGCCACTAACATTATAAACTTATGAACATCCTGTAGTTATGCTTGGTAGTTATGTTGGGGTAAAGTGTATCACATATGTATGTATATCAATGTTTGAAATATATATATCTTGAATTGAATATATAATTTTTAGTCTGAAAATCCATCAGAAATAGAAAAGCTAAATTAACATGAATGAAACTGCGAGGTATTCACTTGTAAAAAAATACTAGTGAGATTTATATAATTGTAAGTTTTCACAGACAGTATTTAATAAAGTTGGGGATCAATTTTACCTGTACCAATTATTAAAAAAAAATCTAAGATGCTAATCTGTTAACTTAGGTCTGCAAACGTTCTTTGTGTACTTCAATTTAGAGAATATTTTCTCTCACAAAATGAAGTAGTACCAAAAACAGAAAACAACCCACTAGCTAATTGTATCAGTGGTATGTAAATGTATTAGTGGAAGTCATATAAAACTCCAACTAAAATGAATTTTGAATTTTGTTCTTAATTATATCACTGCACTATAAATCAATAATTTCCATTTGAAGTTTCATGGCTAGGGTTTCAAGGTCAGTATCAAAAGGAGTTTGAAAAATCTTAATTTCATTTGCAATGACGTCAAAGTCTGAGAAACGAGTATCATAATTTATTTTCAAAGTACTCAAAACTGACTGCAAAATCAACGAGAAACTCAGTCTCAGTAGTGCAGCTGAATATCTCACATGTTTTAAAAGATATGAAACATTTTTTATGTAACTGTGATTGAAACATTTTCTGCCATGATGATTTGACATTAGTGTAAAGATCAGCGAGAAGCTGGTTTTATCATTGCAATCTTAAATTTAGTTCTTTCATATGTTGCGACACAGAAGACTTAACTTCCACTGCCATTCGTTATTTTGTAATTCAGTAAGAGGACACTACTTTTCATAAAAAATTCGATCTGTGCTTGAAGTTCAAAAAGTGCTAAAGGACTTTTCCGCAACTAAGTCAGTCTACAGCCGTATGATATGGTAAATCATTTTCTCCCACACTTTCAATAAATTCGTGGAATTGTCGGTCATTCAGCTCAAAGGATTTTATGAAATTAGCAACTGATATTATTGTTTTTGAACTTCAGACGTATTGAATTATTTTCTGTACAAGGAGTGTTGTGGAATGATACATTGTGAAACTAATGGTTTTAAACCATCATCATTTTCTATTGCTTTTCACTCAAGTTCAATCACTCCTTTATTTTTATGACACATATTTTTGCTTCTACCACTTGCAACAGGTTTCAAGATTTTCTATCTTAGGTTCTTTTTATTTAGGGCATTGTGCCAACTCCCTTAAAAATATCTTCCCATGTAGTTGTGCCGTGAATACTATCAATGTTAAGAAGCTCTTTGTTCACTTCACAGATATCTTGATGTGACATCTCTAGATGTGTTTTAACATGAATTCCCAGACCTATGCTTGTGTCTCTTTGTGAGGAATTGCATAATGTTTTGTGTGAAAACTTATTATAAACTCAACATTCACCATACATCACTACTTTCTTTGTAACAACAAAATGGTTCTATATGAATTTGAGTTGTTCAGTTTAGTTTTATATGAAGGATCTAAAAATTGATCTCTTAAACTAAATAGCATAATTAAATCTAATTTTGGTAGGTCTAATTCACAATTTTAAATCAGGAATTTTCTGTGAATTAAAAGTGTGAAAAAATTTTTATATCCACAGTTGTCTTATTTCTATAGTTATTTAGAAAACCACTTTTTTAACTCCTTTCATTGATATTGTTAATTTGAGTTTAAGCAATGTTTGGTACATTTATTTCATTACCTTATATATAAAATTTGATAATTTTTTAAATAATTTTGTAATTTTTAGTAAATAACTTGAAAATCTTTTTTGATTAAAATTTTATTTTTTGAAGTTTATTATGAATTGAAACTATACAGAAAACTGACTAAAGAATTGTGTATGAATTTCTTAATTTTAACAACAGTTTTTTTGAAAGAATGGTTTTTATGTAATTTTTACAATGACTAATGTTGTTTAAGAAGTTAATCTGAAACATAATTAATGGAGTATTAAAAATTCACATTTCTATTTCTTTAAATAATAGAATCTTAATTAAAAAATTATTTTTGCTTTAAATTTCTTAAATATATTTTTCTGATAGAGTATCCTCCATACATGAATATTTCTATATTCTGAATAATATATGAAATGAGGAATAATATATATGAAATTTTGTGTATATATTTCAAATATATGAAAATTACTGTAATGTTGCAACAGTAAATTTCTACGAAGGAACGTTAATTATTTCTATAATTTTCATTTCTTGAAAGAAATATTTTACTCTGTATGCACTAATCCCTTATCAATTGTTTAATGTAAAAAATAGTTTAACTTCAAAGAAATATAAAAATTATCTGAAACAAAATATTTTTATTTGCATTATATATTTTTATTATGAAATAAAATACTCAGATAAGAATATGTCTAAAGAATCCTTAGTATTGTTATTTTTAATTTATTCACATTGTTATTTTCTTTATTCCAGGTATTAAAGCCTTGTACAAAGGTTTAGGACCTACCATACTTCGAACTTTCCCAGCAAGTGGAGCACTGTTTGTTGCTTATGAATATACGAAATATTTTCTGCATTATATTTCTAATTGCCCTTTAAGTTCATTAGTGTCATCAACTTCATAAATTTTGATGTAAAATTCTTAATATTTCAGTATTAAATATATTCTAGCATGTCTTCCATTTGGTTTTTCCAACAGTAAACATTAATCAAAATTAATAAAGTATAGATCACAACTACAAATAGTTTTTACATTAATAATTTAACGTTTAAAACATGGCATTTAAATTAACCTTACATAGACAATGATGCTTTTTAAAAAAAAATTGAAAAGAGTAGGTAGTATAACTGAAAAATATATTTACACAATCAAAAAATGATAACATTTTTTGTTGAATTATTAATTAGATTCCAAATTTTATATTGAGTAACTGAACAAAATTATTTGTAATGTGAAGGAAAACTTGAAATATGATTGAAATGATAAAACAAATGGAAATTTGTGATATATTTTAATAACACCAATTTGTTAGGAAACTTTACACATATTGTGTGTGAGGATTTTTTCATTATTTACAATTTTTGGCTCGTTCGAAACGAAGTTTCATATATAATTTGAAATATTAGACTGTGAAATTTTTTAATGGAAGACGCTCAATAAAGTTGTTATTTCAACTGACTTTAAAAATATTTTCATTTGTAAAATAAAATTTTTCAAGCAAAATGAATTTTAAACATTTATTTATTAAACACCAACCCATGAAAATGCATGAGATGTTTCTTCCTTGTAAAATTTTTTCACTGAAATAATAAAGTAACTATGAAGATAAAAATTTCTTATTACATGAGTAATTGATCTGAATGACTGAAATATTTTATTATTTGTCACTCTTTTTTAAATTCTTTTATGTACTGTTGAAAATATTTACTAATACACTTTGAATTTTCCTTTGTTTATAGTATAAGTATACACCTAATTCTATTACAACAAATATTCTTTGCTTTATTAACTATCAACTTAATAAGTTAACTTTTATATTCCTATGTTTTATATTTCAAGATTGTTTTATTAAAAAATGTACGGCATTAAAAATATATAAAACATAAAATACACTCTCTGATAATAATATGAATGTGTAATCTGTTATTATTTATGAGGATCTGTCCAAAATATATTACAAGAAATCGAATTTCAAAAACATTTACTCCAAAGGGATTTTTCTCTTAGAGAGGAAATGCGTATTTTTACGATTTTACAACAATTATGTGAGTTGGTAATGTAAATTCGCATATAAATATCAGATTCCACTGTAAAAAAAATAAAAAAGATTATTCATTTGGAGATGTAAGTTGATTTTGATTTTTAAAATCAAAGAGTGTCTATGTCAAAATTTACATTCAAATTATCTAAAGGGTCTGGGATACAGGGTGTTGGTGTAGTCTCACTGAATGACATTGCCAGAAACCATTCAGTCTGCCAATATAAGAACTGCACTGAAAATTCAGATGAGAAGTTGGGTGTCACTTTTGTAGAATCCAGATTTGATGACTATTTTTCCTAAGGCGAAAGAAACATTCTTTGGAATAAGGTTCTCTTCAGTTATAATTATGGAAACTTGATTGTAATTATTTCACTTACCAGGGATGCGATTTCTACCAAGCAGAACTAAACAAGTTGGTCCTGAGTTGTGTAAAATTTTCCTAAATAAAACTAGTAACGTGGAAAAATTACCTGAAATAAGCTTTTATGTATTTTGTGTTAGCAGTTTATAAATGACTTATTACTCATATATCCATTTTTTTCGGATCTGCCTTATTATAAAAATTAATTATAAAATAGCAAAGTGACCTGAAGAATAGATTAAAAAAGAACTGAAAAACATTCTAGTGCATTTGATAATTAAATTCTAAACCAATTTGCTTTCGAAGTGCACATTTAAATTTATTTAAAAATTTGAGAAAAGTTCTATGATTTGTGTGTTTCATTTAGAAATTTTTCATTTACAAAGAATTGATGCATTGTAAATGAAACATTGCGGGTATATATTAATTATTGATTTTTTTCAATATATTTAAGTTATAAAAGTCAGAAAATTATGCATGTTTTATGATTAAAAATGTATTTCACAATTGATGTTAAACTTTTTTCATTTCTTACAAGTAATTTGAGAATAAGAGATGTATGGTTTCTTACATGAACACAATTTTTGTAATATTTTATATTGTATAGTATTATGTATTATTAGAAGTATGGTGATGTACTCTAGTGCTATATCAACGTAATTTAAAATAGTGTTCTGTATGTGAATTTTAACTTCTGAAAAGTGACTCCTATTGAGGGTCACCGTCATTTAAATGATATTTACAAATCAATGGGTGACAAAATTTCATGATTGTAAACTTGGAAAGGCAATAATTGTTGATGAAACATGCAATCACTGGACATCTGGTCACTGCCACAGAAGATAAAGAGTGGAAACTAATCAATAATTTGATTCAAAGTGACCCGCGAATCAATGAAAAGTTTATTGGAAGAAATATCGGAATATCCAAGGAAAGTATTGGCTTCATTATTGAACAACTAAAATACCATAAAATGTCTGCATGATAGGAGAACCACGCTCTCCCAAAGACAAGAGCAAACAGCATAGATTGAAATGTGACCATCGTTTGCCAAGCTACCATGAGGAAGGAAACAATTTTATTTTGAAAATTATGAGCGAGACTGCATCATGTGTTAATCGTTGCGATCAGAAAGAGAACAAAGAATAGTATCTTTCATTTCCACCAAAGTCTCTTGACAGCCCTGAGACGTAAACGATTTTATATGTATTCACGTTCGAAAAACTGCCAGATTCATATCTGGTGATAGTAACAGCCACGCAAACTTATATTCTCTGCTTATCAATCGGGGTTTAAAGAAAGATTCAAGAGAGAAGTTTTTGACGGGAGATACTATGTATGAGGCCTGGCACCGTTCTGCATTATGGCACGAAACGCGCGTTGCATACTCTCCTCTCAGGTGTAATATTTAAAAAGTGAAATACATTTTTTTCTTATGCTTCGCTACTAGGATTTCCTATTTTTAACACTACAAGGAGGGGAATTGATGACACTAGTGGTCTACCCAGTTCCGTCGTGGCTGGATAGTGCATTCTCGTAATTTGAAAAAGTAGGGGCCACACTGAACCCCAGACTTCGTCTGCCAGCACAGATATGACGCAATGTGCTCCATGTGAAATGATGACTATATATTTTACGTGCTTTAGCCATCATTAGTGAAAAATACGGTTCTTTGATTGGGATTCGAACTCAGTACTTTTCGATAAAAAAAGAACGGCGTCCTTACAACCAGGCAACTGCGGCTTCAAAAACAGAAATATATATTTGTGCATTATAAATTGGCAAATTTTGAACTCTTTATTTAATTTGATAATAGTACAAGAGTCTCGTTTTTCTGAACCTATAATATAGGAACGCTCGTTGCAATTAGTGCCTATAGACATAATAATGATTTTAAATTATAAAAATTTGAAAAATCTCTTTTTTTAAACTTGTTGAATTAGAAAAATACTTTTTTTTAAAAAATTTTATAATCCAGTATTTTTTCAGTTTGTTTGATTTCTTTTTTATGTAACGTCGAAGAACTTTATTCTTTCTTGAGCAACAAAGTGACTTGTGCTGGTATTCCAGACATTGTGAGAACAGACATTTGATGGGAAAAATCTGCTGTATCGAATTCCATTCCTATCCTTCTCGTACGTAAGGCTGGGCGCAAATTTGGAAGAATTAGCCGGAGAACTGACGCCGGCAAAACTCCGGAGAACAAGTGACGTCAGAAAACGTCACAAAATGGGTGTTCCAAAAGAACCTTTAAGTTTTCCAACGAGTTAGAAATATCTTGGCAGGGTACCGGCGGAACCGCGAATTTCTTTTGTGTTTTTTCCTCGTTTTTGTGCGTACCTCGTGTAAATGGCTTCAAACAAATTTATTAAATTTTTCATTCGATGAAGAGGAATTTTTAATAGATCAATACAGGAGTAAGTATATTTAATAAATTTTAAAGAATCTTATAATCTTTTCCTAAATTAATTAGTTTTAATTTATTAATTAATTTTATAAATTATGCAAAGATTCTGTGGGACACAAAAGATAACATTTATTTTGATAAGCATAAAAAAAGCGCCATAATGAAAGATATTCAACATTTGTTTTATGAAACATTTGGAAAATCTGTAACAGGTAATTATATTGATTATAAAAAATTAAAATCGCGCATATTTTCTTATACTTAATATGCCTTTATATTGATTAAGATATAATGCTACGCAAAATTAATTCCAAAATTGAATACATTTTATCTAATGTAATTAAAATAATTTATTTTTTATTTAAATTAAATAAAACTTGATTTTTATATAATCTAGAAACATTTATATTTTTGTTACAAATTTTTATTGTTGATGTTGTTTAGGTGTTATGATTTTTTATAATAAATTTTAATTCTATTTTATTAAAGAAACATTATTGAAATATTCTATTAAAAAATTATATTACTAAATATATTTTATATACATAATAAAGTATAAATGTCAATATTTCCTGGAAATTTTTAATTTGATTCTTAGAAGCCTGTTTAATCTCATATAATTGATAAATCATTATCTTCTGTAAAACATGAATATTTAAAATATAATTTATGGAATACACTGAAATGAATTAATAAAGAGAAATTGTATAGTTAATTATTTGTGTATGAAAAACAAATTTTAAACAATTAAATTTTCTTTTAAATATTCTGGAATGCATTTCAATTTTCGGATACTCCAAAAAATAAATTATATTACTGCTTGTGGAATTATACTGAAGTATTATGTAAAACACATTACATTAAAAGTACTGTTATAATTCAATGAGTTGGACCAAATTCGATTCATGAATTTTTTATGAAATATAAGCTAGTTTAATTTGTAACGAAATGTTAGTTTACTGTTATTGTCAACAGATGGCGCTATAAGCACATGTTAGATTTTTTGTTTATTTTGTGATTGTTGAAAAAAGAATGTTTTCGTTTTCAGAATTTGTTCGATTGTAATACGTGCGTATAGGTTTGTTTGAAGGGATTAATATCCTATGATGTTTTATTCTATTGAATTTATATTTTTAGAGGCTTTCAGCCTATTCTTTTTATGTAAATATTGTATAAGCATTTATTAAAATATATAGAAAATTATTCGAGCTTTTGCACCTTTAGTTATTGAAGTTGTTCTTAATGCTTAGTTTCGATTTTTAGTTGTAGAAAAGAGTAAAATCTTTCATTGGTGCTTAGGCCGGGACGTAACCCAATTTGATAGCTAGATTAGTATAGAATAAAAATTAGTTTAGTAATTGTTAGAACCTTAATTAATTTATTTCAAGAAACATTGGATAGCCTTTGTATGCGAAGACTGAAGACTGCAAATGGTAAAGTTTTTTAAAACTTTTGTTTATGATGGATTCCAAAGCTTTAAACAAAAAAAGAGCTACACTTCGCAGTTCCATCACAAATGTTTTTAAGAACGTTGACAAATTTATTGAAGGTAAAAATTGTGACGAATTAGACGATTGTTTGGAACTGTTAAATTCTAAAGAAATCGAAATTAGGGATTTAGATGAGAAAATTCAAAATTTGATTAGAGATGATGATACTAAATTAGAATCAGATATTAAAATTTCTATAGAATACAGTGATAAAATAATAATAACGAAATCAAAAACAAAACGTTATTTCAAAAGCGTTGAAGCTCAAAATGTGAACTTAATTACTTCTAACGACTCACGTTTAGAAATCGGAAGTAAAAAAGAAAAGGAATTTGAAAATAATGTTAAATTACCTAAAATGTCAATACAAAAATTTTATGGAGATTATAATGAATGGAGTAATTTTTGGAACTCCTTTAAAATTACAATTCACGAAAATTCAACGCTTTCAAAGATAGAAAAGTTTAACTATTTAAAATCCTATTTGGGAGGAAATGCTTTAAGTTCTATCCATGTATTTTCGATTTCAGAATCCAATTATGATTCGGCGGTAGAAATTCTTACCAAAAGATTTGGCCAAACCCATTTGATAATAAATACGCACATGTCAAACCTCTTTGAATTTAAACCCTGTACAAAGCTCGAGTGATGTAACAAAATTAAGAAAATTATATGACACAATAAATGTTCAAATTAGAAGTTTCTCCTCTCTCGATGTAAAACCAGAATCTTATTCTAGCATGTTAATTCTGGTTTTGATGAAAATCGTTACCAACGATATTGCTTTGGAGTTCCATCGTGTTAACGGAGATAGTCCAACCTTTAGTTTAGACATTTTTCTTAAATTCTTACAGACTGAAATAGAATCCCGTGAAAAAATCTCCTGTTTGTCGCTTTCTCACAAATCAAAACCACAACTTCCGGAATCCTAGAACACGTATAACAAATATGATTCAAAGTATACGTGGAATTCTAATGTTAAAAGAAAAGACTTTAACAAATATTCAAAGCAAAAACCGTTGGTTAGCACACACGAATTTATAGCTACATTACCAAATCGAAAGTGCATTTTTTGTTCTCGAGAACACTTATCAGAAAACTGTGGAAAGCTTACAGCAAATGAAAAAAAGAGACATTTTAAAACAAAGCAATAGATGTTTTTTGTGTATGTCTTTGAAACATAAAATTGCATCTTGCTCCTATCGACAAACAAAGGCTTGCAGGATTTGTGGGGGGAAAGCACTTTGAGAAGATTTGTTTTAAATCAAATGCCGCATCAAAAATTCGGTACCTGATAAATATGAAGTTTCTTCTATTTCAGAAACTAAAACACAAGTTGAACCGCAAAATGGAAAAATTGTTTCCGCCGTTTCGCATATTAACAATGTAATACTTTTGCAGATCTGCATGATAAAAATTAAAGCGGTAAAAGAAAAAATGTTTGCCAGGCTCCTTCTTGATACAGGATCCATGAGAAGTTTTGTCACTCGCGAATTAACTAACAAATTGAATCCTGAAGTAATTAGGAAAGAAAAATTAACTGCTTACACCTTTGGGAACACCACCCCTCTTCAAAAAAATTATGAGGTGGTTAAATTGAGTTTGGAACATAGAAATTCTTCTGATTCTAGAATAAAAGTTGAATTATTGGTAACTGATCAAATATCAGGCTCAAACATTCCGGCTCCTAAATTAGAAGAAATTAGACAAATTTATCAACTAATGAATTTGATACTCGCAGATTCGCTCGATAGTGAGGAATCAATTGGAATTTTAATCGGAGCAGACTATTATTATGATATAGTTATGGGACAGAAATCTTGTCGCAGTTGAAACTATTTTTGGTTGGTGTTTACAAGGAAAGGAAAGTCACAATGAAGTCTATCATTCAATGTTGTTGTAGGGGAAGATTTAATTTCTAAGCAAATAACAAAATTTTGGAGTATAGAAAATTCAGGACTTATTAGTGAGAAAGAAAATTTAGATTTAACCGAAAATGAAGTAATTAAGCATTTCGAATCCAATATAACATATGAAAACTCTCGCTACAAAGTTAGATTGCCTTGGAAATGTGACACTTTAGAATTGAATGATAATTGGAAAAACGCAAAACAAAGGTTCTATCGTCTTAGGAAACGGTTTATAAGAAATCCAGACCTATTTCTTGAATACCAAAATGTAATATAGGATTATTTAAATCAAAATATCATTGAACCAGTAATAGATGTTCTAGGTGAGGAAAACGTTACATTTTACTTGCCACATATAGAAGTAATACGCGAGGATCGAACCACGAGCAAATTACGTATTGTAATAGATGTTCTAGGTGAAGAAAACGTTACATTTTACTTGCCACATAGAGAAGTAATACGCGAGGATCGAACCACGAGCAAATTACGTATTGTCTTTGATGCGTCATCGCATCCCCCAGGCTCGACTTCTCTAAATGACTGTCTTCATGTTGGACCTAATTTATACCCTGAGATATTCGACATCCTATTAAGGTTTAGATATAATCCTGTTGCATTTACTGCAGACATCAGACAGACCTTTTTGCAAATTGTCATAGATGAAAGGGACCGGGATGTAACTAGATTACTATTCTCCGATTTTCCCTTTGATGAAAACATCCCCCCTAATATATATAGATTTACTCGAGTGTTATTTGGGATAAACAGTAGCCCGTTTCTCTTAGCAGCAACTATTAGACACCTCCTGAAAAAATATAGAGAGGTCTATCCTGCAACTGTGGAGCTTTTAGATGAGAATATTTATGTAGATGATGCAATCGGAAGTCAGCCGACAGTTAGAGAAACTTTAACTATAATTCTAGAATCGATCAAAATTTTCAAAGAAGCTAGTATGCATTTGCATAAGTTTCGTACTAACTCGAAAGAATTAAATGAATTGTGGATAAAGGAAGGTGTTATTTCAGATGAAGATCCCGATTCCTTTGATAAAGAAAATCCCCCATTTAAGGTGTTAGGTATGGCATGGGATAATTCCAACGATCTGTTGTATTTTGATGTTCGAAGCTTATTGTCATTTTTGTCTAAACCTATAGAAACGAAAAGATTTATCCTACAGGTGTTAGGTCGGATTTTCAACCCTCTAGGAATTTTGGAACCTTTCACTGTTAGAATAAAGTGCTTGATTCAAAAGATCTGGTTATTGCGTATAGATTGGGATGAACCACTACCAGTAGATTTGACTTCCCAATGGAGAAGCTGGTGTGAGGAGATTCCTCAAATGGCCAAATTATCTATCCCTCGTCATTACTTTTCAAATTCTCAAACTTTGATGTCCAAAATATCGAACTTCACTGTTTCTCAGACGCAAGCACGAAAGCACATGGTACAGTTGCCTACTTACGTTTCACAACAAGCAATAATGAAATTAAAACTGCTTTCGTTGCTTCTAAAAACAGGGTAGCTCCCCTAAAAACTCTCACTTTGCCTAGGTTGGAGTTGATGGGAGCATTATTGTCAGTAAAGTTAAGTAACAACATTTTAAAATCGATAAAGTTAAAAGTACCGTGCTTTTTTTTGGACAGACTCGACAATCGTTTACTTTTGGATAAGAAAACAACCCGAATCCTCCAAACCCTTTGTGAAGAATCGTGTCGAGGAAATTCAAAAATTAACCTCACCTCAAAATTGGCATTATTGTCCTGGCGTAGACAATCCTGCAGATCTCGTATCTCGGGGATCGAAAATCTCTAAATTAACAGATGAACCCGTTTGGACCCAAGGTCCAAAGTGGCTTTAGCTCTCTCCTGATCTTTGGCCGAAATTAGATCTAACAGATACAATTGACAAAGTCAAACTTGAATATCGAAAAATATCTACTGATTTATATCAGCTAGAATGCACTATCGAAAATATTGATAACCTCTTTGACGTTTCAAAATATAGTGATTTAGAGGAACTGTTGAGGGTCACCGCTTGGATAAAACGCTTCGTTTCAAGATTGAGAAAGTGTAGCAGAGTTGAGGGAACTCTAAAAGCAGAAGAACTACTAGAAGCTGAAAATTTCTGGATTCGGTCTGAACAAAAAACATTTTTTGCCGAAGAATATAAATCCTTGGAAGAAGGTAAATCGATTGACAAGAATTCCCCTCTGTACAATTTTGTCCCATATATTGATGAAAAGGGAATCATGAGATTAGGAGGAAGATTAGAATTTTCTGACTCTTTACCCTAGATAATAAAAATCCAGTAATATTACCTAAAAATTCTAGATTGACCTATTTAGTTGTACGTAAACAACACGAGAAGATAATGCATGGAGGGACTGCTGCAACTTTGGCTAAGGTTAGATCTCGTTTCTGGGTCCCGAAAGGACGTCAGTTAGTCAAAAAGACGATAAAAAGTTGTTTCATTTGCCAAAAATATTCAGTCAAACCTACAAACCAGATGACAGCACCCTTACCTGAAGACAGAATCCTTGAATCACCCCCCATTTTCTGTTTGTGGTGTTGATTTTGCTGGACCAGTTTACGTAAAGAATTCAACGGATACTCAAAAATCATACATCGCATTATTCATATGTGCAGCAAACTGAGTCTTACCTCTGGAACTAGTTTCAAATATGTCGACAGATTCATTTTTACTTGCATTTCGCAGATTTTTGAGTAGAAGAGGAAACTGTAAAATCATCTATTCTGATAACGCTAAAACCTTCAAGAAGGCTAAAAAAGAAGTTGAGAAATTTTCTAGAATTTTAGAAGATGTGTTAAAGAATTTTATTGCCAAAGAGAGAACTCAGTGGAAGTTTATCATTGAACGAGCCGCATGGTGGGGAGGCTTTTACGAAAGATTCGTGAGATCCGTCAAAAACTGTTTGAGGAAAGTTATGGGAAAAGCGTTGTTAACCTTCGAGGAAATGTCTACTCTACTCTACTCCTCGAAGTAGAAACTGTTCTTAATTCACGACCTTTGAGCTACGTTTATGATGAGAATGATGAGCCACAACCCTTGACTCCAATGCATTTCCTGAACTTTGGACAAAGTAATCCTAAGTACCCTCTAATTTTCTCTGAAATTATCAATAGCGAAACAACAAGAAAGACTCTTTTAAAAAGAAAGCGCTATCAGGAATTGCTGTTAAAACTGTTGTGGAGTAAATGGAAACAGCAATATTTGTTAGACCTTAAAACTGCTCACTCTTTGGAAAATCCTGATTTTCAACCCGAACTAAAATTAGGTGATGTTGTGCTGATTCAAGGAGATAACAAAAACAAACTGTTATGGAAACTAGGCAGAATTATTAAAGCCGTTCCTGGACGTGACGGTAAATTTCGATCCTACGAATTAAAAACCGGAAATATGGGACTTTGAAAAGAACTGTACAACATTTATATCCTCTTGAACTATATTGAACTCTAACATTTCATATATATTTTTTCTTTTATTTAAATACTGAATTGAATAATTTGAATTTGTTTAATATATAACTTACTTTCTTAATATTTGTATTTATTTTATAATAATTCTTTTTAATTTGTTAAATGCCTTCCTATTTGATTTTTAGATACAATTTTTATGTTTTTTGTATACTCTATATATTGAAAAGTATTGTTGATATTGATGTAATTTAATTCAACTATTTACCTTATTATTATCTTTTTTTGTACTGCATTTTTGAAAAATCTGATAGACAGAAATTTTGCTTCTTAGAAATGTGTATTTTTTGTTTATGAATTTATTTGAATAGATGAACTCCTGTCAGAGTTCAGGTGGGGAGTGTGTAACGAAATGTTAGTTAACTGTTATTGTCAACAGATGGCGCTATAAGCGCATGTTAGATTTTGTGTTTATTTTGTGATTGTTGAAAAAAGAATGTTTTCGTTTTTAGAATTTGTTCGATTGTAATACGTGCGTATAGGTTTGTTTGAAGGGATTAATATCCTATGATGTTTTATTCTATTGAATTTATATTTTTAGAGGCTTTCAGCCTATTCTGTATATGTAAATATTGTATAAGCTTTTATTAAAATATATAGAAAATTATTCGAGCTTTTGCACCTTTAGTTATTGAAGTTGTTCTTAATGCTTAGTTTCGATTTTTAGTTGTTAATAGAAAAGAGTAAAATCTTTCAAGTTAGATAATTATCAGTTAATTAAGTTAAAAATTATTAAAAAATTACACTGGTCAACAGTGGTTTTGGTGTCGAAGATTTTGGAGGTGATTTTATATGAATTCGATGCGCTGAATCCAAATATGCCATTAATTTTTGCCTATCAGCTTGAATTTTTAAGATATCAACATTTTAATGAATCATGCATTACACTATTTTAAAAGAAAAACCATGGTTTAAACAAACAAATTAAACAGGGAATTTTTATTATATTATATAGTTATTGCTTATTAAATACAAAAGAAAACAGAAAAAGTCATGATTTAAACAAATTACTCACTGAACATTTCGGAAACTTCTTTTGCGTGACATTCTTGAATGTATTTTGGAACAATTCCGTTTTAAAGTCCAGCAGTAATCTGCCATCATGTGAGTATCCCATATTCCTTTATAGCGATCCTTCATACATTTTATATATTGGTGAAATCTTTCACCTTGCTCCTCACTAATGTCTCCTAAATTATCAGGAAAACGGTCTAAGTGGCTATGTAAATAGTGCACATTAATGCTCATGTTACACCCAAGGGATCTGAAATTATTCAGCATTTCATTGATTAATTCAACAAAGTTTTCAGCTTTGTGTTTACCCAGAGAATTTTGGACAACTGAAACAAATGAATTCTAGGCTTTTGTTCAATCTCATTCATTGAATTTATGAAGTCAGGGTCTTTAATCAGCTGTCTTATTTGTGGGCCATCAAATATTCCTGCTTTAATTTTTTCCATACTCAGCTGATTCATTTTTTTCCTTATATATGCAAAGCATGATCCATTCTTATCAAGAGCCTTTACAAACTGCTTCATTAGACCCAGCTTGATATGCAGTGGTGGAAAGATGATTTTCTCTCGTGGAACTAAAGGATCGTTGATGATATTCTTTTCAAAACATCTAGGTTTTCTCTCCTAGGCCACTCTTTTCTAACCCAGTGTTGCGTTTTGTCTCTGCTATCCCAGAGGCACAAGAAACAAGGATATTTTGTGTGGCCACTTTGCTGACAAGGAGAAAGTTTACCATTTTTAAGTCTACACAAATCACACATTGGTGTTCACGATACTTTATTTTTTCCAAGACCAAAGCTATGGTGTCATATTGCTCTTTAATTTTCGTTGAGTGAGCAATTGGTATTGAGCCATATTTGTTCCCATTATGTAGAAGAACACATTTCAAACTTCGCTTTGAGCTGTCAATAAATAGGCGCCAATCATCTGGAAAATATTCAGGAAGACCCATTTTTACCGGGAGTTCTCTAACAGCATGACAAAATACAAGATTTTGTTCTTCAGAGAAAAAAGGTAGCAGATCTTTCACCCTTGTGCGATAGAATGTAATTTTCGTTCCTGGTTCAAGTAAATTTTTTTCCTTCAACCTGGAAGCCAGTAATTCAGAAGCTTCTTTCGACATATTGAGATTTCTAGTGAGGTCATTTATTTAACTCATCTTGGTTGAAACATTGAGGAATTGATGATATCGTTTGAAAATCGCTGTCACCTTCAGTAGTATCAGAATTCTGATCAGAGAGACAATCCTCACAGAGTTCTGGTAGCTGGTGAAAAGTTGGAATTGGCACTTCTTCTGAGTGAGGGATAGGGCGTCTTGCAGAGACTAAATCTGGATAAGTCCACTTATTACGGTTCTTTCGATTGATTCCAGTAATATTTACTAGGCAGAAATAACAGTCATCAAAGTGATTTTTTGGTTCTTTCCAAACCATTGGTACACCGAATTTCAGGCTTTTCCTTTTCCCGGTAGTCCACTGTCGTAAATGCTCTGTACAAGTTTTACAGACAATATGTGGTGCCCAGGTTTTATCCTGATCACCAAGTTTAACACCAAAATATCCAAGATAAGCCCTCTTTACAAAGTCACTAATAGATTTTCTGTTTTCCAGTAGCGTGTATTCTCCGCATATGTAGCAAAAAATATCAGGATGATGTACACAGCTTCTTCTACTTGAACTCATTTTATTTCTATTCAACAACACAAATACTTATATTTACTTTTTAACAACTCGTTACTAAAGATAAATTTTATATGACGCTAACCTCTATCTATCTTCACCGCCGGAATTCACGAACTATTCTCAACTCTCAACTGCGGTTGAAGCTTTGAAGGTCACTTCAGATAGTGGACAGACATCTCCATCTAACGGATTTCTATGGAACTAACTGGATAGCACTAATAAGTAGGATTCAATCCCATTTATTAAGAATTTGTCAACTAATCAGTTATATATCTCATATTGTTTGTCTTCTTTTTATAATAAATGAATTAAAATAATAATTTTTAAAAATAATAATTAGTTATTTCCTAAATATTATTATTTTAAATTCAATTGGTTACAAAAGAAGACTGACAATAGGGCAAATATACAAGAATCTTTCCCTGTATAAATTTTACAACACTTGTACTTGAAAGTACTAAATAGAAAAAAAGCATTGATAGATAAGTGAATTTATCTAAAAATCTAGAGCTGATACAGAAAAACTGCTTTCATATTTAGATTCAGCAATAAAAATATAGTTAAAATCTGCTCTAAAATCCTAAGCACCAAAAAAAAAATTTTTTTTTGTAGGCCTGTGTTATCAAAGCAGAGAGAAAATTACCTGAAATTATGTAACTTAAAATTTGATGCAAATAAATTAAGAAATATATACATAACTTCATAAAACTCATATTCTGCTTGAAAAAATGTATTTAATCTTTCAATACAAATGTAATTACAGAAAAATGTCAAATAAAAAATAACGTCACATAGTCACATGACATGACGTAATTACTCCTTCTCCGTGAGTTCAGGAGGAATTCTCCCCGCACCGAATTCTCGGAATTTCACCCGAGAATTCTGCTCTAGTTAGCGCCGGGTCTAAGAATCAGAAGGGGGAATATTCTCTCATTATTTGTTCTACTCTCCGTACCAGTGAGCATATAAAGGGAGAAAATTTCTTAACAGTTAGAGCTCTGTTGTTAGAATAACTCAATTTAGGAACTGTGTCATTCGTCGAGAGGGTGATTGAGTTAGTTCTGTTGAGGATTTGACATAGTTGCATAATGTCGCAGTTGAAGAAACGAATATGTTTTTCAATTGAAATAAAAAAAATTGTAAAAGAAATAGATGAAAAACATTAAATAGGAGAAAAATGGTGACAAAAATATGGAATTTCCAAGATTTATGCTGCTCTCGAAAAATTAAAGGGAAACATATTTTTCGAAGTGTACCATAAAAAAATGACACTAACACACACAAATTTATTTATAGTTTATACAAATAATAAAAACGAACTTATATAAATTTATGCAAAAGCACTTTTTTTATTGAAAATAACAAGTATGTATGAGTAAGAGAAAAATATGCAACTATCAGGCTTTCATAATTTCGCGTGTAATTTTTGTTGATTTTTTTTTTGAATTTTGTTAGCAAATTCGTTGACAACAATCAGAGGAGACCTGCAATGTCTGAGAGAAGACATTTGCCCATTCGCTAAGATGGCTATCAGGAGCGTGTGTTGGAGCGGGTGGTCTGCTGAATGGATGAAAATGGCGATGTCATAGCCTGATGCTGCTAGGTGCTTAAATGTGTTTCACAATGTGGTTCATCATCGCTGGAATTAATATCAAATCAAAGTTTCTGTTTCTAGAAAACATGTTCCATTCCGACCACGAGCTGCAGCACCTGAAGAACACCATTTTATATATGTTTCGGACCGAAGGAGAAGAAGTATTTCTGGGCCAGAACTAGTTGTGAACCACTCTATAGCACCAGGGAAAAGAATATAAGGTAGTACTAGCGGATATTCTTCTCCTGTGTACGTACGGGGCGCAGGCCATATGCTGGTCTCTATGAAACGCGATCAGTTGTGTGTGTTCTCTTCACCACACGATAGAGTAGGACTCGTTTATCTTGGACAAGAGAACATATTTCCTATAGCAATGAGCTTTGGTTCTTTTTTGCCGATGAGTCCAGATTCATACGAAAGAGCAATTTAGAGCATGTGAGGATCTGGAGGGAACAAAGCACCAAATACCATCAGTCCAACACTAGAAAGACACATTTATCAAGGGGGTGGAATAATGATTTGGGCAAGGATCTCACTTGGTGATCACACTGACCTACATATCTTCCACGGGGGGACTATAACTGATATGAGATACTGGGATGATACACTTGATTCAAATGAGCATCGATATGCCGTTGCAATTGGCAATGATTTCATTCTAATGGATGATAACGCATAATCCCATGGAGCTGTAGTTGTTGAGGATTATCTTGAGGATCTTGGTTTGCAGCGAATGGAATGGCCAGCTTGATATCAAGACCTGAATCCCACAGAGCATCTATCTGACTATCTAGGAAGACATGTTGCTGCTTTAAGTCATCCTCCAAGGTCTGTTGGAGAGCTAGCTGGAAAACAGCTTATTCCATGCCCGGTTTTTGCTTCCCATTTCATCATTTCCATGATGTCAATTAAAGGATAACTTAAATGATTGCATGGAATGTCGATGACGTCAATGGATTCAGATTAGGCGTAACCATATTCTTTATTAAAACTTATTTTTATTATGTTAATGTGGCATTTTACCTCATAAAATTGTGATTATTCTTTTTTCCAAGAATGAACTTTTCTAGCGAGACTGACTTTTTTTTAAAAGTAAATCATTTCTTTTTTGTTGAACTTAATACATACCTTTTTGTGCACATGTCATTCAAATTTGGTGTTTCTATATACATTTATTTGTAAGTTAGGAGGAAAAAAAATCCGGTTGCTCCTTAATTTTTGGAGGCCTGTGTAGTTCGACATTTTTTTTAAACTGGAGAATTGTTAAGTTCTTCAAATTGTGGTTAACTGCACAACTCTCGTGTAAGTACTTATCTTGAATAGATTTCTGTGGAATTCCTCCCGCCTAATGTAACTTCTGTCTTGCAGCCCATGGATCAGGGCATAATCAATAGCTTTAAGAGCAAATATCGTAGGGTACATTTACAAAGAGAGATTATGGGTTTAGAGTTGGAGCGGCTTTAGGAAATTGATCTTGGAGCAATGCATTTGTCGACCAAGAAAGCATAATATTGAAGGAGAGGCAATATCGAGAACCTTTGAACATGCTGATTATATTAAAGGAATCTCCGTAGCAGAAGAAGGCCAATGTAATTTACCTGATGACTAGCGTAAAGATAAATTTACTCTGTGATGTACTCCAGCAAAGAATTCCTTTGCTGTCGGAAGTTTCTTTTGAGGATTTTTTTTAAATATAGATTCGCATATGATATGTGGTTAAGAAATATCAGTTGATGAAATTATTGAGAATATAACGACTGACAACGAAAAGTGTAGAACAGATATAGAACAAGAAAATGATGCAATGCAAAGTCCATCCACAAAACACAAGCAACTGAATGGCTAAAAGGACTAAGATATTTTTTGGAGAAAAAAAATAGCAAAATGGTTTTATTACATTGAAAAAATGGAAACATTTTTCTTAAAAAATGTAGATTTTAGAAAAAGATAAATAATTATTTTGCTTGATTTCTCATCAAAAATATGAATTTAAGTATTGTTTTATACTAAGAATCTTATTTTACATGTGTGTGTTCCTTATACTTCATTCTAAATAATATTTTGTATTATTTTATCTATAAAAAAAAGTAATTTGGTAAAAAAATTGGATCTTAATTATCTAATAAATTATTTTTTATGTTCTCAGAATTGTTTTATCGGTACCTACGAGTTTGTAAAAACGAGTTTCTTTTATAGTATTTTTCAATTCTTATTTCCTTAGTAAAAATGTATATTTCTTCTTTTTGTGAATTAAAATATATCAGCTTAAATGGTTTTATTGTTACATACTGATTATCACTAACTTGTCTCTACAATTGTTTTAACTGACCATACATTGATGATTAATATATGTGGGGATTAATATTTACATCAAATATAATTCTGACGGATAAATTTTTATTTTTTAATAATGAAGGTTTGTGACGAAGTGTTGAAATTTTTAAAGGGAAACTAAAATAACTTTTATTAGCATTAAAACCTTAAAAAAGTGTCGGCAAATGAACCGCATTTTCTATTAAATAAATTTGTCATTGCTTTTGATTTCTACATTTTCCCTCTCGGTCTATTGTCTGCATAGGAAAATAACTATATCCTAAAAATATGATATGTGTATTTACATCTTTCCCTTTCAATTATTTTACTAAAAAAATTTCCAACCGATCAATACAACTGAATGCATTTTATTTTACTTTTTGGTGTACTTTCAATAAATACTTAGAACTCACTCAAAACATTCGGAACAAGAATATTATTTAACCATTTTCCAAGTAAGTTTTTATAAGAGTCAGTTTTTTCCAATTTTCTACAAATGTTGATAAAATTTCATCTACTACATCTTATAATTGTATCATATATTCTCTCAATGATAGTTGTGACTTAAAATTAAATTAATACAAAAATTAAATAATTTTAAGATCACTATAGTAAAGTGAGTTTTATCAATATTAATTGAAAAAGAAATTATTGTTATCTGTATTGCCATACAGACATAATTTGGAATTTATGACTTCTGTTATATGTATTATAGTTTAAATGTTTTTGATACTTTAAATTCTCAAAGTAAAGATCATCAAATTCTTACTTACTAGAAATAGAAAGGTTTTTAATTCTTTAACTTTGGCTATATGAGTTTAAAAGTTAACTCGCAGCAGAGTGTTAGAAAATTCAAATGAAACCTTTAATTGCAAGCTATTGAATAGATTTTTTCACTTTATAGATTTTAAAATATATTTACATCTAGAAAATGTTTTTATCGCGGGAAAATTTTTATATTACTTGTAATACACGAAATGACGTAATTGAATATGTTAGATTCAGTTATGTTCAGTTATGTAATTTCGTGTGTTACAAATATTTCTAAATTGAATTCGTTGGGTTGTAAATAAAAATATTGTATGAAAAAAAATCACATATATGAAAGTCAAATAACTATATATAAAATGTTTCTCGGGTAAAAGTTAGTCAAAACGCATTGAATTTAACTAACAACTTTTCATTAAATATATAAAATTTCATTTATAAAATATATATATCTGCTTAATTTATATCAGTCGTATTTTTAAACTAAATTATTATCTGTATTATGAATGGTGCTCTCTGTATTTGTCATAACATCAATGTATTAGAACTAATATAGCAGTAGAAACCCCTTTTATACTTTGTTATTTATACATAAAATTGATGAGACTTGCTATATAAAAGTATTGAGGTATAGGAATCTATCCTGCATTTTAAGAAAACAAAGTACATGATTGAAATAAAAATAGGTTTTTCTAAGAGAATAACTTTTATTTTTTTATGTATGGAAAAAAAGAGTAATTTAATTTTATACCTTCAGTTACAAATGTCTGTCTAAATAAATCTATGAAAAATTTGTGCTTTCATCTATCACTTTATCACACTTTGAATAACTTATATTAAAATTTGAAATTTATGGCATGTTTTTATAACTCCAAACAATATGACGAAATTCGAACACGAAAGAATGAAAAATAACTTAAAATATTATAAGATATTGACATAATGTGTAATGGATGTAAGTTTTTAATGAATTTTATGCGACTGTGTCTTTAATTTCAATAAAATATAGTTAAATTTTATGTTGTTACGTTGCGAAGTCTATCCCAGCTTAGTGTGACGAGAATAGGGCATAGACTAATCGACACAGAACTCGCAATTTCACACCAAAAGCAATTTGGGGTTTCTGTCGAATGTTGGATTGCGCAGGTTTGAGGATTCATCACATTGTCTTAAATCAGTGGGTTAACTGACATTCCTTTTTAAGTTGTGTGGAAGAAAATACCGATTGTTGTCGTAAAAGAATTGGTCGTGAGTATGCCCAGAAGGGACGCTGTATAGCTTCCATCTTTATAGTTTCCACGACCGATTGATAAATAAGCTTCGTTTTTTCCCTTGCTACCTCTAGTGTCTACTTATATATTAGCATAAATAGTGTATATTTATAATTATAAATATGTGATAGGCAATAATGAGATATAGAAAGAAGATTGCAGACTTGGCAAATAAAAGCAAGAAATGTTTCTATTGAACTGGAGAGCATCACTAATCTTTAGTTATCTATATTTGTAATTTTGCGTTTTCCATTGTGAAAAGCTTCTAGTCCGAATTTATCGCTAGACGCTTAAACAATGGAAAAATGAGCTTTGTGTTATTTTCTGTATACGCTTTTATTAGCATTGCTGCTTAAAACCTTTCCAGGTTTCACCCTTTGAGACGTGTAAATGTCCAATGTGTATGGAAAGTCCTCTTGATAAGGCAGTAATGCAACGCAGATGCTTAAATTCACTTTACAACTAATTTTAGCAATTAGGGTGCTGTCATCCACAAAACATGTTGCTGTAAATATTTCTTCCATCCAGTGATATTAGCAATGAAGCAATAGAAGGACTTCAAATTCTCTAATTAAGTTTTAAAAACACTGAAGCTATACAATAAATAAAAAAATCGCAGAAATTAATATTGACTTAATTATTGTTGAAATGACATAATATTAAAAAAGAAATAGTCCATCAAAATAAGAAAAGAAACTAATCACGTGATATATAATCTAAGTCAATAAATATTCCTTAATTGTAATCTTATAACTCTATACAAAAACACAGTATCCCCGCGGCAATAATAAAGATGATAAAAATAGTAGAGAAAGATAATTCTGGATTACTTTCCACAAGTATTAAAAATATATCAATTGTATATTAGTACTTTTTTATTTTTGGAACTGGAGAAATCATTCCTTTTTTTTATTGAAAAGCAAAAGATATGAGCTGTTTTACAGTATTCCTTCACACTCTAAATTAAGAAGAAAAAGAAACTACAACTGTAGCATGACAGCCCAATGCCTGTAATGCCGATACCTGTTTTACTCACCGATGACCTTGAGGTGCGAAGCATATGTCTCAGCCCGCGGATCGAACACCAGACTTGTGGTTTTTTTGAACGTGAAGCGCTGTCAATAAGCCATCAGACTCCTTTCCTTCCCTTTCATACAATTATAAACCTTAATCAAAATTTGAAATTTTAAAATATAAGTCTGAATGAAATGCAATCCAACAGCCATCTATAAAATTGTAGATATTAATCGAATGATCAGCAAATATCCTTTCCAAGCTCTCTACTGAACTCGTATTAAACACTCGAAAAAAGATGGTATGGTTTTAAAATTCTTAGATATACGAAAAACATATAGTAAATTTTTCGTCTCATGTTCAAAATGCAAAAAATTATTAGCGAATTTTAGTTTCTTGAAACTAATTAAAGTACAGGAGTTTTATTACATCGTTTATAATTTTACAACTTACTTATTTATAAACTAATCGATGAAAAAGTTAACTCTCACGTTTGAGAACCTCTAAGAATGATGAATGTAACTTCTTTTTTTCTTTCACATAAAATAATCGACATAAGTAGGGGAAAACTGAGAGTTCAGCCTCACTTTTGGATGAGAGTTTAACCCCACTTTTGAGTTGAGTCATAAACTTTACGCCTCATCCCCCACGATAAAATATATTCCGCGCACAGTTCTACATTTTCAGACTAATGAAAATTTTTTACATGTGAATATGACATCATAGCATGTTTGTACAAATTATTCATGCCTAAATATATGGTATGGGAGCTTAGAATATTAGGATCATGCTTACCTGAGAGTGTAATGTTAGCATGAGCATAGCGATTGGATATCATAGAGACTCCTCCTCTTATACCCTTTTCAATAAACAAGTGCATAGTTGGATCAGTAAGAAGTTTCAATTCTACTTTCGTCACCTTCAGGCATGATTGCCAAGCGATTCCGGGGGACGTATACAAATGTAGGGTCTATTTTTATAGTGAGTTAAGCATAATTTCTTAAATTTTTCGAACACATCTGCGAGAAGAAGAGTGTCAGTCATAACACAGAGATTATGGTATTCTTTTAAAGTCTTCATTTTAAATGTTTTGAAAACAGTGCACGCGTTGGATTCACTAATTTCTTCATCATTTAGAGTATTAAAAAACTTTCTCGAGGTGGTAATTTCGTCTTATTGAATTTTTCCATACTATCAAAATTCTCGTAAGAGTATACATCCTTCCTTCTCAAAAGAGGTATTAATTCTTGTTTTATTTGGGAAGATAGTATATGAAATTCAATTTCGTTTAAATTACTAATAAGCTTAACGAGAAATGTAGGGGAAACCGTAGCAAATCTAAAAACTGGAGATTTCTAGTCGAAAATGTAATCAATTTTTCTGTATTACTAGCAATGCAAGATATTTTTGTATTTTTGCTTTACTTAAAACTTTTATTATGTAATGACTGTCATATCCCTTTAAATTATGGAAAATAACAGGAATTTTTGTGAGTAATTTATAATTTAAGTTACATTTAGAATGTAAGGCATATCGATAAGTGGATGTAATGTGGCAGTGATCTCGCACTCTATCTTCATTCAGGGGCTCTTCACACACAAAGCATTTGCCTGCTTTAAGAAAAGCTTCATTATCCTCTGGGGTAAAATTCACGGGCTTGTTGATGGATAAGAGGTCTTATTTTTCCGCGCTCAATAAATTTTCGATGAATTTTTCTGCCGCGTTTTCCCCATGATAAACTACCGGGGACTTGACACACTTCCCTACGTTATCTATGATAACATATGAAAATCCACATGGGATATGTTGAGCATTTATTTCACTGTGAGTTCCTAAATTAGATTCTTTTTTTTAACTAAAATTCTTTCAAAATGTGCATAAATGACAAAAGGGATTTTATGCATTATGTGCACGGAATTAAATTTTAATATACGATTATTTTCAGGTGGCATTTTAATTTTTTGAATTTTATGGTTTTTACAATATTCTACATGCTTGCTTCGTAAAGAAGATGTCGAGAATTTATAAAGGTAAAAATCACAGTAAAATAAGTGTCCATTGTGACAAGTTAAGTATGCTAACAGTCTACTGATATTTTTAATGAGACAGAAATTAGAGGTTTCTCCTTCGGATATTAGCAAAAAAATTATATGATGGACGCTAGTTCTGTTAGTTGAAATATGTAGAGGAAAAATATCACCCTTTTCATGACCGAAAACAATAATAGATAAATTATTCATCAGTTCAAATTTTGATATCTGATTTAATGTCATGGGAAAAGTTTCCACGCATACGTTTATTTCATTATATAATTTTTATATTTACTACTTCTATTTGCATTCTTATAATCGTTACATGGGTGAAAACTAGCCGAGACCGACCATAGGAAACCTTTCTCATCAGCAATATTTTTTATATTTAAAACTGCTTTTCTTTTTAGAATTTCCTGCTGGAGTGGAATATAAGATGAAGCACTTAAGGGAATATATTTAGCAACATTAATTTCTAAAAAAATAACCTCATCTAAAACCCATCCACTGCCAATATCTATAAATTCATTAAATGATGAGAAAATTTTTGAGAAGGCATTTTTAACTAATTCATTTAAAGTATCTGAATTAACAGTAATAGAGTTAAAACTTCTCCCTCTCTCTCTTTAAAGTATGAATTGACAAGTTCAGGTGCACCATCTTGTCCCATTCGGGAAAATAAAGCATTGATGCACAAGTACCATTTAATGGGATTTTTAGAAATACACTCAGATAAATTATTTATGATTTCCGTTTCTACGTCTGCAAGGAATAGTAATAAATCTTTACTCTTACTGCAGTACACGTTTGTGGTTTGAAATCCATCTAACGACTGCTTCGCTTCAGAATTCTTATCCTGAGTAGAATTTCTGTAACTAGGAAAAAAGAAGGAAGAGTATAAGAAAAAAACTACACAATTTATAAAATTATTGGGGAACACCCTCCTCCCGAAAACTACAATAAAATTTTTAATCTGATGAAAATAGTTACATACTCTTATAAAATTAATATTTAAATTACAGATTTCTTCCTTTTAAAAATATTAAAAAATATTTTTAAACGAACGCATTTCATTGTAAAAAGTATATGATATAACGAAATATGTATTTTCAGTTAATGAATAAATAGGTTTACGAAACCATTACATACTATCTATTACAAATAAAATCTATAAAAATCTATTACAAAAAAGACACTAAATAATAGAGTAGTTATTTACTTGCTTACGAAAAGCCTCCACTAGTGCCAGGAATAGTATTATCCTGTTGTCGTTTCCCTGAAGGGAGTCTGTCCTCTTCATCGTAGCTCCATTCTGCCAGTTCTATGTTTTTAATTTCAGGTAATTCATCGCCGATGGAATATTCATCAATACTTGATCGCTTGCTTTTCATACCAGTTCTGGAATTAACCGATGTTGATGGTTGCTGATTGTAAGTAACTAGTAGCTCGTAAAATATTATTTTAATAAATTAGTATAATAGCAATAAATTTAAAAATTCAGAAACCCACATGAAAGAAATGTTAGTATCATATTACCTTTTAGATTAATCACTTTAGCGAGAAGAGCTTTTAAATTGTAACTCTTTTGATTTCATTATTATATAAGTTATTGCATATTGTTCATAGTAAACATAATAAATAAAAAAATTCTATAGTAAAACTAATTTCAATTTCATTTAATTATTCAAAAATATTTTAATAAAGTGAGAAAGATTACTTAATTCAGAAATATTTCTTATTGCCTCGTCAGCCTCTTCGTCGGACATAGAAAATTCCATAATTTTTTGTTATGGGAGCGAACTCTTGAGAACTGATGGTTATCCCCACTCAAGCAGTCCATTTATACTAAACTGTTATCAATATAAAACTAAGAGGAAAATTCGAGATAAGTGAGTGTACTTCTAAATTGTGACACACTCGCGTGAAACTTATGTGATAAAGTAAAGGGTGGCTTTTCAGTCTGTTCTATTCATTTGCACATATCCAAATATCTAAATGTCTCCATCAGTTGTTTTGCTGTGGAAAAGAAAAAGCGATAAAGGAGAATTCATTTTGTAAACAATATGACTTTTACTTCTCGATTTTTATCGAATGGTTTGAAATAGTCTCAACAGATGCTCCCAACCTCAATCTAAAGATGATCCTTTCTTATTAACTGTTTACCATGTCTTATTCACCCTCTTTTCTGAGAATTCAGTCTGCAACGCAATTTCCTTCATTATATGAAATGCTGATACTACACTTGTCTTTCTTTGACCATTATATTTTAAATCAAATGTTATCATTGCAAATAGTGAAAGACATGTTTTCCGATATCTTTATTACATCGTGTGTGCATATATCTACGATATCGTGTCTGTTTAAAATATTTGCAATGAAAAGTATGACGTTTATTAAAATGAAACAACACAGAGAAATGACTTGACTGCCTAGTGCCATCATGAGTTTTGTTCGACAACTGCAGTGCTGTACTTATTTATAGGAATTTTTTTTTATCAGTTTTAATGGTTATTTTTACACATTAAAATCCACGTGATAATTCATTTACATGAGTATTAATACTGGAATCACCGTTACGAGGGTTATCACCAAGAGCTTCCACCGCCGTCGCTGCCACCACCGCCACGAGAACGTGTTTTAAAACGCTATGTGTACGCTGAACAAATGTGTATGCATGTGAGAAGTGTATCAAAATAAAAGAAAAAATTAAAGAAGCGAATTTGTTAAGGTACGAAAATATTTTTGTTTCAAAACATTTTCTTTAATTATATCTCTAACCATTGGCATAGTTTATTTTTAACTTTTTTTTACCTTAGGTACAAGGGAATAATCTTTTTGTAAAACATAAAATTCATTCCTTATAAATGTTTATGCTAAATTAATGTCTCTAAGTATTTCACGAAATATTTTTTTTGTCCTACAATAAAGTATCTCTCTTCTTTTTTCTCATCATGTTGTTGATTAAATCTACAACGTTCGAATTTTCTACTACTTTTCCTTTATGTATGAGTTCTCCTCGAGGTGTCCAGGATACAACATCACTATTTTTTTTTCAAAAATTCTAAAACGTTCTTCGTTACTGATGTGAACTGCTTAGGATTGCTGATAACATTAAATTTTCAATGTAATTCCCTTCTTCAATTTTCTCAGGTTTAATGTACGCTAATTCATCTGATGAGGGATCTGGTAGATTTATGGTGTTAGGATTTAATAAATATATTTTTATTCGTTTTAACAGAAATTGATTATATAATTTAATTTTAGCATCATCATCCATCTGAGAAAATAGAATTTGCTTCATCTCACGATCCAGTTCACTCTGTTTCTCATCAGGGAAAATATGTCTTGAAATGCTCGGAAACTAAAATAATCTTTTTAGCATATTCAATGTTTATTCTCGCATTATTTATTCAGTAACGTTGTCAAAATACTGCCACAAGCCTTTAACCCCCAACTACGTTTTCGTAGTTGGGGGTTAAAGGCTTGTGGCACACAGGATTATACCGTCGACATATACACCAATAAAATTCACATTATTATTCTTACAATTTAACGGATTAGTAGTATAAGTCTTATTAAAGGCATCATTATCGACGCAAGTTAAAATTAATCGTTTCGGTAGTTGCCCCAAGAAAACATCGTCCTGTGAGAAAAAGAAGGTGTCACTAGGAATAGAGTACATTTTACATAAAACTGGATATTTAGCTGATGTTTTCTCTAGAGCTTTCCCATGGCCTATCAAAACACCCGGGCTCACTTTCACTTTACGTACAAACAGAGATGGGTGTTCATTTATTATTTGATAGTTCCCTTTTTCTGGGGATATGAGGCAAAATTCAGGTTTCTTTCTCACTAGCTTTAAATTCAAATCTACCATATTTAATAATAATCGATCTTGATAGATAATATCGCAATGCAGGTTTCCAGTCATGTCTAGCACCCTCCCCTTTTTAATCATAGTGGAGCGCTTTTTTAATCCGATATTTTCTTTAGTGGGATCATTTTCATCAAGATGATCTGCGGTATCTTTGTAAAAACATTCTGATGTCAAAAAGCTTTTTTTTTTATAGTCAAATCCGTAATTTAACAAAGTTTCGATGTAAGATCTGTATGTATAAGTGTTATTAGAAGTTATAGTGCGATCGGTTAACATTATGTCAATTTGAAAGAAAAGAGAGTGGAAAAAGTAATTACACGTAGAAACTTTCGAATTTTCCGGTAACGGTGCATCATCTTTTAAAACTTTAACTTTCACATACAGTTGTATGGCACTCAAATCAATGTATACCTCTGAAGCACACCAGATATATTAAATTCAATTGGCAGACCATCGCTTATACTTAGTATGGGTAATACTCAGACCATTTACCCTTTTCTACAGCAGTCTGTGTTGGAGGCATAAGAAATAAATCAAGTTCAGATTTAACTGATGGGAGAGAATCATTTCGTATCAATGACATGTTAGCTAAAAATATCAGGTGACACACTTTGCAACACTTAATGGATTTTCCGCTTTTACGTTTCCTTTTATGTCCTCCTACCATAGCTTTCACTTTATCTGAGGCTATATTAGCGAGTATTTTAGAGTCTTCTTTCATACATTGCTTCGTAGCGAGTTTCAAATCCTTCCCTTGAACATAATCATTCGCTATATCAACTCCCGATTTAATAGCTTGTTGTCCTCTTACTTTAGCCGCAAATTTGAATAAGGGTAAGACTATTCGGAATATACTTTTAAAAATACCTCCTAACCCACTTATGCTTTGGAGAGAAACCACTTTTTAATAAGGTAACCCATTTCCAGCTTTATCTGAATGATAATTTTCGAAGGATTTTGCTCATTAGTGATAGTTTTGATCGTGTGAGACATTTATTTCACCTCACAAAGTTTTTAAACAAAAGTTCAACTTCACTATCAACATCCCTCGTTCAAATGACACGTATCGACCGAGGGCATTCTTACAATTATTTCGATGGCTTCTATATTTTTTCTGGAGAGAGGTAAATAGTGCGGGCTTTCAAACTGAGAATGAATCATATATCCATATCATATTTTATCCCTTTCACAGATAAAACTCGAAAAAGAGAAGCTACTATCCCTCCAATCATTTCAGGGTGAATAATATCAGTATAAATGTAAAATAGACGTGAATCTAAATTAGGGTCTGCAACAAAAGGACTCTCAATGGTCAGTGTTCCTGGAGAAACGTTTTCGCCCAATGTTTCGTGATGACTGAAACTTAGACATTCAGCCATCCCCTTCGATAGACGGAGTGTAGCACCATTTGTTATTTGTAACTTCACTAAATCTTAGAGTATTTGTTATATCCTAATTTAATCTTTATATTTTTCTGAAATTGATAAATAATTTCATTCACCGTTTCATAGAAACCACTTGGAATGGTATTCATTTTGTTCACATCGTTCTCTAAGTCATACTCGTAAGAATTTCCCTACTCGATTATGTTATTCCACACACTAGGATACTTTATTTTCAGTAAATCCACTTCCCACTCCCCCAATAGTTCAAGACTTTTCGGAAGTTTCGTTGTGAAAACAGACATTGTATTGCCAGGGAAAATATTCATAGAACAATCATTCGGTAGTGTTATGTAGAAACTCATTGTGACAAATGATAAATTAATCATTACTTTTTCCCATTTTATAATGGAAACCTTTAAATTTACTTAAATATTTCAGCTGATTCTTATAAAACCACTTTTTTAAGATTTTTCAACTGGGAATGATTCAGGGAGAATCACTCTATGCATTTCTTATGCATAAAATGTTTCTTCGATTTGTTCACCCATTAAATCTTAATGGGTGAACAAATTCCAGGGATCCCTCCAGTATATAAAATTAAGATTAGTTCACCCACTAATCTTAATTTTATATACTGGAGGGATCCCTGGAATGCAGTTTGTAACGACAAATATTTCTTCAGACCAGTTATTTTCATATCCTTTTTCAAAAATCATTTTAGATTTAGCGATACGTACAGTTCCGTCTATTTTAAATTTACATTCAGTTTTCTTTTGTGATGTTAAATTTTCATACAGATTATCGAAAACTTGCTTTTCATTTTCTTTAGTCACTTTAATTGGTTCCATCTTGATACTTCGGTCATAAGTGTTATTGTAACTTTTCATTACACCTTTTCCAACACATCGATGAACCTAAAAGTATGTTTAGTGGTGAAATACTTCAAAAGTTTCGTTTTTAAAGTGCGATTAAATCTTTCAACTATTGAACTTTTAGTCAGATTAAATGTCGTGAAAAAATGTACACCTACTTCTTTTAAATAAGACTGAAATCCTTTATTAAGGAATTCTTTCCCCTATTCAATCTGTAATTTTAACGGTTTTTCGTTTAAATGCAGATATAATAGTCCCACCATTTTTCCTTTTTAATGGGAGTACCCAGGCATATTTTGAAAAGATATCAATGCACGTTAAAATGTATCTATAGCCATCGTTAAAACTAATTATTCCTTTTAAATCAACATTATCTGCTTGCAATTGAATATTCAGCTCATTTACCATTACTCGATTTCTCGGAAAATTATTTCTTAAACTTTTATGAAGGGTGTAAGAATTTTGAGATGATAACCATTTTCTTATCTTTCCACGAGGCACTTTAGCCCTCATCAACCGGAAAAAAGTTTCAACCCCAGAAAAACTCCCAGGTAGAGAGGGATTATCATACAAATCACCATTAAAATCAATTCTATTAAAATAGGCTGAAAATAAATATAATGTTAGCTTCTAAATAATTGCAATAAAAATGAAAACAAATTAGAAATGTACCAATATTTATTTCAAAACCTAAAATATAAAAATTTTACTTCTAAACAAAAATGAATTACATATAAAATTAGAACAATCTCAATGGTTCTGGGTCAGAGTCAACAAACACTTTTTTGGCGTTGGATATTAGAAGATGCATATCTAATTTACTGGAAAAATTAGCGTTTACATAATTTAATATATTGAAATTAAGTTCAATGAAATTCTTTGCTAGTTGCTCCAAGTCAATGATTAACACCACTACATTTTCGCACGAATACAATTTCTCTGCAAAACTGAAAGTAAGACACTCATGTCCTAACTGATTTTCATAGCTTTGCGTGCATCCAAAGCATTTAAACATTGAATTCACATTCAGCTCAATGTTTGTTTTTATGAGTTCGGTTAATGATTCCGTCATTTCGACATCTGATGGAGTAGTCGGAAGAGGATTGTTCTTTACTTTTGCCAACACAATTTGAGAAAATACCTGTCTGTAGGATAAGGATACAATGTTCACAGAAATTTCCCTTTGAAGAGTTTTATCACAAGGAAGTTTCAGAAACTCTTGCTCTGAAAGCATGTACAGCGTGGGTATGAACTTTCTGGTGAAATCCTTTTCTGTAAAATATCTTTGGAAGGATACATATATTCCAGTGTCTAGAATAATTTTCGATGTTAGCAATGAATCGTCTAAAATGACAATACTCCCTCCCATTACAGACTCTTTGGAGGTCTCAGGCTTTTTGATGATGAAGAGTCAATGCTTTGGTGTGATGGTTACACCTCTCATGGTTGCATACAGAACACCGTTCTCATTTCAAAGAAATTTTCGCAGGTCGATAAATAAAGAGTTAGCTAAGTAAGTCACTACCACATAATTCGAATCACAAAGATGAAAATGATGTTCTGGTATTCAATACATTCAATATTTCTCATATATTCATTATTTATACTATATATATATATGTATATATATAAAATAATATATATATAATATATGTGTGTGTGTGTGGATTAGTTTAATATACTAATAATACAAAGAATTTGTATTTTAACACTATAGTATATTAAGAATTATTTACAATTATAATTACAAAAAAGGATTATGAATACAACATTTATATTTCAGAACCGTTAAAGTTCAAAATACATCTTAGTTGGACTGTTTTCTATTATCCACTCTAGTTCCTTTTCTAACCATTGATACCAGGATCGCTGTTAAGGCAGCAAGCACTTGATGATGTCATGATGTAAAGGTGCGTCATCAGGTACTCCACATATCTCACACTCGGCCATTCTAAGCACTCAAGTCCTCTTGGCGACGAAAGTAACAACAACTGCAAAATACAAGGAAAGAGAGGAAAGCACAACCAGCAAGAGAAATAACTAACAAAATAGAATTTTTGTTTCCATCTATTACACAGAAAATGAAGGAGTCACGTCTTTCAATGTTGTAAAGATTCATCTTAACTTCTTGAATGTTCCTCGTAAGCTGCTTGATGAATCGTATTCTTCGTCTTTTTCATTCTTACTTGCTCCCATTTTCCTTCCATCATGCTTATTTTTATCGTATGCAAATGTATCACAAACACCTTGATGTAACTCACAAGAAAAAATATTTTAATTGATACTCTAATACTTGAAATAATGCTAAAGAAAAAGGTTATGTATAAAAGAAAATTTCTTCTGGAATAATGATATATATAGGAATAGTACAGCAATCGACACAATTTATATTATACATTAGCTAATAGTTTGATAAAAATGATTTACATCTTTGACCAAGGGGCTTCATTAAATCTGCAGAAGAAGATGTTGTATTGGGACCTTCATGATTACCAACTTTTTCTACATCATATCCGTCATTATCTCTTACAGCTTTAATTTTGTATGGTCCAAAATATTTCAGCTTAAGTTTTAAACCTGGTCAGAACTGTGTTTTTTGGACAGCGACTAAGTCACCAACTTGATACATTTTGGGAGGTTTTCTCCGTTTATCATAATAATATTTACTTTGTGTTTGATATTGTAAAATATTAGAGTTTTATCAATATTACGCAATTTTTTTATTATGTACTACATATGGAAGATGTTCTTTTTCCAGTAATTGCTTAATTTGAATGTCATCTTTATTTCGCATTTTAATGCCAAACATTAATTCGAGTGGTGAGAATTTTGTTGTTTATGGGCAGTACTGTTCAGTATGCGTTGGACATTAAACACATGTTTATACCATTTTGTGGGTACTTCTATAGATAATTTAGTTAAAAATGAAGTTATAGTTTGATGCATACGCTCAATTTGTCCGTTTTCGCGAGGTTCTCCAGTCGTGATAGGTAGGTGCTCAATACCTTCTTCATTAAAATAAGATTGAAATTCTTGGGAGGTAAGCTGATCCCTTATCTGAGATTATTCGTTGAAGGTTATCAAAATCTTTTTGCTGTAATTTTATCTTATCTAATGCATCTTGTGCAGAGGTAGATTTAACAGGATATATCCAAATAAATTTTGTAAAAGTGTCCACTACAGAAAATAAATGTTTGTAATTTTTGTTTGTAGATGGCAAGGGTCCTAAAAAGTCAATGTGATGTATCGAGAAGAGTGTCATCTTTTGGGATTCGGTAGAGGAATCCTTCAGGTTGCAAGACAAGATACATGTGATGCAATTGGCGATGAAAGTTTGGGTTAACTTATCTAAATTCGGAATATAATAGTCTCGTTTAATAATCTCTGTAGTTTTTTGTAAAATGAAATGACCTTTAGAATGCGCATTCTGAAAAATGTCGCTTCGGAAAAATGACCTTTAGAACGCGCGTGCTGATTTATTTGCTTGCACATGGCTTGTGGGACTACTAAAAGTTCTTGATCTTGGATCAATTTGTATAAAATGCCGTTTTTAACTTTAGAATTAAGTGATTTTTCGACTGCGCTTTTCATATTTATGATAAATTCATCGGTAGATTGCAACTTTATTATCTTCTGTGTAATATCATCAGGAGAAATAATCATAACAGGGTAACGACTTAAAGCATCAATTTGTTGCATTTGTTTACCTGGCCTATGAGAAATAACATAGTCAAAGTTTTGTAACAGAAGAGCTTCTCGTGCGATTTTTGTTAGCTTTATCCATTGTTTTTCGAAAAGTCATACCGTCTGTAACTATTTTAAATTTAGTGCCGTGTAAATACACGCGGAATTTTTTAAGAGCTTCTGCAACAGCGAGTACTTCCAATTCATAAATGTGTAATTTTTCTTCCTGGGGAGATGTTTTTCTGCTCATATACAAAATTGGGTGAAAGTTTCCGTTATCTGATTTTTGAAGGAGAGCTGTCCCAAATCTGAGTTTGGATGCATCTGTGTGTCCTTCTAATTCCGAACCTGAAACAAATAAATGCAAAACAGGATGTGTTGTGAATAATTTCGTTAAATTGAGAAATACCGTCTTTTCGGTGGACTAAAAAAGTCTTCTACTTTTGTAATCGGATACAAAAGAGAAGACTTTCTTAGTAGGGCACAAAGAGGTCTGACAATAGTAGCATAATTAGGAATATATTTTCGAAAGTAACCTGCCAAGCCTAAAAATGATTGCAAGTGTATGAGGTCTTTGGGTTCAGGGAAATTAATTACTACTTTTATTTTTAATGGAGAGGATGAAATAGTATTCTTTTCTATAACATGGCCTAAAAATTCAACTTTTCTTTGCAAAAATTGGCATTTCTTAAAATTTATATTTAGTCCATAATTTGAAGCAGTTTCGAGAACACGTTTCAATTTAATAAGTACCTCTTCTTCAGTTTTAGACGGTATGATAAAATCACCCATGTACATAATTAAAGTACCTTCTGCTATCAATTCTCTGAAAACACAAGATAAATATCTATTGAAAGCGGCTGGACTAATTGTTAAACCAAATGGAGCATTGAGGAATTCGTATTGTCAGTTATGGGTAATGAAATTAGTGTATTTGGTACAATTAGGATCAATATCCACATTAAAGAAACCATTTTTTAAGTCAATAGAAGTGAATACGTTTGCACTTTGTAACTGATCTAATATATCATCAATGAGAGGTAATGGATAATGATCTTTAATAATTTTCTTATTTAATTTACGAAAATAGATAAGCGTGTAGAATTATCTTACTTTTTTATCAAAACAATTGGACTAGCATATTCGCTACAAGAAGGTTTAATTATTCCTACCAGAAGGTTAAGAGAGGGAACTCTCTTAACCAATCATTGATTTGTTTGGATATAAATTCTTTTTCTAGTATGGGCATTCGACGTGTTCGTTGGCAAACTAGGATATCATCTTTTAAAATAATAGACATTTTCATTTCTGTTTTTCGCGTCTGATTGGGTTTGTAGTTGTTAATTAAATTGTATACTTCTTGTTTACATTTTTTATCATGTATGTGATTTAAATCATTGTCGGATGTGTTGTCAATACCATTAACTCAATTCAAGAAAAAAATTATTATTATCTGCTTTACGTAAAGAAATACCATTTTTATTGACTGTTAGTGTTCCTTGAGTAATTATATCAGTACCGATGATTAAGGGTAAACTCATCTGATGTTAAGAAATAACGTAAACTGTATTAGAGAAAATATCATTATCGATTTCTATATTTGCCTGAAATGAACCAAAAGGCTGTGTTTTAGAGCTACCAAATCCATTTAGTGTTAATTGAGAATCGGTCAATTCAGAAAATTCAGTTTGACGATAAAGATCTTCGCGTAGTAAAGTCTCATGGCTACCGGTATCAATGAGAGCATTTCTCAAAATGTCAGAGATTTTAACTATTTTATGCATGTCTTATCAAAAAGTGATGTGATTACTAAGAGTAAGAACTGTTGAATTGTGGTTATCTATTGGTGTGGAACATTTATTATCTCTGGCTTTATGCCCAAAGGAATTACAACAAAAGCACTTTAAACCCTTATTTTCATCCCTACAATTAATCGATTTATGTCCATTTTTCCACAGTTAAAATAACGAATAGAAGTAGTCTGAATGTTGGTTTCAGTTTGATTCGTTGTTTGTTCTACCACAGGAATTTTAGTTTTCACTTTTTGACAATTTTTTTGAACTTCTTCATAAATTTTTAATTTTATTTTAAATTTTACTAAATTAGTGGCACCATACAAGATTGCTTTATTCTGGAGAGAATCATTAATGCCTTGAATAACATAATAAATTAGAGCCATATCATTTAACTGACTGGCAATTTATCTCATAATTAAAAAATATTCGAATATTGATTCTTTATCTTTAATTTTTCGACGATTTAATGTGTCATGAATTTCTGCTGAATTAATTTGTTCACCAAATTCCGAAATTAAAGCAATTTTCAATATAGAGTAACAATGAATATTGCTTTCAATTTTAATAAATGACAGAGAAAATTCCACTTAATGCTCTTTGTGGAAAAAAAATTGAACATTTGATAAATTAAATTATTTAGCAAACGCTTCAAATTTCTGAAGCCACAACTTGACATTTTCATTTTTCTCCCCAGTATACTTAGGAACTAAACAATCAATATCCTTGAAATTAAATCGCAATTTTGTATGAAAAGAATTAACGTGAGAAATATGACTATCATACACTTTATGTACATTATTATTAAGAGCAACACCATCGCTTTGCACATTCGACTGAGTAGAATTTGGAATAACTTTAGTTTCATCATCAGTTATTTCACATTTTTTTACATTTTCTTGAAGTGACTCCAAATTAGTAAGAGATAATTAAAATTCTTTCTGTCAATTCAGGTAGTGATCCATTAATATCAATTTTCAAAATATTTGCAATCGAAATTAATTCGATTAAAAAAAAACTTGCTATAATATGAACTAATTTAGACTTATAATTTAAATAATCTTTTTTGAAATCAAAACAATGAAAGTTTCTTATTCGAGAACGATTTAATCTATCACCTTCTTCGCCAAATAACAGCTTGGGAAAAAGTTTGATTTTTTCTCTTTTTTCAGTTTTCAGTGCAAGTGTGATTTCAGTTATATCACTTAGAAACATCTTGAAAATAAGAGTGACTCACTCTTCTGCAAAGTAGAAATCCAAAGCAACGAATGCACGAAAATACATAAAGCGACACCAGAAACAGGTCCTCTTCAACTTGTCGGCGACTCGGTGGCAGTAGAAGAATTTCAGAGGAAATGATAAACAAATATCTTCAGAATATATTTGAAATAAAAGTAATTGGCCAGGGCCTCCATGTGGATTAGTTTAATACACTAATAATACAAAGAATTTGCATTTTAACTATAGTATATTAAGCATTATTTGCAGTTATTTAAAATTATAATTACAAAAAAGGATTCTGAAAATAACCTTTATATTTCAGAACCGTTAAGGTTCAAAACACGTCTTAGTTGGACCGTCTTCTGTTATCAAATCTAGTTCCTTATCAAACCATTGACACCAGGATCGCTGTTGAAGCAGCAAGCACTTGATGATGTCATGATGTAAAGGTGCGTCATTAGGTACTCCATCTCTCTCTCTCTCTCTCTCTCTCACACACACACACACACACACACACACACACACACACACACACACACACACACACACACACACACACACACACACACACACACACACACACACACACACACACAGACACACACACACACAGACACACACACACACACACACACACACACACACACACACACACACACACACACACACACACACACACACACACACACACACACACACACACACACACACACACACACACACACACACACACACACACACACACACACACACACACACACACACACACACACACACACACACACACACACACACACACACACACACACACACACACACACACACACACACACACACACACACACACACACACACACACACACACACACACACACACACACACACACACACACACACACACACACACACACACACACACACACACACACACACACACACACACACACACACACACACACACACACACACACACACACACACACACACACACACACACACACACACACACACACACACACACACACACACACACACACACACACACACACACACACACACACACACACACACACACACACACACACACACACACACACACATATATATACTCTTAAAAAATCGAGTGGATTTCACTCAGAAGGAGTGAAATTTCACTCTTTCATTTTCACAAAATTCAATCAATCTTTAAGATAGGAATTCACTCGTTTGAAATTTGCGGGTAAACCACTCCTTTTAAGGAGAGTCACAACAAATCACTTGAAGCGGTTAATAAGATAGAAAAAGTGTAAATTTCAATATTTTACAGAAGTAATGCTGATTTTTTTTTATATTTTTATAATTTAGTGCTGAAATTAGGTTTTCAATTTTTTATTTTAAGAATTTATGTATATTTTTTGACAATGACAATATAAAGATAAGAGATTTCTTTATTCAATATTATAACAGTCCAATTGAATATAACATTTTAATTTATTTTGATGATCATAGTAGCTTTTAAATTACATACAATATTAAGCAAATTGTTCAGCCATTTATTACATTATTTATTTAAATTTAGTTTTCGTGTGAGTGTTGCACTCTCAAGAAAAAATCGTCACACTATTTATTTTTCAGTTTAGTTTACTATGGGCACGTTAAGTACAAAATTAACTTTTAAAAATATTATTAGTACAACAAATTGTACACAATTTAAAAAATACATAAATATTTTATATAAGTAAATGTAATTTAAGTTGTTTTGAAAAAAATCTTTTATTCATAGTGTAGCTAAATATTCAATTTTTGAATATTGATAATATGCATTTTTGAAGTTACAGGAGGATAAAGACAAATATTTACAGATTATTCTGTTGAACAAAACTGACTTATGTATATGTTTTTGCAAATAAATCTTGTTTTATGATATATTTCCCAAGTTTAGTTTAGACTGAAAAAAACTTCAATGAAGCTAAGATTAAAATTAAAAATAAAATGTAAGATTATATGAAAAATAATTATTCAATTTTTAATACAAAAAAGAATTAAAAAAAATATGTATACAGAAATTCTTTTGTTTATGATATCAAATTAATATTGGAGTTTAATTTCTTAGAAATGACTGTTTAATAACACAAAATAAGAATACAATTAAAATAAGAATAAAAAAAGATAATATGCCTTTTAATGCATGTATTTTGCAAAATTTAGATCTTGATCGGTTATAGTAAGAATATATTGTTTTAATTTATAAATATACATTAAGTTTATTATTGTACTTAACATTAAACACATGATGACATTTATATAAAGCATTGAACGCTTTTTTATATTGTATATCCGACATCAATAAATTCCTATTCCACACATAAAAGTATTTCATATTCAGGTCTTGCTTTTGACAACATCAAAACAAGTGTAGTTGGCTAATTTTAAGCGATGTTCTTCTTCTAAAGATCTTTTCACCTAATACGGAAAAAAAGCATAATTGCTAAAATTTCTATAGTATTTACAATCTCATTAGTATTTATATAAACTTTAATACTAAAATTTCATAATAATAATTCCTCAAAAAATAAAGCCTTATTATGCTGCAAGGAATCAGATATATATATAAATATATTCTGTATTGAAATTATATTCAGCCTAAAAAATACTACCATCCTCAATTCTCACATATTTGTTCCATATTATAGGACAAGTTTTTTATCACATGATAATATTCTAGGAGCATAGAATGCAGGATAGTTATTGAGAAAACAGTCAGCTTCTGGATATTAAATATCAAATTCGAAATCTATATGCAATAAAGAGAATAATTATTTATGTTCAATTAATAGAACATTTTATTGTAATTTACAGCAAGTATAATTTGTTAAAAAGTCTTATTATCATTAATTAATTAATTAAACCGTAGGAACTGAAGTTAGTAAATTAATGGTTATCTCGCAGTTTTTGAAAATTTTTATAAGAATGTGGCAAAAATGATAAATTTTTGATATACAATGAAACAAATACAAAATAATTAGAGATTTTTCCTTTGTTAGAAAATACATATAGACCATATCATAATTTACAAAATGGATCGTTAAACATCAAATAAAACTATATACAAGTATACATAAATTTATTTCTAATGTTAAAGCATTTTTTAATCAATCAACTGTAATTGAAAAACAGATGATAATTTTTTTTTACAAATTACAACCAAAAATTTTAAACTATTCTTTCATATCACATATAATAATATTCAAATACATTACAAATAAAATTATTTTTAAAAACACAAGATAGGAAACTACAATACAATAAAAGACATAAGCAATACTGCCTATTTTGCAAAATATAGATTTTAATAACTTTCTTTTGGATCATGGAATCATTAACCAAATATTAAAATAACAATAAGATCTTTCATCCTTTTTTATATTTAAAAAAAAAACCCTTTCTCTGTAAAATTTAAACCAAATTTTTTGGCATTAAAACGTATTATTCTGGCATTAAAACATATTATTCACATGATTTCCAAAAACTTGGAAATGCTTGCACAGCATGTTTCATTTTCTACCATTAAAAATCTAGATATAGAAATTATGTAAGGAATTGTAAATTTTGGTGTGCTTAAGTCATTGTGGCATTTTTAGAAAATAATTTTGATATGAAAGTTTAAAACTTTCATGAATATTTTAAAATTCATCCTCAAATATGCAAAAAATACAGATTTTATATTACCAACGCTTCATTGAAAGCAGCCAATTTTGGATACTTAGGGAAATAAATTCTGCAATAGAATAGAACAATAGAAGGTCTATTTTTCATCACAAAACGTTATTTAGTTTTAGGTATTTTCTTCATAAGTTCAAATATTTTTACTCAATGAATTTCACTATTAGGCATTTCAAATTGTAATCAATTATATGAAAGGAAAAAATTACATACATTTACACATACGAGTTTACTTAATAGTATCATACAGGTAAAAACTATTTATGGTCAGGTGTATAAATGCTGGATATTTATTTTTTAAACTATTAAATTCAAATTAAAAATTTAGAAAATTTTAAATGAATTATAAATTTACTATAAAGTTAATAAGGATTTAGTTTTAGCAATAAATAAAAGCAAAATTTTACGTCAAAATTGATTTAAAAACATTAAAATTTCTTAAGCTTGTTACCAAGTAATATTAATTTAATGTATAATTTAATGAATATTTACCTTTCATCATTTTAAAATCAACTTTAAAACCAAAAATCGATAATAAAGTATTTTAACTGAAAATATGATTGGAATTTTCATGTCATTTACTCAATAACATCATACATGCAAAAGATTTGGTTAAATGAATTATAAATATTGGATATTTATTTTTTTAAACAAATAAATTCAAATTAAAAATTTAGAAAATTTTATTTCAAAATAGATTTAAAAACATTATTAAGTTACCACGTTTTTTCATAAGCATAGAATATTACTTCAAACTTTTAAATAAATTTTACCTTAGCAATGAACTTAATAGTTTTAGTAATAACAATAATTAACATTTTCTCAGTCTTCATAAAACTTATTTTGATTACCTATTATACAGAATATACCTGATCAGTCATTTCTTCCTTATATTGCATTTCATCATCTTCAAAATAATTCCATGTTTCAGATTTGCTTTTGCTAAATTTGTTTTTTAATTTTTTTCTTCGATGATAACAATGCCAACCATAAAATACGAATATAAATTATATTTCCATTGACAAAATGTTTAGCTGTAAATTCTAAAATATACAAACTAATAGATTTTGATGAATACAATTCCTTTTCGTTTTATCGACGAATGCTTGTACTTACTAACAATCAAATCAAAAATTGTCAGAAAAATTTTAATAAATAAAATACATGCTGTCAAGTAAAATTCTGCAGATTAATATTTGCTTTATATTTTATTAACATTTCAATTAAGAAGCTTCTAATTTTATTTACGAAAATTTTTATTTTTTTTTCATTGGTAAAATGTTACATTTGATATAAATCGCACTTTCAATTCAGTACAATACACTATATTAAATAATATTTCTATAATATACATTGTGGATATTTAAATCAACGAGAAAATTAATAGTCATATTCACGCTGTTTCGAAAATAAAAGAATTTAAAAATGCATTCATTATAATTTACTATTCATTAATAATAAATTAAATTTTGGCAGAAAATTCTATTTGAAATAAAAAATAAAATTTCCAAACACATTGTTATATTATTAAATATTATCAATTAATCAGAAATTTCAAATATTATAAAGATTACATGAATATGAATTCAATAGAATTCATCCATTAACACTTTCGAATACCAAAGTTTATATCATGGTGAAAAATCACAAATATGAAGATTTGATTTAATCATTCAATTAATTATAAGAAATAAAGACTTACCGTAATGTTTCTGCGCTCCTTCTTATCCAATTATACATATGTTTTAATTCAAATAGATCGCCTTTACAATATGAAGTCTTAAATTCCTCCATTTTTAGCGAAACTAAACTGAAAGCATAGAGGCACATGATAATGTAAGCCAATCAGAGCACATCACATTTGCTTTGTGCCATAAATACGTCAAAAAAAGAGTGAAAATTGCTTTGAATCGAGTATGGAGTGTTTGAAAGAGAATTTCTCTCTCAAATTAAGTACGAAAGGATTCATTTTATATCTTTATGGAGTACAAAATATCCATCGCTCATCGAGTGGTGAGACGGATATTTTTTAGAGTGTATATATACACATATATTTAAATTATAAACAGTTTCCGTACAAACCATGCAATCTTTTTACTTTCAACAAACAGCTCCAATTTACTTAATATGTTATGAAAAATTATTTATATCAAAACGTATTAAATAGTTAAAATGTTACATGATGTGCTTAAAAACATGCTTTAAACTATTTGTAATCACACATGAAGAATTTTTGTATTGTAATTTTACAACATCTAAAAAGTGCCATAGTATCAGGATATAAATAATTTGTTGCTTATAGTTTTGTTTTTGGATGCAATGAAAGTATATGTAGAATCATTTTATGAAATAAAATTAGCTACATCTCTTCTCTCTATAATATATATATAATTCTAATTCAAAAACTATTACTCATTTTTGACAAATCTTTTATTAGAATGGATTTTTCTAAAAAGAAAAGAAAATAACCTGGAGCAGGAATTTCGAGTACTTTATCCATTGTAATGCTTAAAGAGGAAACTTTTGAGCCCATATGTGCTTTGAAAAACTGACAAACCTGGCAGGACATCGCACTATAGAGGAGATTCCGTGATCAGAGTACCCTCCACTATGCCTACTACAATTATTAACCAAAGTGAGGAATTTAGTGCTGTTAGTAATTTTCCACTAAATAAAAGAATAAAATATCCAAACAATGTGAAGCACCATGAAGTATATGAGTATATCATGGACTATGCAACTCAAAATGATGCTCTCAGAAACATTCGCTACAACATCGAAGTGACGAAAGTGAAAATATTTGATGAATATGATGAGACAAGAAAATGGATAGCTAATGTAAGAAACACATTAACAGGAGAAGAGGAATCAAATGTTTACGATTTTATTTGCATTTGTCATATAAATCAAATCAAGTGGCCTAGTTATGAAGGGATGGACTTGTTCAAATGAAAGATACTGAATACCCATAGCTTGAAAAAGGCTATGAGGGTAAGAATGTGGTGGTTGTTGGCATGGGTTGTTCTGGATTAGATGTTGCACTGGAAGTTAGCAATGTAGTGAAGAAGGTAAATTTAAAATACGGAAGTAACAGTTTTAAATTTGTTATCCTAAGACTTCTTTTTATGAGCGAAAAAAAATAAGTAGGGATTGTATGTCATGTAACTTAGAGCATTTAATAAAAAGATGTCGTGTATGAATATGGTTAGTATTTTGATCAGTTTTAAAAATTATTAAGTGAGTTTTTTTAGTTTTCTTTTACTACAGAAAATATAATTATTTTATCTTCATTTTTATAATAACAAAATTTACAGACAAATTTTTATTTAAACATTATTAATTGTGTATTTTGTAAAGTAAAATTGCTTCTTATGTTTTACTAATCTTTGATCTCTTGCTATAAAAAGGAGAAAGCTTTTCCAGTTCCATAACTGAGTCCCAATCGCTGATAATTGTATTGTTTCTGATAGAAAGACTGAGGTTCAAAAATATTCATTATCCTAAATGCAATATATTTTGTATAACATATTATAAAATGAACATGAACTCATAAGTAACTCTTCATAAAAATGCATAATATTTTAGGAAAAAAATTGTTAGAACTTCACTTTACAATGGATAAATCAACAAAAAGGTAACATTTTTATGCATTTTCATAACTCATATATTTAAACTATGATGATCGCCATTAACAGAAATAAAATTTAAATATTTTTTATCAGTCCTTCTCCTCCCAGTAAAGAAATTCAGTTATGAAAGTAACATGAATTAATTAAAATTTAATTATTATATAACTTACTAATTATGTTAGTATCCTTACTACCCTTTTATGGATTATTTAATAACTTTGAAATTAAACTTTCTTGTCGGCTAAAATAGTAAAAAATTTTGATAATTATACTAAAATATTTTCTGTTTAAGAGCACTTATTAAATTCAGAAAATGTTGCGGATAATAAGATGTAGAAAATGTTTCTGTAGATACTCCACTTATTTCATATCCAAAAAAGTTTTGAGAAAATGGTTGAACGGAAACAACACAATATAAAAGTTAAGACGAAAATTGTATCAAATACGATATTTCATATAAATTTTATTTGATTGATGATTTATATAAAACTCCAAAACTAATTCCAAACCAACACTTCATTGGAGAAAGATGGTGACTATTTGAAAAATAAAAAAATTATTTCAAGTTGGAAAAAACGTAAACATGATGTTTTTTATATCCTTCACAGCCACAGTTTCATTTTTAAAAATAAATGAAGCCATCAAAACTGATAGATAAGGCTATAAGGGATAAAATATAGAAAAATACAAGTTAAATTGCTTAGATTTTGCAATAAATTGATTATATTAATACGTAAAAGTTATGATCCAGAAACACAAAAATTTTGCAATATAAAAATTTGTCTCTTCCAATGTACTTCTTATATCTTTTTGTGAATTACTAGTATTTTTATCTTTGAGAAATAAGAAAGATATTCAATAAAGAAATACTTATCAGATATTTTGAAGACATTTTCAGTTCAGGATTGAGACATTTATATGATTGACATAAATGAATTGGCTTCTTATCAGACAAGCTCTGTTGCCTATTTAGTTGAATATTATTCATTTCAAAAATAACTCTTCTGACGAGTTTTCAGATGAACTCATTGTTTTTATTTGTATTGTATTTTATTTATAAAATGCATTTTACATATGTAAGCACTTAAAGTCATTCTTTTGAATTTCGAAGTTTTCTGATGACTTAAATGATTTAAATCTAATTTTTAAGTAATTATTGAAAGATAATAAGCTTAAAAGATAATAAAACAGATAAAATTAATTACAGAAAAATTTTATTCAGAATTTTTATGTTCTTTATGGTTTTACTTGATTAAAATGGGACTTACAAAATAAACACAAGTTTATACGACATGAAAAGTTTAAAAATGCAACAAAATTAAGTTTTCCATTCAAAATATAACTTTTGTAAGCAAGGGCTTTTTTATGGCATAATTGATGGTAAAACAAAACATTTCAATTAGGTTCAACTTGGGAGAGTACAAAGTCAAGATGAGATTCAGCCTTTTCAATGAATTTCTTTAATAATTTCCCTTTACCAAAAAGTAACTATAAGAGAAAGTATTAATTATCTATCCATGAGATAAGATTAGAGAATTTAAAGAGAACAAATATAAAGGTTATTTTATTTACAAAACTTAAAATTATGTTATTAAATGGATGTGTTAACCATTTAATAATATAATTTGATAGATGGATGTGTAATTAATAACATAATTTAATGGATGGCTGTGTTATAGCATATTAGTTTTTTTTTGTACAAAATTAAACATTTTTTATTAAATATCCACACACAGCTTCCTTCATTCTCTGTGAATTTAAATAAATTTATTCAGATTTATACGCATAATTTCAGGAATTATTTGGATTGAGATGACTTCATGTTTAATGCTTAACGGAATCAACAATAAAAATTTCTTTATACAGCTATATTGTCTGTAGAAAGTGGATGGGAAACGCAGATTTCTTCTGCAACGAATGACTCAAAATTTTAAACATTTCGGAAGCCTCACTTGTGAAAGTCACTTTTTTAGATTTTACTTTCAGTAAAAATACTGGAAAGTGTCCCGATAATGTGATATTTTGAAATCTAGGGCCAGGTTTATAATTAGATGACTTGAATCCAAATGACTTTAGTGGAATCTGATAGAGATACAAAGAGTGTAATTTCAAAGTGTTGATTAATTGCAAAAAGCGGGAAATGTTGCACGTTGCCCAATACAAACTCATCCACATACTACCACAGTAAATGATGATTAATTCATCATTTTACATTTTGTCGAAGTATAATAAGCAACTCATCCCAATTTTAAAGAGTGATTTTTTTGGGAAAAGTATAATGACTTTTGTTAGACAATCCAAAATGTACTTCATTATGTGATCTCAATGCACTTAGGAGAATGGTATGTATTCCGTTGACATCAAAATGTTGTCTGAGATGAAGAAACTGGGCTATCTAACATCGATATTATTTACATATAGGTTGAGTGAAGTCAAGTGCTGTTAACTGACAGACCTTGAGTCAGTTGGGAATGTTAAAGGAGATGGGTTTTAATATGATGATAAAAGAAACCTTGAAATATATATGTAATGATACATTTTTTCACGAATGATCACATTAAAGGTAAGAACAAGTGATGGTGTAGACTAGAGTAATCTTAAGTTCATTTCAAGGCAATTTTTCAGCCAAAAGGCATGCAAATAGGATACCAGATCTTAGCATATTTTTAGATTCCTTTTGCAATGCATGATATTAAAACTTCACACAGCTAGTCTTGCTTTTAATTAGTTGGTCCTAAACACAATATAGCATTTTTCTTTTCATTTCCAGTTGTTCTAGTAAATCATCGTTACTACGCATTTTCTACCATTGTGTTGTGTCCCTTTTATTTAAGGCTTTTGTGCACAGATTACCTGTATTGTTTTGCCTTTTCTTCTAAATATTTTGATCAGTGTATGAAGTTATTTAGATAATGAAAAAAAAAAAAAACGTAGAACATATAATTTTTAACAACCATAATGAATTGCGTGTTTCTGAAGCAATGTTTATCATAACTTAGTTATAGTTACACTAATTTTTCAGCATTACTATTTTGTGGTATTTTGTACCTTTAAAATTCAAAACTATTTATGAATATTCAATGTAATAAGGCAGAAATCAATGATCTATTTCAAATGTATTTGAAATGTAAATATATTACATAAATTGATTTGGTGTTTACATTTTACTAAGGAATTTTAATAAGTTTAAAATGTGATTTAATTCATTTGATTTTTTCTTATTTTATATTGAATATTTAATTTTAACGTATTCACGACTTAGTTTAGTTCTGGATTTATAATATAATGTGAGTACAAATTAATATTTCGACTTCGAAATATTATACATTCTAATTATACAAAATAGCAACATTTCATTTCACACATCTTTTTACCAAAAATAACATTATTTTTCAGCTTAATTTAACTGTTTTGATCCTTTTAATATAAAGAAAAGGAATAATTTGCATTTAAAAACTAATATAAACTATATTAATTTTTAAATGATTTCTTGAGAATTTTTGTTTTTAATTTAAAGTTACGGAGAATATCTTCTATAGTTCTGCATACAGTAATTCAAGATCACTGCAGCACTAATTTGTTTTTCATTCTAAAAACAACTGTTATATACAATCATTTGTATTTTGCAACTCATTTTAACTTCCCTTGTAGGTATATTTGAGTACTCGTACTGGAGCCCACGTCATTAGAGTCAGATCTCATGGATATCCGTTAACTATATCGTTGCTAGAAGATACATTCTGAAATTATTGGATATCCTGCCATAAAAAGTGACGAGTTGACTTTTTCAGAGTTCGATAACTGATCCAAAATTCAACCATAGATGGTACACAGTTCCACTAAAATGGCCCATTTTTTCTAAAGATCCAGCAGTCAATGACAATATCGGCTACAAGTTGTTTTCTGGGGTTGTAGAACAGAAGAAATATTTAAGATATTTTATAGAAAATGGAGTACTTACTTTTGACGATGAACTTGCATGTACTGAAGTCGATACTGTTATAATGGCTACTTGATACCAGTGGGGTTTTCCATTTTAAGATGGAGGAGTCGTTATCCAAGAAAAAGGTTGAATCAATCTCAATTAATGCATGTGACTACCACATTTAAAGCATTCTACGCTTGAAATTATAGGATTTTTACTTTCTTTTGGACCAGGTACTCCATTAAGGGAGTTGCAGAATAGGCAGTCAGCTCACATATTTGCTGCAAATAAGCAATTGCCATCCTATGATAAAATGATGAAGGATATCAAACAAAATTCCTAGCAAACGTATCTTGAGAAGCTCCAAGTGAAAAAAAAAACTCTTCGTGTCGATCATCAATCATACTTAGATGATATTGCTTCTCAGATCGATGTAAAACAAAAATTATTAAAAATGCTTATTCTGGATCCAAACCTGTGTTTTAAGCTTATATTTGGTCCTTGTCTTTCTTATCAATATCGGCTGATGGGACCTCATAAATGGAATGGAGTCAGAAATGCTATTATGACATGTGATGAAAGAACACACTATACCATAAAAATGCTCGTCTAAAAAAATTGAAAATCCATTTAGAATTTTGATAAAAATTTTTTTAGTTGTTGATACCTTTTGCGTGATTCGTTAATTGATGCTGCTATGTAAAACTTCTGAATTTCAGTCCAGAAATGGAAGTTGTTATCAATACTTAAATTATAAGTGTAAACCTTTTGACATTTGTGTAAGTAAATGTCTTAGAACAATTTAGATCTGAGTTAATTGTATTACAAAGTTTTATAAAATTCTTTATCAAACGGAAAATGTATAAAAATCATTATCAAATAATAAATTTTGATTGATTCAGTTATGAAATGAATTATTTTTTTGTAGTGTTGTAATTTGAAAGTAACATTGCAACTTATAACATCATACAAACAATTTTTTATATTATAATATCGGAATTATCAATATAATTGCAATATAATATCGGAATGTTTTCAATACACACACACACACACACACACACACACACACACACACACACACACACACACACACACACACACACACACACACACACACACACACACACACACACACACACACACACACACACACACACACACACACACACACACACACACACACATACAGTACTGGTGAACCCTAGACATACCTATAGGTAAACGGGTTTGGAATGCTCGCCCATCACCAAGTGCTTCGCAATTTTGAGCCACGGTCAGGTGACGAAGTCACACCTGAGCTAATACCCTGCTCTCCACATCCACACCACACTAGCGGGACTGGACGTCACATATTAGTGTAGACACGTTTCCAACCTACAAAGATCCAGCAACCCAGTGAGGAGCGTGCGTGATCACCCTCCCAATAACTGCCTGCGGCTAACGAGAAGCGGTGCGAAGTTACTGAATCACTGGAATTTTCTACAAATATATACCCCTTCCACGTATTGAAGGTAAACTTCTAGTCTTAGGAACAATTCCTGCTCTGAATACTTGATATCACCACACATTCTAATTCTCAATTTCCTGTTTTATTTACAAATGAGGCTTACTTTGTTCTGAAAAGTATTGCTAACAAACACATGTGAGTAAGGGATTATTCTCGTGACAATGTACTGTGGAAATTTTAACAAGGGTTTAATAATAATTTGTGGGCAGGAATCATTAGTGATTATTTCTTGGGGGCGTAGATGCTGCCAAAATGCTAGAATGGAGTGACATACTTTATTTTTTCTGCAACAGGATCTTCATAAATTGCTCCAAAATGAGCAGGTCATAGAGAGAGGTGATATGTCACTTTCTATGTATGTAATCATCTTGATGTTACGTACCGAAGAAGGTGAGTGGTACAGACCAATTTTATGGCTCCCACGTTCACATCCTCAAATCTCAATTTATGAGAATTTTTTCTATGCGGTCTTTTTTAATCCTTCTTATTCAACTTCAATACGTACCAAAGAATCTCATGGCGTAGACTGCTGATGCTGCAGCAGACATTAAAAGCACACTTGATAGCTTTCAGCGCATCCGGGAAGTGAATTATTGCAGAATGTGTATTTCAAACAAATGTTTTAACAATAAATTTTTTATTGTCAGCATTGCACTTTTGTCTCCAGCTTGCCATCAAAGCCTTCATTCATTTTTCACAAATTTCATCTTTTCCACGTGCTTTAACATATCACGTTCTATTGTAAGTGTTTACCTTATACTGTTGACTTTATTCATTGCATGCATTAATAATAACTAATCACTTATTAGGAATATCAATTTAGGATAAGTATTAAGGATAGCAATTTAGGATAAGTAAAACATAGCCTTACGATACCATTAATGATATGCTGAATATAGAATGTGTAATTTTGTTTCAGAAGTATTCTCACCTGAAGAGCGAGAGGGTCTTAAAATTAAGTTCTTTCTCTTCACTAAGGTTATATATAAATGTAAGCACACTATAGAATATCTCTCCAGTGAGAAAATGAACAATAACAAAGATTAGAAAACCATAGTTCTATAATCCGCATAATTTGATGGCAATTGTTGAATTAAATTTGTACATGATAATGGAATACAATAGAAAAAATAAACATGAATTCAGATTATTTATGTAACTGATTAAAATAATGAATAAAATAGAGTAAAAGTAATAGCAAGCAATTAATAAAATGAGAAGAATGTAAAATAAAAGGAAACGAATAAGTATATTAAATTAAATATTAATAATTTAAGCGCAGGAAGAAATATGTATGGGGAAATTATACGTGTCCTAATCTTATGACAAATGGATTTTTTTCATTTTATTCCCATTTACAAAAATTTTTAAATTTTCAGATCTTGAGAAATTAAAGCAGATCTATTTTAACTGTTTCCAATTTAAAATAACTTTCTTCTAGTTGGTGTGATGATTTGTATATTTTAAAACTTTAGATAATCCATTGCTCATTTTGTTGAATTAATGGTAAGTATTAACCCTAAAATAATGAGAGATATATTAAGAGCAGTTGATTTTGAAATTGCATCAATTTCAACTCTTCATGAGTCATCAGCTACAAAGTTCTATATATGTTTGAAATTTCAACTATTGATAGAAATTGAAATGCATTAATAAGAATTTCTGATTAGTTTATAAATAATAAAATCTCTTCTCCTTCCAGAATATACCTGAACTTTCCTATTATAGTGTAAATGGTTAAAATTGCACTCTGAACAGGAGTTTTCCTATTTCAGCATGTGATGATTCCTCGGTATTTTTGATCAATTGTTCCGTTATTTACTCGAAGCGATTGTTATTATCTGGAGCATTAATAACATTTCGTACAATGCATGCTGCTTCTGTTGGCAGTTGGGAAACGATGATGGCCTTAGGTTTTGTTAATTTGAAAGCACTTTTAGAGATGGTAAACCACAGCAGAGAGTCATGCAAATTGAATGGTGGAATCATGGTAGCACTTAGTGATGATTCCTATGTCATATTGAGAAATTATGAAGATGACAGACAATTTATGTACAAAAAGGAAGATAACTTAAAAGTTCATGACTTACAAGATCTTAAACTTGCACGTCAGTAACTTAATAGTGGTAATGCGGTTGGTTGTGTGCATTAATAATACCTAATTGTTTATAAGCAATAACAATTTATTTAGGATAAGTAAAACATACTATTCAGAAATTTTATTACAGTACGACCGTGTTGATCCAAAGCTGAACACACAATTCAATTTTGTATCAACACGGTCATACTGCAATAAATTTGAGAAGGGTTCTCACCTGTCAAGCCAGAGAGGTATTAATACAAACTTCTTATATATATATACATACACACTTACTCACAAAAGTAAGTATGCATATGCAACTCATAGCTTAAGTGAAAAAGATCTTGTTCTCAAATAAATATAAAAAAATACTATTTTGGTGAGTGTTGTTTATAGCTTCAGATTCAAGTCATAAAGTAATGGAAAAAATCATTATATTTTAAAAAAACTTTAAGAGTAATTTTGCTTACAACCAGTAGAAATTTAAATCACAAAAGTATGTATGTACACTGAAGTTTTTACTTTTAAAAAGGCTGAATGAAACTTTACCAGTGATTTTTCGTATTTCAGTAATAAGCGCTTAGAAGCTCTGCTACAAAGCTTATGAGTTTGAGCTTTAAGTACATCAACAATTCACCAATGCTTCCAAGTGGAAAAGAATTATTAAAAGATCTAAAGGATGCAATAATAAAGCTCTATTAGGAAAGCAAGTCCCAAACACAAATAGGTAAAATCATAGGCAAAAGTCCTGCAACAGTGCAAAAAAATATTGAAAAGTTCCAGGCTGAGGGAAATACTCTAAACAATCCAAGAGCAAGGATGGAGAAAGGTGAATTATTGTTTGAAATGTGAAATAAAAAAAAAAAAAAAAACCGAAGATTAGTGCACCAAAATTGACAACTGATGTGAAAAACAATTTTGAGAAGTCATGCAATCCTGAAACGATTCACCATGTGTTACGGAAGGCAGGGTAACATGGTCGAAATATGCGAAGAAAACCATTTGTTAGCAAAGAGAATCGCAAAAAGAGAATAGTTTTTGCAAAAAAAAAAAAAAAAAAAAAAGAAAAAAAAAATGCAAAGCAGAACAAATTTTTGGAATTCCGTGATTTTTTGCGGGTGAAAGTAAACTTAACATCCACGGGTCAGATGGACACCAAAAAAGTTTGGAGGAAAGCAAATGCAGCTCCACAACCGAAGAACATGAGAGGAACTGTAAAACACGGTGGTGGTTTGATTATGGTTTCGTGTTGCGTGAAAGCAATTGGAGTAGGAAATTTAGTTATATAATTGACGGAATAATGAATCAATATATATATATATATATAGCTGTTTGAATATTTTGAAGAATAATTTAAGACAAAGTACTTCTAAATTGGGACTCGATGGATCCTTCCCTTTCCAACAAGATAATAATCCCAAACATACTGCTCGGATTGTTCGGGAATGTCTGCCGTATAACGTGCGAAAACAGCTAAAAACCACACCGCAGTCACCTGATCTTAATTCTATTGAACACTTGTGGGATTATTTCGATCGTCAAATTAGAAAGTAAGAGATCAAACCATCCTAACTGTTGTAAAACGTTTAAGGGAGACAGGTTGCATTACTAGTCACCCTCGATCTGGCAGACCAGCTAAGGTAGGACGGCAAGTTCAACCGGATGAGGTATTAGCATATGCACTCGTATATCCGAAATGCAGCGTAAGAGAGATCAGTCAACACTGTGGTCTCTCCAAAAGTCAGGTTTGGAAAATCCTAAGCGAATCAGGTGCTCATCCATATCGACCAACGCCTGAACAGGTTTTAATGGACGGGGATGCCGAGCGACGCTATGCATGGTGCAACTTCGTCATGAATCAGATACAGGTCCATCCAACATTCTTGGCAGATATAATGTGGACGGTTGAGGCATGCTTTTTACAGAATGGTATGTACAATTGGCAAAACACCCATTACTGGCCCCTGGAAATCCTAAATGTTTCGTCGACGTTCAACATCAAATGCGGTATGCTATTAACGTTTGGTGTGCAATTTATAATAACAAGCTGATAGGCCCAACATTCTACAATGGCACGCTAACGTGTGCACAATATTTACGATTGCTACAGAATAAATTACCCGATTTAGTGGAGAACCTGCCGTTTTTTAATCTTAAAAAATCTATGGTTTCAACATGACAGCGCGTCTGCTCACAAGACATCTCCAGTGAAACAGTACCTCGTCAAGGAATTTGGTAACCAAATACTAGGGTATGGCGGTTTCAAAGAATGGCCTCTACGTTCTCCTGATCTGATTCCACCGGACTTTTTCCTGTGGGGATACTTGAAACAGCTGGTGTATGTGACCCCTCCACAAAATTTGCAGGACCTTAAACGACGCATTACGGTCGCTTATTCCAACGTGTCACGCTGTATGCTCCAAGGTGTGTAACGTAATCTTCAAGCGAGCATCCAAATGTACATTGCAACTGACGGTGAGAAGTTTGAACACCTTAAATAAAGTATATCATTATAATTATTTCCTTTTTTTTCTTTCTTATATCATTTTGTGACGTCACAGCACATAATAATAAATGCGCGTTTTATCCATTGTATTCTTCACATTAATGCCTACAATGTATCTTTTCGTACTAAATCGAGAATTCTCTACAACTTTGTAAATCACTTTTTCTCTCTAGCTCGTTCCGTTTTCGAGATAGGAATGCTAACTCCGCGATTTTCCACCAGGTGGCGCAGTAGTCTGTTTTATTTAGTAGCGCATGACTGCTTTAGTATACCTAGACACCACTTTTATGAATACAGCAGCAGCCGTTCCAAAGTTAAGAGGGGGGCAAGGGACTTTAGTGGACACCCTGTATATATATGTATATACATATATATATATATATATATATATATATATATATATATATATATATATATATATATATATATATATATATATATATATATATATATATATATATATATATATATATATATATATATATATATAAAACCCGACTAATTTGGCTATTGAAAGATTTGGCTTCATCAAGAGAGTGAAAAAGAATATTTCGTTAAGAACTCTGTTATCTAGTGATAAAGGTAGGCAATTTTTTTTTTCCAGCTGAATTACTAGTTATTAAAATTGCTGTTCTAGGAAACAATATATAACAAAACAATATATGATGGTAGTTTGAAAAGTACATCAAACATGTTTGTAGAACATGAACAGAAAGAAAGATAATTTAAAGAACATAAAATTACAATTCTTCAGCTTCAAAAAATCATGTATTTATTTCTCATAACATAGTTACCATTAAGACTAATAAATTTCCACCATGTAACGAGTTTTTTGTTCAATCACTGCAAAATGTTTCCGTTTTTTCTTACATCCAGAACTTGATTCCTGCTTACATCTAAGCATCCTAGGTGATAAGCACCTGAGATCAGCGAATTCTTTTTTGAATTGAGTAAAAAAGAAAATTGAAATCTTAAGACATAAGATCAGAAGAGTGTAAAGGATGTGGAAAAGGAAGGAAACTTCAGGTTTCTCGTATTGATGTCGCTACTATAGCCTACTTTGTATATGTTATGCGTTGAAAATGTAATCATTAGCATATTTCCTTCTTGACGCAAATTTCCCGTATTTAGAGTGACCTTTTTTGAAATCAGAGTTTTAATAATTAGCAGAATAGACAAAGTAAAAAATAGTTGATTAAAAATAATTTTTTTTTTAATTGAATGATTTGAATAAAAAAACAGAAAAACTCTTTTTTTTTTTTTTTTTATGAAATCTTGAATTTAATATGAAATCTTAAACACACAAGTTTTTAAGCCTACTTGATTCCAGTTCTTATCTTATAATACAAAATATTCTCAGATTTTCCTTCCTGAGTAATTTGAAAATAAAAAAAATTTCATCTGTTTTAATGAAACAATCTCTCTAAAGCTGCAATCATTTTTACAGCTATGCAGTATAATGTTAATCTGATTATTATGTAAGCAATATTATATTATAATTGTTATTATTGAACTATGAAATATTTTTGTTGGAATATTATATAAATTTTTAATTTGTAACTTAATAAATTTTTTTTACAGATCTAAGATTTAGTACAAAAAAACCTTTCTTTATACATTTAATTTTATTTAAATATTAGATAAATTTCCTTTCTTAAGATATTTGTAAAATAAAATATTTTATAATTTGAGGTGTGTTTATTGATTTCAATAGTAAAAATATGATAAATTAAAAATTGCTGAGATTTAAATCACAAAATTTATATACGATTTAAATTTAAATCTCTAAATTTAAATGTCCCTAGACATTCTCAGTTTCAGTTATATATCTATTATATTGCATATAATACTCAAATAATATTCCTTCAGAGTAATTTGGAATGGGAAACTTTTCAGAAAGAGTTTTTACTAAACTTAATCTCTGTAACGCTACAATAAAACTTTTGTTACTATGAATACATTATTATTGTTGTTATGAAGCTGTGAGTTATTTTTTTATCTTAATATTATGTAATAATTCTTGTTTACAATACTCATCAGATAATATTTTAGATCTAAGTTTTGTCCCAATGAAAAAAAAAAACTTTCCATTTTTATATCTTTAATAATATTTTAATAAGTAAAAAAACATTCTTTGTAATTTTGTAAAAAGGGAAAATAGTTTGAGATATTTATTGGATTTTTATGATAAAAATTCAAGTTAGCCATGCCATTATGCATAATTTTGTATTGAATAAATTTTATAATCATTTGATGTTTTACATAATTATTCTAAAAATGCAACTAATTTAAACACTTCTTTTCAGAAGCACATTGTTTTTCAATTGATATGCATGTATTTCCAAAATATTTTCTTTCCCTTTTCATTTTTGTCTATATGACTCATATTTATAATACCAATCAAAAACAGAGTCGGTAATTGAATTTTGTTTATTTTTTAAACAATATTTCAAGAGAAAAATGTGCTCGGATTTTAGAACTTATAAGACTTAAAATACACCGGCTTTCAAAAGTTAAGTAATAATTGTTTTTTTCCCACTAATTTGCAAATGAATGAATGTAGAAACATCAAATTTGGATGACATGTGCACAAAAAAGATATGTATTGATTGCAACATAGTAGTTTACCTAAGAAAAATGTGTAAATGCTTTACAACAAAAAAGGTGATCTCGCTGGAAAAGTCCATTATTAGAAAAAAGAATAATCACAGTTTTCTATGGTGAAATACCATAAAACATAACAAAAATAAGTTTCCACCCCTAATGTGAATTCATTTGCGGCATCGAATTTCCTTTTGTCAGGCATCGAAATGGGAAATGAAGATCAAGTATGGAATAATTTTTTTTTCACCTCTTCTACAGACATTGGAGGAAAACTTAAATCTGCTTCCTGGTGAGCAAGATAGTTCCACTGATGTTCTATGGAATTTCGATCGAGATCATATTTGCTTTATGTGAATTTTATTGTTAGAGTCATTTTTTTACGGCGACCTTCCATATTGTTCCTTAACTGGCAGTGTAAACCAAGACAAGAACCTTTATTGAAGGTTTGCTCTCAATTAATCGGTAAAGTTTTGACATTTTAATGATTGTAGTTGTTATCCCACATTCAGGCATGCGAAATATCATCTTTCAACAAGATAATGCAAAAATACTTGTTATCGGTCGTGTTCTAGCTTTCCTTAATGCAAAGGCCATTTGATTGTTGTCAGCCTACTCCATCATTAGAACTTTCAGCAGTTGGGAAATACATGTTTATTTGCTGCCGGAAATCTGAAATAATTGCATATTTTTAATTCTGTACATAAAAGCAACAAAATATTTATGCAATACTGATATATTTTCTTAGTATAACATTGACAATATTTCGTATATTTCACTTAACATAAATTCAAAATGTATTAATGTAATATATACATTATACATGCCATCCACTCCTTTTCAGTAACTAATGTTTATGAAGTGGGGTACAAAAAAAAAAAAAAAAAAAAAAAAAAAAAAGAAGCGGCATAGAATGAGCTGCCCATTTCTGTGATCCAAACCCAGTTCAATTCCAACCGGTGTAAGAATAGTTCTATTTGTTACGGGCCGCAACTGTTTCCATTAATTCTACAGTCATGTTAGCTCTTTAATTCCAAAAAAATTTAATAACTTTGTTTTCATGCTCCATAAAATTTATACAACTTTATTTTATTAATTTCTCTTTACGAAAGTCAAAATCTGAAATTTCTGAGATATGCTACGATATTTTAATTTATATTTACGGAAATTCTAGGAATATTCCAGTTCGTCTTTTTAAATATCACTGCACTCCTGTAGGAAAATTTTTAAAAATTAATTGCTCAAACCAAACATTTCTTGGAAATTACAATAAAAATGCAATCTTCAAAAAGATAGCGACATCCCCGTAAGGAATTTCTTTCAGGTTAAAAATAGCCAAATATCAAATATATATAGATCAAGTTCTTAAACTGGTATTCTATTTCTTTTTTATGTGCTTTGCTTAAGGAACTCAATATTCAAACTTGCTGCATGAGAGGATACATTTTTAAGGTGGAACATGAGTCCTCTATCTCTCTATCTACAGATATCTAACTATGTAAATATAAAATGTTCACTTCTTAAGGAATTTTTAGAAGAAGTTTAGTAGCGCTCCGTTTAGCTGAGACTGCCTTTTGTTCTTCAGTTTGATAGCTTCGACCAGTTATGTAAGTAGTATATGGGGGGGGGGGGCTAGAGGACACTCAAAAAATGCAATATTTTTTGCAAAATAAGATCTATTTTGCAAGTTTTATAGCTGTTTTTTGATAAAAATTTGCAAAAATAGAGCATTTTTGATTTTTAAAATTTAAACAAAAAAGTGTTTTTTTTTTTACTAAAATATGAAGCCTTTTTCACTAAAATATACAGTATTTTTAGTGTTTTTAAGCTGTTTTTGATGAAAAATAGAGCTTTTTTCGCTTTCATAATTTCAACAAAAAAATTTGACCTTCCATTGAAAAAATTATCGCTAAAAAATGCATTATTTTTATGTTTTTTATATGTTTTTTGATAAAAATTGAGTTTTTTAAGCTGTTTTATTATAAAAAATTTGTGTTTTTTTGGATATTTAAACGAATGTTTTTTTAATAAGAAATGCAAGGTTTTTGAAAATATAAGATAAAAGCCATTGCATGTGTTTTTTTTAAAGAAAATCTATTTTTTCTATATGCAAGAAAGGTTTTAATTTATTTGATTGTCCATCACTACCAATTGATAATTTAACACGATCGTTTCTTTTACCATATGCAAAACATGTAACCGATTCGGTATCAGTTGTTAAAGGTCTAGTAAATATAAATTCTTCCCCAATTTATAATTGCACTAAAGGATTATGTGTACGATTTTCAGATTTCAAAAAAATTGTAATTTTCATATGCATATTAGTTACTAGTTTTAAATCAGGTTCTAATAGTTTAGAGCTCATTAAGTTGAATTCTACAGGTCTAAAACCTCCTGTATGATAGGTTGCATATCTCTCTTTAATAGTAGCATAGAAATTTTGAGAATCAACATATTCTTTTGTTGCGGCATCTTTATTTATAACAGGATTTGCAACGCATGAAAGTCTTACATTTCCAAAATTATACACACCATTTTTAATTAAAGAAGGTACATATAACCCATCATTATCTCTAATTAATATATTATCACTCTTTTTATTATTGATGAGTGTTTTTCTGTCTACATAATATTTATTACACACATCGTATTTATCAGTAGGAGTTGGATTATTAATTATTTTTTTGTTATTAGCATCAAAAGAATTTTCTTTCAAAACTAAAGCATTGTTTTCAAAGTAACGTTTATTAACAGCATTTTTGTCATTTACAGGAACTTTTATATTGCTAATTATTTTATCTTTAACATCAAAACTACCTTCAGCTGAATGTATTAAACTTTTCTGTTCTAATTCTTTTACAATTTTATTCACATAATTCATATTAGCTGTATCATGTAAATCTATTGGATCTGACACATTTGAAATTCTTTTATGTTTTGCATAATAGTTTTCATTTTGTAAATGAATAAGAGAAGCATCTGATAAATTTCTAACATTTTTAAAATGTTCATGAATTCTATCCACATAAGATTTTGTAGCTGAATCATTCAATAATTTTGGTTCATTTACATTTCTTAAATTCTTTTTTTCTATATCGTAATTTCCATCGTTTGTTAATTTAAATCCTATACCTGGAGGACCTGGAGTTCCTTCTTTTATTTCATCATCAAACAAAGGATAATAAGCTGTCATTTATTAATGTAATAAACTCATTATGCTTTCAATGTTTTAATCATAGTTATTTCTTCAGATTTCATATTCATGGAGCATTTGTTTCTTTCTTTAAAAATGAAGTAGAAAAAGTAATTTTTGGTAGTATTATTTTTTAACCTCCAACTGAATTCGATCATTAAATTATTCAGGTTTGTGTAATTTTCATGGTTTTCTAGATTGAAACAAATTATAGGATATTTACTAAAATTTGAATAATCTATCATGCAACCCCTGTTTCTGCATTTATATTGTTCATTTCTGCTTCTAAAAGAGCTGCATATATTCGATTATAATGTTTTTTTTTATTAAAATCCATGAAATAACTTACTGTTGGAACTTTTATGTTATTAATCATTAACCAGCATTCTGTCATATCCAAGTTATCAAACATCATGTTGTTTTGGTTCATATTTTCATTTCTTTCATCATATTGAGGAATGACGTATAAACTTAAAACTTCATCAGATGTTGCAGGAATATTACAAGATCCACTAGCATTTTTATTAAATGAATTTGATTTGATAATATTATAATGATCCCAATTTATTTCTATTGGAGTATCAGATAATTTTTGTTGATTGAATTTTAGCAGCTGAATTTTTAAATCTAACATATGGTAACCAGAGAGATAGGTCTTCAACAACTGCTTTGATATCAGGATTTTGAATATCTGTATATAACATATTTTTACTATCATTTCTTTGAATTTCTATTTTAATTTGAAATCCTGTAAGTACTTTTCTATATTCTCTGAAAAAATCAAATATATATTTTAATGGTATCCATATTCTTACAGTTTGACTACCTTTAGTGAATTTCCATCTTTTTGCAAATCCATCATTATATTTTTCACTCATTTTGAAGTTATTAAAAAAATCAGTAATTTTAGTTGCATTAACCAAAGTTCCATCATATTTGAAATTATTTCTGTCAGCATATTCAGAAGTATCCATATAGAAAAACATATTAGTAGCTTCCGATGTTGAATAATCAGGTGGGAAATTTATCAATCCTAATACTTGATTCATGATTGCTTTATAATTAATAGTAGATTAAATTTCAGCATTTCCTATTGTTAATCTGCTGGAATTAACTAAACCACCACCATTTACAAAAGTAATATTTTCATTATTTATATTGCTTCCATCACCTTTTACAATTTTAATTTCTTGTTGCAGATAACCTTCAGAATATAATATATTAGCATTTGTATCATTTATGAAGAAATTATATATAGCATTTTCATATGGATTGTTTTTATCTCTATTCTTATGTTTAATTTCTCTATATTCAAAGCTTTCAATTTCGTTATTATAATAATAACTGATATCACTCAAATCATAAATTTTGTTCATTTATTTAGGATAAAAAATTTTCAATCCTGCACCATGTTTTTTCTTTTTTGATAAAATCTCATTTAATTTTTCTATTATGAAATCTTTAGATTTTTCTTCTATAATAGTTGAATTATATAATATTATTGACTTCTATAATAGTTAATTTTCTATTAAATCAGAAAAGAAACCTCTTCCTTCTATTTTCTTACTCTTTCTGTACAATCTGTGTTTATTCATTTATTTAGCTATAAATCTATACTGTACTTCTTGTCTATTTAAATCAATTAGTTCACCTCGATGATTTGTAAATTTCATTCTAATTCTATGTATGGAATCAGATTTAACTGGAAAAAATATAGGTTTCTCAAATTCTTTAGAATATAAACTTCCAGGAGGATTTGTGGTTGTAAATGAGTAAATCACATCAGATTGAAAGTGATTTATATAAGCACCATTTACTATATCACAATGAATATAAATGTTATCATTTCCATTAGCTATAGCTGCTATATATTTACATTCTTGTTCTGCATCTTCATACATTTTTGCTTCAAATCCTAAAATTTTGTACAATTCACTTTTGGATAAATCAATTTTATAATGATCTTTCAATTTAATTGCAAATCTTTGTGTGTCTTTCTTCTATAATTCCAAATAATATTGGAGGATCATTTCCAAAGTATTTAACCATGTAACGATTCAAACTTTTTATACTGTAATGACCATTTGGAATAGTAAAATCTATCCATTTCTTACCATCAAAATATGAAAATTTATTATTTTTGTCAATAATTTTATTCCAAGAAATGTACATAGAAAATGACTGAAGAGCTATTTCCTTAAAATTAAAAGTGTTGGAATATTCAATTGTAAAATCTTCTGATTTACTAGCATTTTTAGAATCTAAAATGAGGTACTTCATTTATTTATAAGTAACAATTTTCTCATTGGAAATACTAGGTTCTTGAGTAAATGAATATAATACATCAATAGGGGATTTACCTTTATTTCTTTCAGTTATATATTTCATACAATATAAACCACATTTTACAGATGTAGGTTGTTGTAAAAAGCTAGAATTATAACGAATTTCTTTTCCTGAAGATTTTAAATAATTGACTATATTTTTAGGAAGAAAATCATTTTTTATTTTTATTTTTTCAAATTCATATTTTCCAAAGGGATCAAAATATTCTACAAAATCATTTATTGGATCATTATAATGACAAACCCAGTGAGTTCCACTATCTGTAGATACATCTAAATTAATAATTCCGTTTTCAAATTTTCTCATATTTTTAGGTAGCATATCTATAGTAAATGTACCTCTAAATCCTTTTTCGTTTTTCATATTTTCTTCTATTATTTTGTTGGATATTCCGAGGGAAGATAAACCAACTTTCCACAACGTTTTTTTTTTAATCCCAGATCCTGAAATTTTATATAATATTTTTTTAGTGCCCCATCCTGCTGCACCACTAGCAGCTCCAAGACCTAAAGATGTCAGAATAGGAATCAGGAATGGTAAAAATCCTCCAGTTTTTTGTAACTGAGTTTTACTTATTGTAATTCTTTTACCTTTTGCAATTTGATTGATTTGTGTATTGGTAAGATATAAATCATAAATAGGAGTTTTACTTTTATCTATATTTGCAAGGAAATTTCCTCTCCTTTTTTATATCCAGATTTTAATTTTGAAATTTTCGATTTTTTTTTTTTTTTTTTTTTTTATCACTCAAATAAACTTTTTTTGTTACATACATTTATTTAAAGTAAAAATTTTTTATAATATTCTTTTACATAATCATTTGTTAATGTTCCTTCTCTTAAAAGTTTATCTAGAATAATAACTATTTGATTATATAATTTTTATACTTAGAGCCTTTGCATATTTTATTTATTAATTAATCTAATTTGTTTATACCGCTGACTATATATTCACTTCCTGCTTTAAGAGTATTCAATGCTTTTATATACATTTTTAATCCATTCATGTTAGAATCGGCTTCTATTATTTTATCTTGTATATTTTGTTTTTTCTTCTCACTAGTTTCATAATTTCTGTTTTTAGTTAAATTTCCTTTAAGTCTTTTATAATCATCTCGTTTAGATTTTTCTATACAAATTATTTCATCTAACTCTTCATCTGTTTTATTTAATAGCTCAGAAGGCAATTCTAATCCTTTATTTTTAAGTAAATCAAAATCCAAATTTTTATTAAAATTCAATCTTATTATTCCTTCAGCTTTATCCATTAAATTTCCAGCACCTGAAGAATAGTCCAAATGCTTAGAGGATTCATGTTGAGGTAAAAAAGACATATTATCTGTTAAATCTTTTATAGCATATTAAATACTTTCAAGATTTTGTTTTCTTGAAATTTCTTGGTCTTGTAATTTTTTAATTACTGGTTTATGAAATTCTCTTAATGATTTTTCAATACCTAAATCGGATTCAAGTTTAACTTCATTATTTTTTCTTTTTTTAGATTGTAATTTTATTAATTCTAACTCATTTCTAATCTGTTGTTTTAATTTTTTATTTCTTTCACGTTCAATTATATCCATTTATTTATCAGTAAATAATTTTTTACTCCGAGTAGATTATTTTTTACAACGAGCAGATTATTTTTTACAACGAGCAGATTATTTTTTACTTCTAGTAGATTATTTTAAAAATAAATAAATGATAAAAATAAAAGATTATATAGAACCTGAAGAATTTACAGATGAAAATCAAAATCCCTCATTACCAAAACATCCTTTTAGACTTTTAATTGTAGACAGTTCAGGATCTGGAAAAACTAATTTGCTTGTTAATTTAATATATGATTATTTGAAATTTGATGGTTTGTTTGTATGTGCTAAAGATATTTATGAATCAAAATATATTACACTGCAAGAAAATTTTACAATGTTTGATGACATAGAAAGAGAAAATATTGTAAATTGTAAAAACATAAAGAGAAAAGAATTATTGTTGGAATTGTTTAATAAATATAAAAAAAAAAACAAGTATTATTTTCTTCTGATTCCAAAGAATTCATAAAAGTAGATGATTTAGATCCATGTATGAAAAATCTAGTAATTTTTGATGATTGTATAACTGAAAAAGATCAAAGCGATATAGCTGAATTGTTTATCAGAGGAAGAAAGAAAAATGCATCCATTATTTATCTGAGTCAATCATATTATTCTACTCCATTAATATAAGAAAGAATTGTAATTATTTTATTTTCTTTAGTTTACAACCAAGAGAAATCCAACAGATAATTAGAGAAATTGATGGAAATCTTACTAATGAAGAATTTAAGAAATTATATAGGAAAGCAATTCAAAAACGTTTTTATTTCTTTATGTTGGATTTAGTAAATATAAATATGAGATACCGAAGAAATTTTGAGCCTTTATAAATGGAAGAATATTTGGAAAAGGGAGTTTATATCTATCGAAAGTCTTATCAATTGATGAATAAATTGAGTGTTTCGTTATCAGTTAGTAAGTTTTTATTCAGCGCATCTGGTTTATCTGGATTCGTTTTTCTTCCCTTATCAGCATTGAGTGTAACAGCAGGCGTCATTGAAATAATTGATAAGTCTTTAAATATCTCTGCTAAAAAGAGTGAATACAAACAAGCTTATAAATTTTATAAGCAATTTTTAAATTTATTGAAATCAAATAGTTTTACTGAACAAGAAGTGTATATGAGAGAAGATGAATATATTCAAAATTTACAATATTTTTCTATAGAAAAATATATAAAGAAAACTCAATTAAAGGGTTATAAGTATGTTGATAAATAATTTTATATCTAAATAAATGTGTAATAAAAAGAATTGCAAATGTAAAAATGGAAAAGGTGTTATTAATAAATCTATTAATAATTTACCATTTGAAATGCATCTACCTGGACATTCATTTATGGGACTTGGAACTTAATTACTACATGGAAAAACAAGATTAAATCCAGATTTATCATACAAAGAATGGAGCAAACCAATTAACAGAATTTATGAAACTGCATATAGACATGATATTTGTTATTTAAAAAATAAAGATACTAAAACAAGAAATAAAATATGTGATACAAATATGTTAAAAGAATTGGATGAAATTCCAAATCCTACATTTCGTGAAAGATTAGAAAGAGAAATTGTTAAACCAATCATTAAAGCAAAAAAGACATTTGGAATGGGTTCACTCATTTACTGTTAAAATGTAAAACTCATACAGATAGTAAAGATGTTATAACTACTACATCCAAAAATGGAAAACCTATGATGAAAGGAATTTGTGTCAATTGTAATTCAAAGAAAAGTGTTTCTTAAAAAAACAAATGACACCTTAAAAATGTATATTATGATCCTTTAAAAGGATATTGTGATATCAATGAGTTAAAAAGGAAAACGAAATTTACTCAAAAAGATATTACTGATTTTTTTCATACTCAAGATGTATATACAAGATATAAACCAATTAATAGAAAATTTAAAAGAAGAAGGATTTATGTATCTCATATTAATGATCAATGGCAAGCAGATTTATTATTCATAAAACCATTTAGTAAATATAATTATGGAATCAATTACATATTAACTGTTATAGATATATTTAGTATATATGCATGGGCTGTTCCAATTAAAAGAAAAACAGGTCAAAAGGTATCGAATGCTTTTAAAAAATATTCAAAGAAAGAAAACCATTAAATATTCAATCTGATTATGGTTTGGAGTTCTTATCTTCTTTAACACAAAAATTGTTTTCAAAAAATAACATTCAATGGTTTGGTACTAATAATACAGAAATTAAATGCTCAGTAGTTGAACGATTCAATAGAACTTTAAATGTAAAAATAAGGAAATATTTAGCAGCTATTAATACAAGACGATATATAGATATATTAGATAAATTAGTTTACAATTATAATAACTCTTATCATAGATCTATTAAAATGACACCAATAGAATCAAGTAAAAAAGAAAATGAAAATATTGTATATAATAATTTGTATGTTAAAAGGATAATCAAAAAACCAAAATTTAAAGAGTGTGATAAAGTAAGAATTTCAAAATGTAAAGAAACGTTTACAAGAGGTTATCATCCTACATTTACAGATGAAATTTTTATAATATCTAAAGTGTTAAAAACAGATCCGATTACTTATAGAATAAGAGATTTAAACTACGAAGAATTCAAAGGCACTTATTATTAGAATGAATTAGTTAAATACGATAAAAAAGATAATGTATATATAAAATTGAAAAAATAATAAAAAAGAAAGGAAACAAGTTATTTGTAAAGTGGTTAAATTATCCAGAAGAATATAATAGTTGGATAGATAAAAAAGATTTAATTCAAAGTGAGTAAATCTCCCACCCCTTTAAAATGATATACCAATAATTTATTCATAAAAGGGGGGGGGACGTTTTGTACCCTCCCTTTAAAATTTATCATTTTGTATTTTTATTATTAATTTTTTAAGAGGACGCTATTTTATATTTAAATAAATATGTTTGAGAAAAATATTACAAAAGTATTACTATTGAATATCAATCTATTTACATTTAGAATAGAATTGGAATATGATAATTTAAGACATAGAAATCATCACATAGTTGTATTTTTTGGAAGAGCAGATTTTAAATTAGATAGTTATGATAATATGAGGATAATGGGATTACATATATAAAAAGAATATTAAAATTACATTATTTCAAGCGATTTATATTTAAAGATATATTTGAAGAATCTGAAGATAATTATGATTTGTTAGATGTTTGGGTTTACAGATTAAGAGAAACTTTACGAATTAAAAAAAAATTATAAGAAAAGAAAAAGATTTATATATATTTTAATTACTTCAAAAATTATTTAATGTGTGAGTATATTATATAATAATTTAAAATTAGTTACTTGAAAAATATATTTAATAAATAAATATTATAATTATATTATAATGAAAATAAATATTAATATGTTTAATAATTAATATTCAATTAATAAATTTAGAAAAAAATAGCAAAACAGCCCTTTCAGTGTGGTGGCCTTTAACTTGAAATTATAACATTTATTTTGGGGGGGGGGGCAGCACCCCCAGAGGGCCATACAGTCTACCACACTTTTTGCATCTCGGTCCCAGTTTTTTTATTTCCTGGTTCTAGGTTAAGAGCCCTATCTCTTAATTGCATCAACTCATTCTAACTTTTTTTTTTCTAGAAGAGCGAGCAGGGCTCGAACTCAGGATAAATTGATGCTATTCAGTTACTCTAACCACTATATTAACTGGGACCTGTGAGACTTACTTTTTTTTGGGTTTATCTAATAACTTTATCTAATAAACTTAGTTCTCACAACTGATAACAGTCTTTCAAAGAATAGTGCTTCCATCCATATTTTAAAATTAGAAAATATTTAAATGGATGATTTTATTCAAACTGAAAAAATATATTATTCTAGTGATGAAGAAAATAATATTTCTGTACCAAATCAATACTTAAAAGTTTTTAAAAATATTCAAAAGAAAGATATTACTTATGACAGCTCAGAAGATGAAAATTATTATAATATAAATATTCAATCATTTTTGAAACAGAGATATGTAAGTAAGATAAACTTTTTCAAACAATTAAAAAGAAAACATAATTTAAATTTTACATTGCAAGCTGATGAAATGTTTTACAAATATTTAGATTTTAACTATTACAAAAAAAACTATAAAATATTTGTATATCATGAAAAAGATTTGTGAATATTTTGGAATAGAAAATAATTTAAAAGTTAAAGAAAATAAAAATGAATGGAATGAGTTTTTAGCATTTTTGAATAATTAGAAATTTTTGATTTTATAGATAGCTACTTAAAAATTATTCAAAACATAATTAATATAAAGTATTTCTCCTTAAGTAGAAAAAAATGAAATAATAATTTTAAAATTAATGTAATTATCAGAATTACAATTTCCATTTAAAAAAATAAACCATAATAAATGGATATGATTTGTAGAGATTGTAAGATAAAAAATAATGAAGAAGAATTTTATATGCATATAAAGAAAAGAATGACTCGTTGTATCCAATGTACCAAAGATATTTATTCTCAATCTGAGCGCTGTATTTTTGGCAGGTAATATACCTTATGGCATCGCGCCAGACATGAGAAAAGCAAAATACACAAAAAATTGTTAGCAGATATAATTGCTGCTAATGAACTCTTAAATATTAAATATTAACATCGTTTAAAACATTTTATCTTTTTCAAAAGCCTTTATAAAATTACTTTCTAATAAATAGAAAATAAAAAATTCTATTTTTGAAATCCCTTTATAAAAATGCTTTCTAATAAATAGAAATAAAATATTTCTTGTTTTTTATTTCTATTGCATTATGGCTTTTGTTCATATTGAAAATGCTTTGAATACTTTGAGTATTCAAAAGTTGAAAAATGTTATAAAGGATTTAAAAATAAAAAGCAAAAGTAAATCTAAGAATGATATTATTAAATCTATAATATCTTATATTAGAAAAACTGGAAATTATAAACAAATGTTAACAGATATATTGGATTTAGATATTTCAGATTATTTAGATCGTAAGAAGAAAATATTTATTAAATATCCAAAGAGAAAAATATTAAAAAATTATTTGATTCATATAATTTAAATTTTAATAAAGATACTAAAGATTTTGAACCTGTGATAAATAAAAAAACTAAATGAGAAGTGAAACTGAATGAGTTATTTAAACCTGATTATGAAATTGTAGAAATTAAAGGTAAATATATAAATAAATATATGACTCATAGAAAATCTTATAAGATTGTAGAGATTAATAAAATTAAACCTGTACATTGTTTTAATATTTTATCAGATTTTTTTTAGAAAAGCTATAAGAAATATAAATGGCAAAGTGGATATAATTGTGCATAATCGAAAGGTAAGTGCTCCTTTTCATCCTAAAATGATGTCTACTAAAGATGCTTACGAAGTATATTTAGAAACATTGAATAATAAGATTGAGTATAAAGAACTTGATATAACTGAATGATTTTTTTCATTTTCAAGTAATTAAACTACCAGAAGGAGGTAGACATAAATCATTAAGAATGTATTCAGAAACAGATCCTTCAAAGAAGAGAAGTATTTGTCAAATAAAAAATAATGATAACATATGTTTAGCTAGATCTATTGTCACTGCTCTAGCTGTACAAAATCCAAAATTATTATGTGATATATTAAATCATCAAAAACTAACAGAAAATGATATAGCATATATTAGAAAAGGTCCTTTATTACAAAAAAATTTTAGCTGTAAAACTACATAATTTATGTAATATTCCTTTAGAAATATGCAGCTTAGAAGAGGTTAAAATATTTTAACAATTCTTAGGTATTCAAATTAATATTTACTGTAGAGAAAACTGTAATCAAAGTTTATATTCTGGAGAATATAAATCTACATATACAAGATTCAAAAACCATTTTAATGTCATTACTTCTATTACAGGATTTTTAGGTAAAGATCATTATTGTAATTACTGTAAAATAGGATATAAGAAAACTAATCGTCACAAATGTCCTTTGAAATGTAATAGATGTTTTGTTCAAAATTCTGATTGTAAAGGAGATGAAATATTTTGCAATAAATGCAATAGAAAATTTACAGGTAAAGAATGTTTTGAAAATCAAAAAACGAAAGATGATAAAGGTTATAGTGTTTGTAAACTATTATGGAAATGTTTAAAGTGTAAAAGAAATATAAGTAGCTTAGAAAGAAAACGTAAGGATCATAAATGTGATGAACTGAGATGTAAAAATTGCTGGAGATGGGTAATGAATGATCATAAATGCTTTATGAAACAAAAGAGTTCAAAAGGAGGTATGTGTAAACAGAAGTGTCCTACTTTCATACGAGATCAAAAAGATTGGTGTGAAAAATGTAAATTTGATTACACTGAAAAATATATATTCTTTGATCTTGAAACAATTCAAGAAACTGGAATTCATGAAGTTAATCTATTAATATGTCACGATTATAAAAAGGTAAAGAGAAATTATTTAAAGATGAAAATGAATTTTGTTGTTGGTTATTTAAAGATAATCATTATGGATATACCTGTTTAACTCATTATGGAAAAGGATTTGATTTTCAATTTTTAGCTAAATATTGTTTCAAAAATAACATCAAAGTATTTACTATATACCAAGGTAATAAATTAACTTATATGCATTCGCCTGCTTACAATATAAGATTTATTGATTCCATAAATTTCCCAATGATACCACTTAAAAAATTTCCAAAAACGTTTGGATTAACTGAATTAGCTAAAGGATACTTTCCACATCTTTTTAATACCAAAAGTAATCAAAATTATGTTGGTAAATATCCAGATAAATATTACTATGGATATGATACAATGGTTACAAATGAAAGAAATAATTTTAATAAATGGTATAACTCTGTTAAAAATGAAACATTTGATTTTCAAAAAGAATTTATAAAATATTGTAGATCAGATGTAGATATTTTGAGAAAAAGATGCTTGGAATAGAGAAGATTATTTTTAGAAACTGTTAATGTAGATCTTTTTAAATATGTAATATTAGCAGGTGTATGCATGGGTATTTACAGAGATAAATTCTTAAAAAAGATACTATAGCTATTGATAATGATACAATTCATAAAGATCAATATAGTAAAAAATCAATTGCTTGGTTAGATTATATTTCAAAAAAGGAAAATATTAATATTCAACATGCTTTGAATGGAAGAGAGAAAAAATTGAAATTAGGAAATAAAACTTATAAAGTTGTTGGATTTCATGAAAATACAGTTTTTCAATTCCGTGGCTGTTATTTTGGCATGGATGTAAAAATTATTTTTCTGGTACACAAATAAATCTTAAAAATCAAATGTTGATGAAAGATTTATATGAAAGAACTAAAAAGATTAATAAGAAAATAATGAAAGAAGGATATGAATTAATAACTATATGGGAATGTGCTTTTGACAATAATAAAGATATGAAAAAATACATGAAAAAAGAATGGAAGAGATTTCATCGAACCTTTAAATCCTAGAGATGCTTTTTATGGTGGTAGATGTGAACCTACTAAATTAAAATATGAATTTAAAACGAATGAAAAAGGAAGATACCTAGATGTAACTTCTTTATATCCAACAGTTAATTACTTTGATTATTATCCAGTTGGTCATCCTGATAAAATATTTAACCCTGAAAAATATAGTAAAAATTGGTACGGTGTAATAAAATGTAAAGTACTACCTTCTCGGAAATTATATAATCCTGTACTACCTTATAAAGGAGAAAAACTGTTATTTTCACTATGTAGATCATGTTCTTGAACCCTTCATTGTAAACATTTCAAATCGTCTCTTGATAAAAAGAAATGTAAAGATTGTTACGTTATCAGAAATTCAGAATGTAAACACAGCGATAACGAAACATGTTTTATAGGTACTTGGACTACAGATGAAATGAAATTAGCTATTAAAAAAGGATATATAATTATGAATATTTATGAAGTTTGGAACTTTGAAAATAAATCAAATGAATTATTCAAAGAGTACGTAAAATTGTTTTTAAAAATTAAACTCGAAACATGTGATAAATGGAAAAATAATTTTAAAAATGAAAAGGAATATAAGAAGATAGTTAAAGAGAAATTAGGTGTAAAATTGAAAAAAAAAAAAAGAAAATCCAGGTTTGAGATTTATAGCTAAAATATGTTTGAACTCTTTATGGGGAAAGTTTGGACAGCGAAAAAATATGAAACAAACTGAATACGTAATGGAGATTGAAGATTTCTATAGAATTATACTAGATGATACAATAAAAGATTTAAACATGGTATTTATGAATGATGATTGCGTAGAAATGAGTTACAAAATGAAAGAACAATATGAGAAAAATAACTTTAACACAAATATTTATATAGCAGCATTTACAACCAGTTCTGCTAGAATACGATTATATAAAATGTTAAATAAATTAAAAGAAAAAGTAATATATTACGATACAGATAGCGTTGTTTATATAGATGATAGAACCAAAGATATTAAAACAGGATGTATGTTAGGAGATTGGACAGATGAACTTGGAAATGATAAATATATGAAATATTGGATATCTGGAGCTAGTAAAGATTATGGATATATACTAAATGATGGATCTGCACATGGAAAAGTGAAAGGATTTAAAATGTATTATCAGAGTGAAACAAAGTTAGATTTTAATAACCGAATGAAAATAATTACAGGTGAAACTGATTGTATAGATGTTGAAATCAACCAATTTAAAATACAAAAAAAATAGAGATGTTTCAAGTACTAAATCAAATAAGAGATATATGTTTGGATTTGATAAACGTAGAATCTTGGATGATTATAACACAGTTACCTTTGGATATTAATATCTTCAATATTTTATATCTTCAGTATTTTATATCTTTAATATTTTATATCTTCAGTACTTTATATCTTTAATATTTTTTATTCTCAATTTTTTAAATTTATAAAAATGCATTTAAAATAAAATGACTGATATATCATTGATATTCAATATTCAAGGATTTATCCTTCCAGATAAAAAAAATTATAACAGAAATTAGTTGGACACATTTAACAGAACCAATTGCTGAAACAATTCAAGTATTTACACCCAATTGTGAATTAACAGAACAAGAAATGAAAATTGTTCGTAAATGCACTCATGAAATTCACGGTCTAAGATTTAAAAGATATTCAGATGATAAAAGTTTATGGATTAGTATAATGAAAATGTTAAAAATTATATACAGTATTTATATGATGAATATGGTGGTAGATTTGCTTATAAAGGAGGAACAATTGAAAAAGAAATATTTGAAGAATTAAATATACCAGCTGTTGATATTGATGTTCCTAAATGTCCTAGAATATTAGGTCCTATGTGCAGTCTATATAAATGTTGTCAGTATAAGAAATCCATTCTTACAAATAGTTTGTAATAAGTAGAAGAAATAAAACACTTAGATATCAGTGAAGAAATAATAGAGAATTCAAAACTAATTAACGAGCTAATTGAAATCAATAAAATACATGACAGATATGGAATTAATGATTTAATAATGAAATATATAGATCAAATAAGATAATTAATTTTAAAAGTTGAAAATAAGGATATAAGAGAAAAAGCACTTGATCTAGTAGATGAAACATCTTATTACATTATAAATAAATATCTTCAGAAAGTATTTTTGAAAACGTAAAATCATTTAATAAAATGAAATATCATAAATGGAAGAATTCAACAACATCAAAAAGAATATATATCCTGACACTTTTAAATTGAGAGATTTAGAAGTTGGAAAATACAATTTGATATCTTTGAAAAAAATCAAAACAAAGTTTGGATCTTCATTAATTGCAAAACTAGAAGTAAACGATAGTGAAAAAGAATTTTACTTAAGTCCTTGCCATGCTGATTTATCTCGAAGAGCAATTAAAAAAATAAATAAAAATAATTATCTATTCAATGACAAAGGTAAGATAAATGATAAATATTATGATTACGATTTGGAAGAAGTTTAAATCTTTTTAAAAAAACAAATACAATGGCTTTTATCTTATATTTTCAAAAAACCTTGCATTTCTTATAAAAAAAACATTCGTTTAAATATCCAAAAAAACACAAATTTTTTGTAATAAAACAGCTTAAAAAACTCAATTTTTATCAAAAAAACAGCTTAAAAACATAAAAATAATGCATTTTTTAGTGATCATTTTTTCAATGGAAGGTCAAATTGTTTTGTTAAAATTTTAAAAGGGAAAAAAAGCTCTATTTTTCATCAAAAACAGCGCTTAAAAACACTAAAAATACTGTATATTTTAGTGAAAAAGACGTCATTTTTTAGTGAAAAAAACACTTTTTTGTTTAAATGTTAAAAATCAAAAATGCTCTATTTTTGCAAATTTTTATCAAAAAACAGCTATAAAACTTGCAAAATAGATCTTATTTTGCAAAAAATATTGCATTTTTTGAGTGTCCTCTAGCCCCCCCCCCATATACTACTCATGTATTTCTCATAAATACAGATATGCATCACTTTCATCACTTATTGCCAGTTATAATTATTGGCTTGGGGTGATCGTCAAAGGTGCTTATATTAATTTATTGAAGAATAGAAATGTAAGAAATTGGTATGTAAATTAACTAATTATAATTTTTAAAATATATAATGTAATAACTACACTTTTTAAGTAATATCGTAATATTCACCCTAAAATGAACTGTGATCTCTATTAAATTCTTTGAACTATCTGAATATCTAAAACTGAAACGACTCTTTTATTTCCGAATGCTAATATGTTGTAGATGTTAAGTACATTCTTCTCAATTTGATTCTACTTTAAAATCGCAAAATGTCTTTACATGGTAAGTGGTTTTCGTCAACTCGGATTTTTCACCTGTCTAAAATTTATTCTACGTTAAATTGCTTGCAGTTGGTCAATTAAAATCATTTAGAAAAATTAAATATTAGAAAAAAATAAAACGCATCCTACAGGGGAAAAGATAAATGGCACAGAGTTATGCAAAGGATATCAACTGTGCTGCATTTTGATACAAATAAAGCGAGATATGAAGGAAATAATCTATGAATTGAAATCGTGACTCATTCAGCCAAAGAATGCTTTTCTTGCAAATTGTTTTTCTAACCCAGAGGAAACGTTCAAAATTTAGAATATCAGTACACCGATGATTGAGGAGTTTCCAACAGACAGATAAGTGCACCAAGGGTAAAATAAGAGGTATGAAAAGAAGAATTTGATAAGCGTCTCAAATCACAGAGCACAAGCACTTATAAATATCCATTGCACAGGCTGTACTAAAGATGTTGGGATATGGGAATGTTTCGCGTTCCATTAGTGGTGGCGTTGACAGAGTTATATTAGCACGCGTTGTTCGATACAGATTCGCGGTGGTTATGTGACAAACCTCTTCCATTGACATTTTATATCAGTAGTAGTGTAATCTTGATTTCTGAAATGAAGTACGACATTTATTCTTCAATTGGTATCAAAGAAATAACTTGTAAACGACCCATTAAAAGGATAATCATTGAATCAAGAAAACAGACATCTCTGTTTGCAATGAGGCCATTGAGGCCCGATTTAAGATGGAAAACGAATTTGACAAATCCGACTTCTATAGATTCATTAGGCCAATATTCGATTCAATAAACTAGTACATGGTTCCGTAAACTATCAAAAGACCAGTAATGTCTACATTTGATACATGTTAGATAACAAACTAAGTAAAGCATAAGAAATGAATCATTTTGAGTTTGTATGATAATCAATGAATATTAAAGCATTGAGAGATCCAAATGAAATTAAATTCTTGCGAAGGAAAAAGATAAGAGTTTATAATAATGGATGCACACAAATAGATTCTATATATTAATAGCTGTGTACCCATCAAGTCAATAAGAACAGAATGCAAGTTTTCCTCAATGATGAGTAAAAGGAGAGAAATGTAAGCGAGAGACTGAGAATTTAAAATGACGACGTATTTTAAGTGAATTTCAAGAACTCTTCGTAGGTTTGAAAACAATAAATACATTTTATTAATCACTGAGACAATTTTGAAGTCACTCATTTAGTGCAAAATAAGTTTATTTATTTTGATTACTTTTTAAAAGAACGAAACTTTTGAATAATAAAATATAAATGTGAACTGCCTTTTTATATTTTAACAATTACATTGCAGTATGTATGATTATAAATTAGTATAATACAAATCTAAATTTAAAAAAATCATTTATTTTTGAAATGGGCGTTATTTTAGCTTTTGAAAAGAAAGCATTTGTGCCAAATTATTATGTTTTCAGCATTTTTAAAAAAGCAATTGCCTTTGAGTATATATACTTCTTTCATCTAATTAATAATAGATGCGTAATGAATAATTAGGTGAAATTTGTAAACAGCAGTAGAAAATCTCACAAGTTACATTTAAGAGTGGGATTTTCTTCTGTACTGAGTCAAAAAAAGGTCCCTACGTATTGGGATGGTCAAGAACGTTGCGATTAAAGAACACTATTTCACAAATGAAATAAAATCTTTAAATTTTCTTACATTCCAAACATCAACGGTTAAAAATGTCACTGAAAAAAAACTTCAGTGACAAAATATTGAACTATAATAATCAAATAATGTCTACGGAAAAACTGCTAAGGAAAATATTTCCTAAACAGAGGAAAATTTTAAGATGTATTTTTCATCCACAACTATAGTAAAAAATGCAGAATTAACTTGAAAAACAATGGATAAAGATTCATATTGATAAAGTATCTTTAACTGAGCAAATGGCCTTGAAACATCCTTTCAGAATTTTAATTATTTTGCCATCAGGAACATCTTCAGGAAAATAAATTTCCTGCATTTGTTTTCCAAGGCTATTTCTTTTATGTAAATTAGTAGTTTAATGATAACTAAAAGGAAAGCTTTACTTAAATTTAAATCTATATCTCGTATTAGCTTTAAACCTTAAAAAAATAAAAAAATTGATGTAGAAAAATCGCTGTTTTTTATTAACAAAACCATTGAAATTTGCTCAATATTTTAGATTTTTATCTTATTCTATTTCTTGTAATAGATTAACTGTAATTTGCTTATATTAAATATATTTAGAATTATTTTTTGAAAATTACGAGTTTATCAACGAAAAACAAAAAATATCTTGATTTTAATAGAACTTTAAGAATTTCCTGTTTTTGTAAGAACTACAAGTATTTTTATATAGGGAATAATGAAATAATAAATGTAAATATTGATACACACATTCAACTTTGTTTTAATTTATACCTAAGTTATAAGCATTTTCATTGATCATGATCATGAAATATTAAAATCGTCGACCCACCGAAACGTTGAAATTTATATATGCACTGTAATAGCTCATAAAATTCATTAATAATTAAATAGATCAGAAAACGTTTTCATAAGCTTCTGAACGAATCTCAATTTTAAAAGTAATTTTTTATGGTATTTAGATCTTTGTATGTGATTTTTACATATTTGCACAGTTTCATCGAAATCAATGATGGCAAAATGCTTTCCTTTGTTTGTTTCAGAATAATTATTTTAACCTTAAAAATTCTTCCGACTAATTCAAAAAATAAATTCCTTAAAATCGTAAACTACTTTAATGTAAAAAGCTTAAACTTCTTTTTAAGCCAGATGATATTTTCATTGATGTGAAAAAATCTGACTACCATATATTCTACTTTATTTACAGCAAGATTTAGCCATTACTCATAGAAGCAAAACAGTTTGTTCATCACCAATTTAATGGATTTTGTATGTTAAGATAAATTATAAATTTATAAACTCTCTCTCTCTACTGGCCACCCAAATTGCAACACGAAGAAATACAAGAGATATCACAACAAAATCTATTGTGTAGATAACTTGTTGACCAAGTATCAAATAATTAAATTTATAGACTTCTGTGAAGTGTGGCTCCTGCCAAAATCAGTAGATAGAGTAGCCGCCATTGTTGGAGATCACCGCTGCCCCATGCCTCAGCATTAATTCAAAAAAACTTAGGATGTGCTCTTGGGGTATAGCAGAGCAAGCAGCTTTTACACTTTGCCAAAATTGATCTGGTGTGACAGCTGGGGATGAAATCTAGGTCAATCGTTAAGCAACAATGAACCACATGTTTTCTATCGGCGAATGATTTGGAGAGTGAGACATTCAGGAAAGAAATTTAATCTGACGATTGACAAAGAACACTTGGACAATGCACGCCAAGTGCGGTGCGCATTATCCTGTTGAAATATACCTGTGGGCAAGCCCTAAAGGTAAGGAAGAACAAGAGGCTCCAACACTTAGGAGATGTAGTGCTGCCTGTTTAAAGTACCGGCAATGCGTTATAGAGGAGTGCAAGAATAATATCCAATACCACCCCATACCATAATACCCGGTGATGGACCAGTATAGCGGTGCATAACGCTGTTGCTTAGCATCTGCTCTCCACAGTGTCTCCAGACACAAATGCGACGATTGTGGTATTGTAGACAGAAGCATGACTCGTCAGTAAAAACAATTTCATTCCATTCGGATGCCCACATCCTTCTTTCATCGCACCATAGACGGCAGAGACATCTGTGGTTTTACGTCTAGGATAGACGAAGTAATGGGCATCCTGCGAACAGACCACTCTTCTGTAAACGGCCACGAATCGGACGTACAGGCACTGGATGGTACGTTACAAACTGAATGTGCTGTGCTATGGTTCGTGATGCGGCTGAATGATCCATCACTGCCATGCGAACAATTTGCTTGACATCACGTGATGTGGTGCACTGAGATGGATGCGATTGAATACCATTACAGTCCGTCGCACCCTCCTGCATCCAACGATATTACATATCCGCATTACAGTTGTTTGGTTAAATCCAAGATGACTACCGATTTCCCTGAAAGATAATCCACATCTAGGCCACTATCCTTCCTCAGTCGAACTGATATACTTGATCAAAAAATGATTGCTGTTTTATAAAAGGCATAATTGATAATTTTTTTGGGGAAAAAAAACCCAACTATTGAAAACAAAATCGTTGAATCTCCAAGACTTAAATGGCGCTTTGAAGTGGTGCCCCTGGCACGCGTGATGTGCGTCTGGGCTGAAATTCTAATCATTGGCATATCTCACCTTCACTAATGTCTGCTGTAAAATTCATATTATTTACACGCTTCCTTAAGGAGTTGCATTTACGGTGGCCACAGCTGTGTACGCATATTATATTATAGCCACATCTAAGTTTTCACATAATTCCCTATTATTAAATGGCATTGAATTTTTAATTAAAATTTAGGTGAAAATATACTTTTCTCACGCTCGATCTTTTAAAAATATTTTTCTCTTATTTACAGCAGAATTTGATAACTGTAATCATTAGTGTACAGCATTTTTCCCAAAGTTCACCACATGCTTTCTTCAAGAAAACATTTTAAAGCAGTATTCACATGCCGAAAAGGATTTAATTGTGTAAAAGACCATAATCGAGATAGTTGTGCATACTGCAATCAGAAGCCCAAAATCTGTATTTTGCCGTTTAATTAGGGTTAGGATACAATTGATATAATTACGCAACGTGGTGTTTTATTGTGTCAAAGAAGTTTTATGAATTCGGTAACATTATATTGTATTTTACAATACTTCCTTAAAAAAGCTTAAAGTTCTAGATATTCTTCTAAGCAATAAAAATTAGTAATTTTGTCAAATGAATAATAACACTTTTTTTACAACTTGTAATTTTGAAATTAGAATTTGGTCTTTACACATGCATATATAAGTCCTTCTTGCATTTTTCCTAATTTATTAAATTTTTGAGCTTTGTTGTAATTGCTATCTATAAATGTTTTTTTAAAAAATGCATTTGATGATATTATATAAATTTAAACTTTTACAGTTTGCTTTATTGTGAAAAATGGATATAAATTGATACTAATTCAGATTATTCTCGTGTAACTAAAATTATGTATATAAAAGCTTTCATTGTCAAGATCATGTTAGATAAGCAGAATATGCAGTAGGAAGTATTGAGAAATGCTTCGAAACTGTGTTTTAGAATGTTTTCAGTAATAGAGTTTTTCGGAAAAAATATAGAATAGTAAATAATATAAATGATATCCTTAGAAACAATATAACCTCTCTCGTATATATATTATATTTTTTTGAATTCAGTAATTTAATACATAATGGAGACACGATCTAAAGTTTAGTGAAAGGATATACGAAGCGAAGATTAAGTCAAATAAACATTTTATCAAACAAATGTTTGCAATTGTCCAATTTAGCTTAGATATGAGCCTCACATCATGGTTGGAGGTCAACTTCAAAATGATCTAGATAGACCCAATTTTGTAGCAACAGTGATCTATATATAAATTTCTACAATTTTATAGATACATTAATGAAATAGGTTCTTCTAAGCCCGTTCACCTAAAAGTACACTACTAGATTCATCTGCTCTATTGACGATACACACTAAATTATTCACTTAGAAATATTTGTTGTAATAATTTTGGAAGAAATTTTTTTACTTTCTCGTGTTTAAGCTTTTTGAACGAGATTTCCTTTTTAATAAAGAAGTTTGAGAAGGAAAAAATCATAATCCGAACCACTCTTATCAAAGCCCAACTCCTGGGACCACTTGAAGCATCATTTTCATAGTTTCTCATTTTGGCTAGAAACTGCCTTCTTTTTCAAACCCCATAAATCGCACCACTTGGTAATCTTGTTAATTATTTAATCTGAATTATATATATATATATATATATATATATATATATGTGTGTGTGTGTGTGTGTGTGTTTAAATTCCATAACTTTAACATGATAGATAAGAAGTCTGCAGTTTAGTGAAAGGCGCTATATCAAGCACAGATAATTTACAATAAATATTTTATTTAACAAACAATTGAAATTATTCTTTTTTTAATGAATAAGTGATCTTGGTCATGGTTAGTAGTCTTGAGTACATTACTTATTGAATGGGCCTCGTATAGAAGATGCTACGGTGTTGCTCAAAGTATAGGAAAGTTCTCAGGAATGCACTGATATTTGAGTTTTAGGACAGAAATTGGCAACAGTGTATGAGTAAAATGAGGAAATCTTTTTAAATTTATTATTATATTAAACAGGTTGTAAATACCAAAGAATTATTTCGATTATTTTAATTTAGTTTAAATTATATACATATAATTTAAACTAAATTAAAATAATCGAAAAAATTCTTTGGTATTTACAACTTTACAACTTGTATATATATATATATATATATATATATATATATATATATATATATATATATATATATATATGTATATATATATATATATATATATATATATATATATATATATATATATATATATATATATATATATATATATATATATATATATATATATATATATATATATATATATATATATATATATATATATATATATATATATATATATATATATATATATATATATATATATATATATATATATATATATATATATATATATATATATATATATATATATATATATATATATATATATATATATATATATATATATATATATATATATATATATATATATATATATGTATATATATATATATATATATATATATATATATATATATATATATGTATATATATGTATATATATCTATATATATATATGTATATATATGTATATATATATATATATATATGTATATATATGTATATATATATATATATATATATATATATATATGTATATATATATATGTATATATATATATATATATATATATATATATTTTAAAATGGCTATATTGTAGACAGTTACAACTGCAACAGAGTCTATTAATCTATTGTTCCCTGATACCTAAGGAACCGGCCAGAAACAGCGATCTCTTTGCCGCCGAGGCGTTGCCCGGGTGCACCACAAGGGGTGGGCCACCATCGCACCCTCACACATGCCGTAGGGACCCGTTTATAGGGTAGGCATCATTCATACTTCATTCACAATACAAGGAAAGGACAAAGACAGGATAGAGAAAGTACATCCATGCCGGAACCGGGATTCGAACCCAGGACCTTCCTATCCGTAGTCAGTCACGCTGACTACTAGACAAGTTGGTTGTCATATATATATATATATATATATATATATATATATATATATATATATATATATATATATATATATATATATATATATATATATATATATATATATATATATATATATATATATAAACTCAAAAACTGAACACTATTCAAAATAAATTTTGTACATTTTAAATTACAAGTTGGCTCTATTTATTAATCATTGAATTATTATCAATGAATTTTTAGTTTTCAATAATAAGGAATTAGTAACAAAAATATCTAATTTAATAACTCAAGTATAAATGAGAAACTTCTTACAAATACATTTCACCTCATTATCAAAACATTTTGATAAACAGGAATGTGTGAGAAGGAAATTGGTAAATTAGTTTCCTTTTAGGAATGCACTTGCTTCCAACACTTTCCTCCTTAGAACATTGTTTATAGATAAGCTAATGTCATACGATCTTATCATTTTACTCGAACTTTTGTTGAAGGAAAATGTAGTTTTTATTTGTTTTAATTCTATTTTTCTGATTTTTTGAAATTTAAAACAGCATATATAGTCAGATCGTTCAAAATATTCAAAATCAGCATATATTGTTGATAGTTTTTCCCAAGTAAGTTTTCTTTTAGTATATTATTTGTGATTAATTTTTTTATTTAATGTTTTTAAAATTGATAAAAAATTAGGATAAGAAGCATTTAGTCACAAATTTTATAATGCGCAGAAAAGTAATTAAATAGTAAATTCATTATATGATGTAAATAATTAAAATGTTTCCTCTGGAAAGATAATTTTTTTCATAGTTTCTCAGCAGCTCATTACATCCGAAAGAGTTTTTTTAATTTTGTTTTAAAAATCTACCGCTAGTTGAAAACTTGTAAGAATTTTCCTCATGATTGTATATGGTTTTCATTCTATTATTTCATCCGAAAGAGTTTTTTTTAATTTTGTTTTAAAAATCTACCGCTAGTTGAAAACTTGTAAGAATTTTCCTCATGATTGTATATGGTTTTCATGTATCTAATAATAAGTAACTGGAAAAATTCCGAAATAGGAATTCCGATAAAGTATAACGATTCCGAATCGTAAAATATAATTACAGTTGAAGGTATATAGAACTCTGTTTAATTTGCTATTTTAAGTATGCTATACCCATATTTCATTCTCTCTCATCACAGATATTGAAATGTAAATTTAAAGAAGAATAAATACATTACATGTTATTGCGGGGGGGGGGGGTAAAAATTTCATATTGTGAAATTCACGATTCTTGAGCTTATTCTTGTTAATTTTAGTATATATATTAATAATATTCAAATAATTTTCTACTAAAGTTAATAATTTCTTAAATTTTGTTAAATAATGGTGATATTAAATTCAAATATTCATAAAAATTATTAGTTAGACTCCGAACATTCAAATTTTTCGTATAGAATATTTAAAAAATTAAACATTTTTCCACTTATAATTTTTTTTAACTTTAAAAATTCTTGAATATAGTATTTTATTTACTTCTGGTACAACAGTTTCAAGAATTGTCCATGTTTGAAAATATTCGCAAAACGTACTAATCCAAACCTAATAAAATATGTTCTTATTTCAAAATATATGGAAATAATTATACATATTTATTTGGTTAAAATCATTATAGTTTTAAGAAATTACCCTTCTGAAAAGTTAAAAAAAATAATAATAAAAGAAGTTATAGAATCACATTACGTTCTAAAATTGTCTCAAGAAGTCTGGGAAGAGATTTTATAATTTTATTTCAACATTTATTAGCGAACATTATTACACTCTTCCGAGGGAGCTTTTAAGATATTAAAGAGCTTCCAGAGGGCGTCCTTTAAGACACACACATGTGCTGTGGACCGGATCTAGAACAGATATTTAAGGGGTAGTAATTATTGTGTACATGATTTTACGCTGAAAAATTTACTTTGTTGCATATACTTCTGTTTTACTTTATATAACCATAAATTTTATTTATAAACTAAAATAAATTGTTTAAACGACATTTAAGTAAATTGTATTGATTGTTTCACTATATCAAGTTTACTTTTAAATACTTTTTAAGAAACAAATGAGAGTTGAGAAAATTGCTCTCTTCGGTAAACCCCCATTACAAAAATGAAAAAAAGTATTTATTTTAGAACAAAATGGCGCAGCAAGATAATTTAAAGTATTTTAAATAGGCTAAATAATGGAAAAATTGTTTCAACTCGAAGCATGTTTACCTTCGTTACATTCTCTGCTATATTCTAGTCTTCATTCTTCTATTAAATTTTCTGAAATACGTTCAGTGTTACCATATATATGGAAAACTTTCAATAAAATTTACATTCTGAATATGTGAGAGCTTATCACCAAATATTGTATTTTTCGTAAAATTAAGCAGTTCAAGCAAGCTTTCCTTTAAGAAATGTTTTGTTAGTTTATCAAAAAAGCCATGGTATAATAAAATGCGTATCTTGTTATTCTGATATAAAAATGCAATTTCCTTTTAATGTTCTGCATTGAATTTTGTTAAATTATGACAAAAATACTTTTTAATGTTAGAAATATTCTATGCATTTTGCAATAAGAAAACAATTCCATATTGAACACATACCTTTTTTATTCACAAAATTATTTCTAATGGTTATATATACGTACTTACACATATTAAGCACAGCTTGTTATTTTAAGAGTCTCGTTTGTTTTTAATTTCTTGTACTAATTGGATACTCTGAAAAATAATTAAGAATATTTTAGGAGTGTTTCTCTGCATTCAAATTCCGTTATGTATACCACTTAAGAGTGCATATATGATTGTTAAATATTATGTTTGTACCTGAGCCACAATTACTGCAATCATACAAAAATTATGATTTATTACTTTAATTTGTATTTCGTCACATAAAAAATAAAATTGTTACTTTTATAAAATAAAAAAAGTTTGAATTTATCAAAATTTATTCTAACACTGCTATCGTAAATTATGTTTTTATATTTATTTCAATCTATTTATCATAAGTAAACCATTGACGGCATATAAATATACATCATACATACTTTTATGTAACTATTAATCCCTCCCGCACACACACTAGTTAAATTCATTGCAATATTATTTGTGATTTTATGAAATTGTATGTTTGAATTAATCTGAATTATATAGATAAATTCTTATAGAAACACGGTATTTCTGTCATAACTGTATAAATAATGTTCTAACTACTTTTTTCTTTTATCATGTTTGCTCGTGAATTTTCTTCTAATAGAAATGTTATTTCTTCAGTTGAAATATTAAATGTTATTAAATTTCTCTACAAATTATTCAATATTCCTTAAAATACTGAGTTTATCACCAAATTGTAGTAGATAATCCTTTTAATGAATTCGTAAGGCCCAGTAAATAAGTTCTTAAAACCGAAATATTCGTAAAATAGAAAAGTATTAGATCATAAATTTATCATTTTTGTCAAAAATATTATCTTTTTATAAATAAACTAATATTTAAAAAAACATGTTATTTAGTATGCATCACATAAAAATAAAACTACAAAATAAAATTCATTTTTAAAAAGAATTCTTACATTCATATTATAGATGAAAAAACAGTTAAAGTAATTACAAATTTTTCTGTTCCATAACTGTATTTTTAAGTTTAGATTTTTCTATTTTTTCAGTAATTCACTACTGTTTTTCTCGAAAAAATACTTCGATCTTGTTTGTTATTCTTCTATTTATTTTACAGACTGCCGATCACTACATCAGTTTCTTCTTGTTTGATACCTGAAGCAACCTCTTCATTCTTCTTTGCGTTTAAGTATTATATAAATTTGACAGCTCTAAATTATATTTGAATTCGCATTCACAATGTTCTGAAAAGAAATTTCGAAAAGCAATTTTTTTTTCAAATCGAAGTTCATGGATAAGTAACTTATTTTTACTCAAATCATCAAACTAATAGTCGTCGCTTTCTCAATTTAAGGTGGTTTCTTTAATAAAACGTGCATATCAAAATGTTCTTCTTTTGTGGAAAATTCCAGACATTTTCAGCCTTTCATTAGATTGTCATTCCAAGCTCATATTGGTAAACACATTATGATTAGAAAATCCTCTTTTTAAGGTGATTCTCAACCATCAATATTCCCTACAAGAGTTCCAGTGATTTTCCTATGGTGGGTTCCCAGCAGATATCAATAGCCTTACACTCGCTACGCGATACCTTGTTCGCTTGCAAGGCGTCGAAATATTCCTTGCAAAATTATATTTGCTTTTGAAGCTATTGATTATGCATTGATGCGTTCACTGTAATGCAGGAAAAATTTCATACAAATTTCTTCGAAAAATACGGGTCTTCAACATCTACATTGCAATTAGTTATTTACAATTCGAAGATTTACGATTCTTTAATAAAAACCATAATCCCTGTTTTTCAATCATAATTATTAGAAAAATTAAAAATTAGATAATAAAAAATAAACGTAAAGAAAAGTTCCTTGAAAAATAAATTCATAAAAAAGAGATTCTTCAAAATTTTAGCTCGGAAATCGGAATTAAATTATTATTATTCCTATGAGACTATGCCTAGGACCATCCATTATTTCATGAATTTGCGAGAGTTGGTAAATTAGAGTTTCGTAAAAAAAAGAGTGCATATTACGATTTTCATTTAATTCATAAAACAAACCAAAACAAAATAAAATTTCAATACCCAGAAGTTTGGTAAGATTTGAAACAAGAACATAGTCTGCTTCAATACATTGGCTGTTGAAAAGTAATTTGACGTCTCCATGAAGTTTGATACTGTCAATAAAGTCATTTTAATGAAAATAAATATTTATCAAAAAGAAGTCAACGAAAGAAATATTACATAAATATATATAATTTAAATTATTTCTATAATTCTCTTTTGTGATCACAAAATAATCTTATGAAATAATGATAATGAATCTTAATAAGTCAGGAAATTTACACTATTTATTAATGTGCGAAGAACTTTCCTCAGTAAAAATATTTGTATATTCATTTCGTTTTACTAAGTACGCATACATGTGAATATTTTTCATTTTAAAAATGAAATTCAAGTAAGTGTATAGGGTGATTGAATTACAAGTTGAATATAATTTAAAACCTCCTTAACTAATGAAACGAATGGGGCTTATTTTTTAATATTTAGGTATCAGAAGGCTGTACGTAAGAAGGATGATTCAGTTTCCTCTATGCTCATTTCTTGGTTTTGCCGAGGATTGAAATTCCGTGATCAGCTATAGTTAATTTCTGAGGTATATCGTTATATTGTGGGTATATTATTAATTTCTTAAGTAAAAAATGTAATGGATTTCTGAAATTTATTATTTTGCCAATATACTAAAATACAATATAAATATTATATTTTACTTCTTGTTGTGATGATAAACGTTTCTAAATTTTGACAATATCTCCGTTTCACTTTCTAATTTATTTGTTCTATTTCGGTAAAATCCCTGAAATATAATAATTTTAAAAATAATGAATGCAAAATGTGATCCAAAATTGATACATTTTTGAAATTATTTATTTTCATTTCTCTAAATTGAATTATAGCTATTCTATATTACTTAATTCGAAACAATTCATTCAAGATTTTTGTAGTCTTAAATTTCCTTGTTAAGTACAAAGTAAGCACTGAAGAGTATCATTGTACCACGTAATAATAATATTGAAGTTTTCAAAGAAGGTATGTAATTGACTGCTTTAAGTATTTCATTTTGATGGAAAAAGAAAGTCAAAAACCCATACATTAGTTATTTTGTTGGCAATGATGGGACCCTGATCAAAAATTGTAACAACACTGATAGTTGCAGTCTGGGTAGGCTGCAATATGATCTGCATCAAAATAGAGGCTACTGGTAGAGATAATTTCTACTCATACAATTCAAAAAAATTTTGTTAATCAAAAACAAAATTCCAAATTCAATTTTTGTTTTAGAAATCTGGCGTAAACTCTTTCATCCTACTTGTATATATCACGACTGTCGATTGTTTTGCAAGAATTCTTCGAAAGCACAAACATTCGCATATTACAACATATTGTGTCCGTAATGACAACTCAAGATAGAAAAGGGTTTCAGTTTCTCAAAATAAGCATTACACGTGGGAGATCATCATATGAATTCAACTTTTTAATAGCAACTTTCAAACCTGATGATGCGTTATTAACTCCACCACACTGTTTAATTCCACCACACTTATTAACTCCACCACACACTTTTATTCTAATGAAACACCGTAGATTTGAGTTAACACTAGAAACAAAAATATGTTGCAGTAAAGTTAAAGAATTGTGGTGGTTATGAAACATTAAAAATAAGAGAGATGGTTGTATCAGCAAAACACGGAGAGAAATTAACGGGAAAAATAATTTTGTATTCATACTCATTGATGATATTTGGCTGCTATAATTTAAAATTAGATAATTCACAACATTGGGGAATACGAGACGTTATTGTTTTCTTTTGAGTGATAAAGATCCTTACTACAGAGAAGGAATGCATATTTTTCTTTTACTCCACCACACACTTTTATTCTAATGAAAAAGATGATTTTCAACATTCAAGTGTAAGAAATTTTTTAGATTTGCATTCCCAGTTGAATAGAAGTGTGCCATCCGTCCAGAATATTTTGATAACAGCCATCAGATATGTTTACTATAATTATGATGCTCGTGATGAAAAACTTAACAAAGTCAAAATGATATTGCTCATCTTATTGTTGCTGAAATAGAGCAAGACTCAATGAGTAAACATCTTCAGGAAAGATAGTGTAAAAGGTTAAAGGCTGTGGTTAATGTACATTCAATAAATAATCAGCATCTCTAGAAACTTGTCAGCGTAAACTTAACAATCAATCGGCTTGTAGCATATTGTAGCACCCGATTGCTTTCTTAATATATAGCTAAATGTTGGGCTACTCTCTTTAAGAGTTACGTGGACGCAGTCTGAATAAGAGTCTTCTTAATTTAGAGAAGTAAGGACCAAGTAGAAGACCCCAATACTTGACATTCTACCCCAGAGGTATTATTTCACTTGGAGGACTTACGATTTATTTAACATGCTCCAGTTGTCTTTAATTAACATGACATATCTTCCGTTAAGTAGGGATTTAAAGTCACTGCTTTCCGATACTGAGAACTGTGTCCGAAACAAACAGGCCATCATGGTGCAACTAGCTGCATATCGTTTTTGCTCCAGCGTTCTTCGCTTTACTTAGTCCAGAATCGGGTTCTGTTATTTACTGGAAATTGCTGGATGGGAGTCTTCGTAATTTATAAGCAGGAATCTAGCAGAAAACCCCGTACTTGACATTCCACATCAGAGATATTATTTTACTTAAAGAATATTGTGACCAACCACAGCTTATTTAACGAGCTCAAGCCACTTATAATTAACACGACAAATCTTCGATTATGTGGGAGTTCGAACTCAGTACTTTCCAACAATGAGAATGATTTTATAATCAACCAAGTCTCTGTGACTTTAACTATCAGCATGCTGTTGCTCCACCAACATGCTTCCCTGTACCTAGTCCTCAGTTTGGGCTCTAACACTTAGATAGAAGCAGCCGGGTGGAATATTCATAATTTTGAAGCAAGGACCAAGCAGAAGACCCCTAATACTTGGTCTGCATCCCCCACTGGTATCATTTCACTTTGAGGACATTTCAATCATGCCCAGTTTAACGTGCTACAATCTCCTTTAGCGAACACGGTGTATCTTCAGTTAAGCCGGGATTCGAACTCCCTACCATCCGATAATGATTATCAGCATGTTGTTGTTGCACCAGTATGCTTCCCTGTAGCTAGTCCTGAGTAAACTATCAGCATGTGGCAGATATACTATAATCGCACAATGATTTACCACAGTAATATAAAGAAGAACAAATGATCATCTGGATAACTGTCTATCATGTGAGCCCCCAGGTTTTTTTTGAACTGTTGTAACATCATGAACTATTTTTACAAAACAATAGCTTTGTCTCAGTGTACGAATTTCTCAATTGACTTAATAATGAAGCACTTTACATGATTGAAAGTGCCTCTTTACTTACGAATACAGCATGAATATAAAATTTAAATGCTGTTACCTCTCAGCAAAAATTTTGTTCTGGCCGGCATTAAACGGGTGTGCCCTGACATTTTTCATTATGATGTTGTTTCTTAAAACATGCTTCAGGACTCCACTGTCTCTATCAAGTATTTCTTATTCCTATCACAGTTATAATTCAATTTAATATTTCTATGGAATTTTCAGCTAATTGTGACATTGTTAATTGCGATTTAGATGCTATTGCTGAAACGTTTCTCTCTCTCTCTGATCAAATATCTACATTTATATAAGAACGACCTTTTAAAATGCATTCAACTCTTACCGTTAGCTTATCGTAACTGTAAACATGAGTTTGATGGTTTAACATTTCTGCCATTACTTACCTATTATCAGTGAATTTTACATTTAATTAAAATTTAAATTCTTGACTAAGGTTTTCTTCCAATTTCTCTCTCTATGAGGTTAAAAAAATTTTGTACATCTAAAGTTACATTTCAAAAAATATAAACAGCGTAAAATACTAAAAATAGGAAATCAAATAAATATAATTTATAGTTATCTCTTGGAATTGATTTGCTAAGTATGGCACAAATTAATTAATAGATCTTCCCCTCGTAATAATTATACAGAAAATTATAGAAAATCTCATTTTGAAATGAAATTTTGTAATTAATATTATTCACTTTACACTCAGTTTATATTTTCAAAACTAGATTGAGAAAAATAACATGGAATTATGAGGGATAAAAAAAAGTGAGATTTGCTAAGCTGTTATATTTTATAAGGTATATAATAAAAATTTACATTTAAAATGTATTGAATTCAGTTTTTGACATCCTTTAGGGAAATGGATTATCCTAAGAAGAAAGTAGCAATAGTCGGTGGAGGCATTGCAGGTATCGGCTCCATAGTAATGCTTAAAGAAGAAAACTTTGAGCCAATCTGCTTCGAAAAGAGTGACAAATTTGGTGGAACCTGGTTCTATAGAGAGAATTCCACGGTTGGAGTGCCTTCAACCATGCCTACTACAGTTATTAACCAAAGTAAGGAATTCAGTGCAGTTAGTAACTTTCCACCAAAGAAGGAATATCCAAATCACATGAGGCATAATGAAGTATTTGAGTATATCATGGACTATGCAACCAAAAATGATGCTCTCAGACACATTCGCTGCAACTCAGAAGTGACGAAAGTAACACGATCTGATGACTACGATGAAACGGGAAAATGGATAGTTACTGTAAAAAATACTTTAACAGGAACCGAGGAATCAGATGCTTTTGATTTTGTGCTTATTTGCGTTGGTCACATAAATCAACCCAAGTGGCCTAATTATGAAGGGATGGATTCGTTTAAGGGAAAGATACTGCATACTCATAGCTTGAAAAGCGTCGTAGACTATGAGGGTAAGAATGTGGTGGTTGTTGGTATGGGCTGTTCTGGATTAGATGCTGCAGTGGAAATCAGCAGTGTAGCAAAGCAGGTAAGATTGATCCAAATCTAATATTTAGTATTCTGTGCGAAACTATTTTTCATTTAGAAATTCAATTTGCGATTATAATTTAAACTATTTACTTGTAAAAATGCTTAAAAAATAGAAAGTTTGGAGTTTCAAGCTTCTTAATTCGTTTTAGAATATGGGCTAACTTTCAATCATTTCTATAGCTGAGTTCATATTTGCTGCCATACTGGATTGTTTTACCCAGAAAGGTTGTGATAGATAAAAATATTCAATACATATTGAAATTTTATATAAAGTTTTATTAAAATTTGCATTCATTTAGATAATTCCATTCACATGATTTTGCTTTAGAAAATTTAACATGCATGACATATAGTTTGAAATATGTCATTTTTTTAAAACGATGCAATTTACCCAGTTTTATATACAATGAAGTTATTTTTTGCCCATTATGTAGACAGCTTTTTAGAAAAGAACACCGCACATAAATATTAAATAATTGTTTCTAAGTATTTATTATCAAACCACTGTGTATAGAGTATGTGATTAAACTAGTTTATAGAAAATTTTAGGAGTCATAATACTCATCGAAATAAACATTTGTCATAAAATTTAAATTCGTATTACACTATGAGAAGCAGAAAAAGAGAAATTAGAATTTCAATTAGAATTTACTCCAACTTTGGAAATATGAATGTACCATATTTATAACGGGGCACAATTTGATTTATTGTTCAGAAAAAAAAAATTCTCAGTAAGTTCTCAAAGAAGAGGACACACACACATGTTGTTGTTCAGTTGAAGCTAGTAAAGGAAAGCTTAACTTTTCCTGGAGATTCCTGTTGTTGTGTTCATTCAATCTAAGATAATAACAATTTTCCCAACTGGATCTTCAGCCGAATACTCAGGTGTCATCAATGATAAATATTACGCGCATAACACCTGGGTCATAAATTCACCTGGCGACAAAAGAATAAGCCCAAAACTGAGATTTAAACCATATATATGTACACAACATCCGATCTCCTGTGTGTAAAATGTGAGATTCAAAAAGTGTTGAAGTTTTATCATACATAAAGTATGTTTCTTGAATGGATAACTGAACAAAGAGCCAAGATGCGTCTTTCCAATAAGATGAAAACAAATATCCTAGTGAAAAAAAGATTAAGTCCTTATATCATTCATGTAATCACATTAGATAATTTCTCAAGTGTTGTAAGAAGATTCCATCATCCACCAATTAAAATTTGGCAGACCATGATAATCTTCTGTGTGTAAATATTGTAACATTTTGAAGTGGTATGTGTGTATACGTTCTTTTTGTTAAATATGCCATAACCCTTTTTGAGAAATATCTATTTTGTTACTTTTCACTTGTGTAAAGAGAATGCTCGCTAAGAATTGCTCTTTTGAAAGTTTAATTATTACAAGTTTTCTCCTAAATAGGTATCTTTAGACAAGCTGTTATCAAAAATAAATATATTTTAGATTTATCAGAATTGCTTTCAAAGATTTTGAAGTAGGATCATCCTTTGATAGTAATACACAACTTAAAACCACCTGTGAATCGAATTATAAGTGCTGAATAGTGTTTAGAGATATATTATACTATTCTTTCTAGTGATATGGAGAAAGTTTAGGGAAAGTTAGGGGATTTAGATACCGATTTAAGATAGAATGTGGGCTCTTATAAATATATAACAGTTCCATAGTACTGAGATTGTAAGTTTGTACAGAGGTCCAATGTAGATATATTAATTTATCATCATTTTTTATGATTAAACAAAATCTGCTGAATGAATAATGGTGGTCTCATTCTGGAAAATTTGCCTCCTGCAGGAAATAAAGTTTGCATTATAGAATTGACAAAGGGATTCTTTCTATCAGGATTATAATTGAATAAGTAGAAGACCATGATATCGCTGTCGTAAGAGATGCACCTCTATGCTTGCCATGGAAGAAGACAATAATGATCCGAGCATATGCAGGTATTATGTTATGAAAAATGTGTGAAGGAGACAATATAATTATCATATATGGTCTCTCTCACCATATAATTCTGTTCATTTTATTAAAGGCTGGTTTGTTTGTTTGTCGCTCAACGGTCATTTTTTTGCACACGAGGGCTAATTAGACCGGGACCTACGGTTTAAAGTGGAATCCAAATCACTACAAACATCAATGCCCAAGGTGGGATTCGAACCCTTGAACTATGATATCCAGCCTATAATAGCCGACTATTATAGGCTGGAGTTTATGGCCATGGCGATACTGGCGTTCGGCACTAATATCTGTAAGTGCTAGGGAACTGCCTCCTCGCTGTAATTAGGAAACTGTAAGTGAATATGTGTTATTATAACAGTCATCACATAGAATAATCCAGATGTTGATTGAGCTCTGGTGTCACTTTAATTTCAGATGAATGTTTGGCTACTTACATTTTAGACATTACCACCAGCTTTAATATCTTTCGGTTATTGCCGATCGCATTTTCTTCAGTCCACTGTTTTACTTTGTTACTTTTTTTGCTGCACTGTGTGTACGCTTTCAAGACACTGAAAAAAAATCCAACATTTATGCAACTCTTCACCCAGGCTAAGTCAGTGGTTGCTTTGAACTAAAAAGAATCAGCTTTGAATAAAAACTATTGATATTTTTAAGCATGAAATATTGAACAGAAAGATTTACCTGCTGCACAGTGAGGCTAAGATTAGTAGTAATATGACAGAAAAAGTTTTGGAGCTTCATACTCGTAGGCTTATTGCTCAAAATGAGTAAGATTGAGTTTTTTTTTTCACAAAACTCGTCAAATATTTAGAACACAATTTTGGAACATATTCAAGCATAGTGCGGCTAAGAACGCTTTTCTACTGAAGTATAAAAATATAAACAACTGTTGTTATTCACACAAACTCAATTGTAAAATAAAGCATGTTGCAAGTGGCAAGATTATTGTAAAAATCATAACATAAATTTGAACAATGAGAAAAATAATAAGGCAAAAGAAAACAAGAAATATAAATATGAAATGTACATCCAACAGTCAGACTACAATGATATGAATTTTTGCTTAGAAAAAAGCTGATAGATTTGATTAGTTTTTAATTCTTCCTAAAAGAAGTTGTTCCGTGTCACATTTATTCACACGTATTCGTTATTATGATAAGCACTTGCGTCATTGCACCTGCATTTATTTTTATTACTAAGAACTATTCAGAATATTATTAAAACTTGTAACCTATATAAAAGTAATATTAGCGAATCGATCAAATTGCTTTTTCCTTCTCCCAACTCTGATATTGTATATCAAAAATACTTTCTCGTAACATCACAAAAATCTTTCTCAAATAGAGTGTTTAAAAGAATAAAATATATATAGCCAAACAAAGTAACAACCCAAGGTTAATATTTTATCCGAACACTTTTTGCACAGAATCTGCTTTTATTCATTTGGGCATAGAATCCACATGTTTATAAAGGGAAAAACATTTATGTCCATATAGTACCTTAATAACATGAATTTGTTATGTAGTGTTTTAGATTTTGCAAGTAAGATTTAAGAAGAATAAAAATTTATAGATGCTATGAAAACTAAAGATGTAGATGCACTACTTTGTTTAATATACAAGATAAAAAAAAGCTAGGTTTTATTTTACTTTTATAAATTAAACTGAATATAAAACATTTCAGGCTTATTTATTTACAATTAAAACAAAAATAATCACGATTTTTCATAAATAGAACTAATTTACTAACATATAATAAATGGATTTTGTGTTTTTTTTTAGTATAACATTTTTAAGTTTGTATGCCAGTTTCTTTATGCATAAAAAATTGCATAAATGTTTTAAATTTTTGTTTTTTTAAATAATATAATAAGAGGCTTCATTTTTAAGATAGTTTGCCATTTTTTATTCTTTCAGCATATAAAAAATAAAAGGGAACAGGAAAGTTTTTGTCTAATGCATGAAAGTAAGAATTTAAAAGAACATTTGCTTTCACTTTTATGTTTTTGCAAGATTTTGTTTACTTCAATGCTTATATAAATAATATATTTCATAATTTGTAAATATTTCACTGTACATATTAATACTTCAAATAAATAATAATATTTCAATTTTAGATGAAATGTTTTGACATGTAAATACAATTATAAAATTAACTTGTTTATATTAATAATCATTTTTCTGTTCCTTCTATTTATGACTTTAGGTATATCTGAGTACTCGCTCTGGAGCCCATGTCATAAGTAGAATCGGATCTCATGGCTACCCGATTGATTATGTATTTGCTAGAAGATATATTTTAACTATATTTAATATTCTGCCAACGAAACTTGCAAGTTGGATTTTTCAAAGTTTGGTAACTGATCCAAAGTTCAACCATAGATGGTATACAGTTCCACCAAAATGGCCCATATTTTCTAAAGATCCATCAATCAATGACCATATTGGCACCAAGTTATTGTCTGGGGTTGTTAAACAAAAGAAAGATATAAGGTATTTTACAGAGAATGGAGTATTTTTTGATGGCGAACTTACATGTACTGAAGTCGATGTTGTCATAATGGCTACTGGATACACGTGGGGTTTTCCATTTTTAGAAGAAGGAATCGTCATTCAAGAAGAGGGTCGAATTAATCTCTATAAATGCATGTGGCCACCACATTTGAAGCATTCTACGCTTGCATTTATAGGATTTATACTTCCCTTTGGACCTGGTACTCCATTAGGGGAGTTGCAGACTAGGTGGGCAGCTCAGGTATTTGCTGGAAATAAGCGGTTGCCATCCTATCATAAAATGATGAAGGATATCAAGCAAAAGCACCTAAAAAATGTATCTAGATTTGCTCCAAGTGAGAAACAAACTCTTCGTGTCGACTATCAACCATATTTAGATGATATTGCTTCCCAGATAGGTGTAAAACCAAACTTACTAAAAATACTAATTTTGGATCCAAAGCTGGGTCTTAAACTAATATTTGGCCCTTTTCTTTCCTATCAATATCGTCTTATAGGACCCCATAAATGGGATGGAGCTAGAAATGCCATTATGACATGTGAAGAAAGAGTACACTATCCCATGAAAAATTACTCAGTTAAAAGACTTGAAAATCCATTCATGATTTTCATAAAGAAAATTTTACAAATACTACTTTTTCTTTAACTGCACATTGGTAGTATTGAGATGTAATGCTTTTTATTGCACTCATTTCAGAAATTTTAAGTTGATATTAACAAACAATAAAATAACCTTTAAACCTTTTTGATATTTGTGTATGTAAGTATTAAAAAATATGAAATTAAACAGTAAATATTTAGTAAACATATTTGAATAATCTAATTTTTTCAATTCATTAAGATTACATAAAATTTCATTGACATTTAGAGTAATTTTGATGTTTGAATTCCATTTAAAATTTAGTGATGTATTGATAAGTTTACATATGATTCAAATTTTAGAAATTTACCTAACATTTTCTGAACCTTCATAACCTGTTTTAAGGGGTAATTATTACAAGCCTTGCTTTCATGGAAGAACAGAATCATAAAACTAAATACTGTTCCTTTAGATTATTCCTTATTCCCCATATAAAGTATAAAAAATGGGTAATTATTTCTGCATTCCATATTTTTTCGTTAAATTAAATATTGTACATGAAATACATGGTTCCCAGTTTTATGCAATGTAACTTTGTTATTATTAGGATCTGTATTTTTTCAATGTTTCGAGAAGAGAGAGATGTATTTTTTGGAATTCCAACAAAATACATCAATGTCTAAATAAAATATTTTTAAAAGTAGAAAAGAAAGAACTTTCTTTTACAATTAGAAAATTCAGAATTATTTTAGTACATTTGAATATAAAAAAACAAAGAGAAATTAAAATTCATTGCCACACAAACTTTCACAAAGAAAACATTTTAAAAATAATGTACAATATTGTATGTTAAAAATGGTTTTATGAAAGTGCAGATTTAAAAAAAATCTTTTATTCTTAAACCTCTTTCATTAGCGCGTTTTTTATCATCCAATTTTTTTAAATTTTCTATTAGTTTATTTAATTGTTTTATGTATGATATTTTGTCTCTTTTTATCGGACCTCTTTGTTGATAACTCTCATTAAGTTCAATAATTCTTTCAAGCAGATTTTTTCGCTTAATCTTACTTCCATCTATATTTTCATGGGGATCAAATCATAATCAACATTTTTTTATAATAATCATATTGTATGATACTTTTAGGAAGAATTATCATTCTGCCCATGAAAATCAGTTTCTATGAGAATACAAAATCTTAATTTATTTTTCTTTGGGAGTATTAAATTAATGCCAAAGTAATTCAACCTTTAACTGGAAATAAAGATAGATATTGAATTGAAGTCCCTTTAGGAAATTTACGTTCTAGTCCCAATGTACTTGTAAAATGATGTTAAATAACACACCATATCTAGATTATTTTGACATGCAGGATTTATTGAAGAACTACATCAATTAGAAAAAACAAAGAATATTTACTATGTCTTGAGTAAAGATAAATTACCTAGTACATGAAGTATATATATCTATCTAAGTATATATATATATATATATACTTAGAGAAAGGTCCAATAAGGAAGCGAAATTTTATTTCAAAGCATTTTGAATGTAGATTCATATATAGTTTCTGTGCAAGAGGCCACGGATAATAAATTATGGAGAATATAATAAAAAGGAGGGAGAAATTTCAAACATTTTGAATACAAAGAAAATGAGGTAATGCAACAACAATTTTAAAAATAATACTCAGTACTTAGCCACTTTTTACAAAGAAAACACTAGCAAATCCCTTTCCTACATAAAAAGTGTTATTAAAATGCAGTTTTGTATAAGATACGAAAAATACAGTGATACACGAAAGTCAGCATGTAAATTTTCCCATTTTTTTTAAAAATAAAATGCAAATAAATTTCTTTTTCTCATTCGTATAGCTACCAGTGTGTATTTGAATCATTATGTGTCTAATAGACATCAAAAATTTTAAGAGTATCATAATCATTTTCGGATTAAGTTAAAAATATGCGTTTTTCAAACTCACAAAAGTGAGCATACAGTCGGATTTAAATAGATTTTTGCAGGTATATGACCAGCTTTTTATTGTGTTAACATATGTGTAAGAATTGTACCTTGTTTTATATAAGCATATTAGAGGACATTTTTGAAATTTATTCTGTTAATTTTAAAATGGCAGCTAAAAGAACTGAAACATTATTAGAAATTAGAGAACTGGTTATTAAATTGGAAAATGAGGCAAAATCACTAGATACAGTGCGAGGAATAATAAGAAAATATAATTTTACAAAAAGTACGGAAAAATTGCCTCGTACTGGTTGACCACAAAAATAAACCAGTAGAGATAAAAGAGAAATCATTCGTACAATTCGTATAATAATCTGATAACTACTGCAGTAGGCATAGCCAAACATCTTGTAATGGTTAAAGAAACTGATGTAAATCCAGAATGTGTTAGAATAGCCTTGAGAGAAGAAGGATATAATAGCAAAATTCCGTATAAAAAACATATCATTAGTAAAGTCAATAGGGACAAAAGATTAGCATTTGCTCATCTTCATGAAAACGATAATTTTGATTACTGGAAGTTAATTTTACAAACGAATCTAAATTTAACATTTTTGGCTGGGATGATAAACAAAAAGCTTGGTAAAAACCCGGAACAGAGTTAGAGTTGAAGAATCTCATTTCTTCAGTAAAACATGGTGGAGGTTCAGTGATGGCTTGGGGGTGTTTTTATACTTCAGGTGTTGGCAATTTAGTCTTTATAGAAACCACTATGGATCGTTTTGTCTATTTGAATGTATTGAAAAACAATTTAAAGCAATCAGTGAGAAAAGTAGGTATGGGAAATGACTGGATATTCTAACAAGATCAGGATCCAAAGAACACAACTGGTGTTGTCAAGGAATGGTTGTTGTGCAACACTCCTAGACAACTGCACTCCCCTCCTCAAAGCCCTGACCTTAATCCTATTGAAAATGTATGGAATGAACTGGACAGAAGTATCAGAAAAAGGCAAATTAAAAGCAAAGACGATCTTAAAAAGGCATTGCTTAAAGAATGGCAAAAAATCCCCCTTTTAGTAAACAAAGGACTGGTCTATTCCATGTCTATTCGAATGAGAGCTGTTTTAAATTCAAAAGATGGATAAACTAAATATTAAAATATGGAAATTTCAAACTTAGACTTTCCTGCATGTTCATTTTCGTGACTTGCAAAATGACTGATTCTCCAATATTTTATATTATTTTGTGTCTAATGATAAAAAAAAGCTGTTTCTGCTCATCAATTTTTCGTTTCTAATCAGTTTAAGCTAAATTGAATTCAATTCTTATAAACTTTTTTTAAAATGAATAAGTTTCTTTTTGTTTTGAAAGCTGTATGCTGACTTTCGTGTATCACTGTAAATGAATACAGATTATTTGAGTGAAAGAAGTAATTCGCCCGATTCTTCATTAATAAAATGAAAGTGAATTGCTTTTATAAATACATTTTGTTTTGTACTAAATTTTTTTTTTGAAATGCATACTAAATAATTTTTTCTATTGCTTTATTGTTAATAAAATGTAGTTTGTGAAAAAAATTTAATTATATAAACTCTTCTCAGAATATTTTTTTATTTTAAGAAAGTTTCGATTTTATAACACTATTTTACTGATCCTACCGAGTTCATGATATCGAGTGTCTACTCTATCAACACGTACACCAGAAAAGGCAACTTTTTCTAAAGTGCTTTATGAAAATTAACATGTACTTCTCTGATAAATCCTCCTGAGTCAAAAATATCCTATCCAAGGATCCAGGCAATCCAGGGAAAAGTTAATCGAATCGTATTGTGATGTTGCTAAGCTGAGTTCAAAATCCAATTTTGCATCATTTTTTTGCCTTTTTTCACTTTTGTTCATTTTTCTAAATTACCTCGCGTTTAAGTTTTATGAAAGTATTCCTTAACATCGTCATAAATTACTTTCACAGCTTGAATGTACAAATAAGTTTGACAGCTTTAGTGCACATTTTTAGTAGCAATAATATTTTTACGAAACATAATCCCTATTATGATGAAGAGCAGCTCGGCAATATGAAGTCAACCTGATTATTTTTTCGTAACATATTGCATTGTGAATCTGAGTTTATTTGTATTTTTATTTTTAAATCTGTTTCAAAGGATGCAGCAGAGTTAATTTTGAATAAGTTATTTCTGATGATTTTGAATAATGGAAAAAATATCTGGCCATGTAACAGGATATAGAATAAACTTTATCAAACATTTATTCAGATTAATAATTTAAAAATGCTTACTTATACTTTTCCAAAAGAAATTTTAAAATTTTATATTCAAAGTATTTTCTTCCATTTTCTTTGTTCATGTGTGCCTCTTTTTTAACACATCAAGCAAGGCAGGAAGTGCAGCAAATGAAAAATATCTTCGCTTTATTTATCTTTTCTATGGTAAAATAAGCACTCATTTTGATATTTCTGAGACAATAAAAATAAATTTAAAAGTTTCCAGTAAAATTTTGTTTCCTTGTTACCACATTTCGCATCGATTTAACTTAACCCCTTGACTGACTTTGACGAGTCTGACTCGTCATTGATTTCCTGGGCCATCACAGACTTTGACGAGTCAGACTCGTCAAGCGCTTCTTTCGGCGGACGCCGTGCAAGTTACAATTAGATTACATAGTTGCTTCACTCGTTCGACGATTCTCATTTAAAAAAGCACACTGAAAGTAAGAGTTCAGTTTAGCAGAAGTCTCGCACGGTGAATGTTATACTAGCCAATATTTGAGTTTAGTAAAGATTATAAATAATCCCCGTAACATGTATAAGCCGGATGCATTATATGAAAGTGGGGATGATGGTGTAAATTGATGGTGTAGTTCAATTAAGCGAAATTAAATAGTTTTTTTTTGTCGCATCAAATTCCATTTAATTCGTCAGTCAAGGGGTTAATAAAGAGAGACAAAAGTTGTTGTAATTTTGTTTCTTTATTTTCCTAAAACACCTTTATTAAAAATCAGTTAAATAAGAACAGCAAAATCAGAAAATATACTTAATAGATATTTACTTATTAATGATAAACAATTTAGTATATTAGAAAAATTTGATTGTGTATGATTTTTTAGTTGATTTAATTGTTCAAAACATTGAATTTGAAAGGTCATACTGAATCTCCTCGAGCATATACCTTTTTGAACAAATGTCAGCATATTACAATTATTATGCAATTTCAGTATTTAAACATTTGAAGTAATATCGTTATCGAATGATGTTAATCTTTATTTACTTCTGAGAAGTAGTTGTGATATTTTAAGTACAAGAAAATCAAAGTAACAGAGAGCATCAAGGCCAATACTACTGAAGTCTAATTGAGCTGAAATTAAATATATTAGATATAGCTGATTATTTGTTAAGAATATTTGTTAAGAATTTCTTAAATATATATAAGCAATTATTAACATTAATTAAAGCTTAATTAGACCAGTGGGTTTAAATGTTATATGTTTTGTAATATAATTTATTGCAAATGCACCTATTACTAGTCTTCTAATGTCAATTCTGTGATAAAAAACTTACATTATAAAACTAATAACACACACACACACACACACACACACACACACACACACACACACACACACACACACACACACACACACACACACACACACACACACACACACACACACACACACACACACACACACACACACACACACACACACACACACACACACACACACACACACACACACACACACACACACACACACACACACACACACACACACACACACACACACACACACACACACACACACACACACACACACACACACACACACACACACACACACACACACACACACACACACACACACACACACACACACACACACACACACACACACACACACACACACACACACACACACACACACACACACACACACACACACACACACACACACACACACACACACACACACACACACACACACACACACACACACACACACACACACACACACACACACACACACACACACACACACACACACACACACACACACACACACACACACACACACACACACACACAAATGCACCTATTACTAGTCTTCTAATGTCAATTCTGTGATAAAAAACTTACATTATAAAACTATATATATATATATATATTAAAATAATATGAATAAACATTTTAAAAAATATATTTTTTGAAATATTAGCCCTTTTATAAGGCAAAATGTTTTGGCAATAGCTTAAAGATTTATTAGCTCAAACAAAGCGAATTATTCAGAAAGATTGTATTCAAGTTGATTTTTATACTTCTAAAAAATTACTCATTCAATTTGCTTAAAAATATTAAGGGAAATATATTTCTCAAACTATTGAAACATTATAAATTGCTGCGAGGCCTACATGATTATCTCCACTGTTTCTTTTGCTTTTAAAGGGAACATCACAAGAGGACTTGTAAAATCAGAACAGGGAGCATCTGATGGCTGGTATCGTTATAAGGCAACCATAGCTCGGTTTCCCACTGTTGCACATATTGCTGATTGAGGGAGCCTTTTTTTTTTTTTCCTTTTCTTGTTTAATACGTGAAAAACATTGAGAGTATAACTGTTTTTAAGTGATTCAACATTTCCTATATTTTTATTTATCTCAAAATTGTAATCAAATATATTTATGATGGAGTGAAAATTATGTCAGTTTCTGAAAAAGTTTTGAAAGTTTATATATGTGATTTTTAAATTTTTATTTTTTAAATTTTATATAAAACATAAAAGCAGTTAAAAAGAGATGATTCACAGAGTATTATACAGCGTTAAAACAATTGCTTCCCAAACAGTGAGTTATTAAATACAAAAAGCTAATTCTTTATGTCAAAATAATTACAGCTAAGAAGCCCTACAAATTTATTGTTCAATAAAAGGATTAAAGATTTAGCAATCCAGATCGTAATTAATATCAAACGTGTTAAAACGTTAAGTCTGCCAGATCAAGAGATATTTTCGTGCTATACAAAATATCTGATTGCAATAATGAATTTTTAAAATTTTTCTGCTAATGATAACTAATTTTCATTGACGTTTAAGCCTTTTTTGCAAACCAAAATGAAACATGTTTCTAAGGCACACTTTAACTCTCATCGATAGAAAAAAAAACACAACTTTTAAACATAAACACTATTTAGTATCTCTCAGAAATTATGGTATTAGAATGTAAGTTATTCATAGAAATTTTTGTTTTTTGTTAAAATTACTAGTTAAAACATCAAACTATCGTTTCCGAAATGCAGCTCTTAATCCTTAAACATTAGCAATTAATTTCTCAGTGAAGTTAGTTTAATGCATACATTTTCTAGGAGTTACAAGCCTTACACCAAAGTGTCACCCATTTCCTACACAATAGTTAATTAAGTAGAGGAGCTTCATATGTGAATTTAATTATGGGCAAATCTGGAAGGAAAAAGGAATCCATTTGTCACTTAATACTTGTATAAATTCTTAATCCAAGTTTTGGATTAGATTTTTAATTTCTCAAGCTTCCAGATGTAACAAAATAAATAAACACTCAATGAGGAAAGAGTTAAATGTAATGCAGGTTTTGTTTAAAAATTATAAATAGTTAAGAAAAGAGTAGCCTTTAATACACGCTTCATAATATGAAAAATGAATATTCAACCATGCGAACACTTCTATAATATAAAAAATAAGTACTACATAAATTAAAAAAATGCATAAGGTAATTACTAACTTTAGGTATCTTGAATGAGAACAATCCAACACACATTATCTAGGTATAATATTATTAATTAAAGTGACAAATTTTTTATGAAGCAAATTATTAAAATAAATTTTTCTGCCACATTATATTAGATATCTTAATCAACAAAGTACTTGTATAAAAAATTCCAAAGAAATAATTTTTTGAAGTATTATGTATGTTGTATGACTAAAAGAATATGTGAAAAGTAATTTATTCTCTGTGCAAGATTTGAAAAAGCATAAGAAAACAGAGAAATCTTTGCAAATATCATTTCTGTAAAATTTTCCGATTCTTTAAACCATTAAAAAAATAATAACGAACAATAATAAATAATAGTCAATGATTGCCTACTAAATACCTTTCTCAACTATTAAGATGCTAGAGAAAGATTTAAAAATCATTCCGTTGTGATTAAATGAAAGAAGTGCAAACTATTTGTTAACTTTATGTGAAATTTTTTTATTCACATAAAATTAACAAATATATAGTTTACACTTCTTTCATTTCAAATTTACTTCAATTATCTGAATTAACAACCCAATAGTTAGTCTCTAGCTTTTACTACAATTCTTGGGTTCGATTTCAAGCTCAGGTTTAAAAGTTTTTAATGATTCGATGTCCAATTAAACGTACGGTCTATTCAGTAAACTTTCCTGCGTAAAAGAGATTTCAAAGAGCTTGATAAATCTGTCCATTGCAAAAATTAATGAAAATTATAAACGAGTGTGTTTATCTATATAATCACGATAATGACGTGCTAGGCATTCGCAAGATGAAAAGTTTGTAACCCCATAAACTGATGCATCTTTGGATAGCTATATCAACAAAAGGACTTCTTTGAATAAAGAAAAATATAATTGAAAAGCTGAAAAAACTTTTAATACTATACTAAGAGAACATTAAGAGAATCGTATACCAGTAACATTGACATTTATTGAAACAAATAATGACACAGGAAACGATTAAAGAAGTTTTAAATGAGAAAAGTATGAATCTTTTAGAAGCAAATACTAAATGAACATGAGAAATTTATAAATGTGAAAGTTGTTAATAATAATCATGATTATAATTTTATATTTATTCTATTTAAGAAATCATTTTTTCTCAACTTTTACGTTACTTTTTAAAATCTTCATTGAAATTTTGGAATACAGTAAAACTCCAACTTTACGAACTCCTTCTATTCGAATCGCTTTCAGAATTTCGGAAAAATAAATAAGAAAAGAAGAGAAGGAAATTAAGCAAAAGAAAAAAATTCAAGAAAAGGAAACAATATAAGAGGAAGGAAAGGAATAAAAAAAAAGAGAGAGGCATGTCACTTGAGGAATTCAGAAAGATTCTTTAGAAAGTTACAGGATGTTCAAAAGACAGGGCTGAAGATACATAGGAGAGTGGATTAGGAGTCAGCCTCTAGATTTCAAATTGAAAATGATGGTACTTATCGAGAGTCAAAAAAGAAAATGAATGTTCAAGATGAAGCAGACACGGGATTATTAGCTAGTTACCAACACTGAAACTGCTTTGAAATGGATAGAGCTCAGTCAGAGTGTGACAAATTGTCATGGCTAAACAAATTCCCGACTTGGTTTCCCCAAAATAGAAAAAGCAGTGAAGTAGCTTACTTTGATTAAGATGTTCAGCAAGCAATGTGACTTTTACTTACAACACTATACATGGATACTATATTAACGTACAGCACTTGTAAGCATCTTAAAATGTAAAAGTGTGGCCTTTTCATTTAATTGATTATAATTTTTTTTTCTTTAAAAATATGTATTTTCCCTCCTACTTTCAACATACAATAGTTAATTAAAATCGACCACTTTTTCGAAAAAGTCCAATTAACTGAATTTTTGATTATCTGAATGGGTCCCGATTAATGCAGATAATTGGAATTCTACTGTATTTTAAACATTGTAATCCAAGCTGGCAGCTGAATAATTAGAGTTCTGCCTTTCGTTTAAAAATTTTTGAGTTCAACCCATTTCTGGGGTTTCGAAATTTGTATTGATTGAGCATTTATGTTAAACTGTAGATCCTCGACTAATTAAGACACGTGCAAAAATTACCTTTGGCTACAAATAAATCTGAAAATTCAAGGATTACCAAAGATATTTTTTGCTCTTTAATTTTATTCCATTACAAAAAGCAAAGCCTATGAAAATTTAATTCCTTCTTGAAAAAGAAAATTAACTTTTTCTAAAGATTTCTTAGCATATTTTCTATTTGGGAGGAACGAGAGGAAGTTTCAATTGTTTTTCTTTAATTGTTTTTTAAAATATGCCCTTCAAAAGCATTGAAGATGGGTTTTACTGAGTGCACTTGAAATGAAACTTCGCATTTCTCATGTATTTGCAAAAATATTTCATTTTAAATAAAATAATTTTTGGAATATTCTTCTACAGCTCAATCAATTAATTATAATTCCATTCTTTGAATTTTCTGACGTTCAATAATAATTGTAAGCTTAAAATTTTTTTGAAAGTGAATCTGAAAACTAGAGGCACTTCCAGTTTAGACTACAATTTTAGAAAAACAGAAATAAAATAAAACTGAAAATTTAAGAGTATGTAACAGAATGAAAAAAAGGTTTTTAATCCTAATGATATTTTTCAGAGTAGATTTCGAGTACTTTCTTTTTTATTCAGTCGTCAAATTATACATTTAATGAGGAATTAGGTTGACTTTCAAATTGATTATCCTCAAGTGTGACGTAGGGCTTTAAAACTTCGGTATGGTGTATTTTTGACTTTAAATATATTTCTCTAACGGCTCCAAGACTCCAACCAATAGTATCCTCGGTACTGTCAATATGGATTTCGTAAACGAGGAACTTTCTATTCCTCTAGAATCCATAGACAATTGATTTAGCGATTAGGCAGACTAATTTAACAGCCTTCAGCGATTGATCTGTCTGAAGGATTCACCGCAACCGAAGCATGTGTGTTGTCGAAGCACTCACAACATATTGCAAGTTGGAATACCTTCTTTTAGAATTCAGATTTGATTAATTTAAGTTTTTCTTATTTCACATATAACATATTACTGAGTTTTTTTTATTTAAGTTATTGGCACATTACTAAAAATGATTTGTTTTCTGAAGTTTGAAGAAATGTACTAAAAGTAGATGATAAGGATCTAGAATTATGTGAATACGCATTTTTGTTTCTTACTGAGGATTGACTGCTTCCATAGTTTTTACACATTTAGAATTATTTATCATTAACATAGCTTCACGACAATCTATTTCATGTTTCAAGAATACTATTAATTCCGTTACTTCAAACATTCTTTAAAAGCCCATTTTTCATTGAATTCCGTAAGGGTTCAATCCTGAGGAAGTAATTTTAAGATAGTTGGAATTTAAAAGGGGACCATAAAAATTCTTGTAATGGTTCATGAATTCAAATTTCTTTTACCGATTTTTAATTGATCATAAAGTTTAATAAATAACTATACATTAGTTGAATGTTTTACAGGCTCTAACTTTAATAACTTATTCATATAACTATTAATAATTATGTCTTTAAAACCATATCTATATTATTTTTTAACAATTTTAAACCATAATCATAATTTTTTTCTGTAAGACAAAAACCAGAAACACAGTTATAAGTTTGACTAAGAAGCAATCTTTGGCAAGAATTTTTCAATCTTTGTTAAATTTGAATTTTTATCAACTGAATTTTTATAAATTTTGTAAGCTTTTAACCAATTGATGGAATTTCCAGCAAACTTTTCCAAAGATAATTTTGGAAGCTTGACATTATAGACATTAATTGAAATCATTTCATTGGAAAGTTTATTTTTAGGAGCATTAGTAGTTTCAAAAAAATTATTACATTTCATTAGATGGTTTTTAATTCTGGGTTTATAAATTATCAATTTCTCATTACATTCTTCACATGACTGGATTTCTTTTTTGTTAACATTTTTGGCGATAAAGTTAGCATTGATCTCTTTATCACGTTCTTTCAAAGATAAATGTTTCCCAGTTAATATGTCTAAATATTCTCTTTTAATACTTGTATGCTTTCAGTATTAGGATTTTCAATTATTGTTATGCTCTCAATTTTAGAAAATGTTCTAGTAACTCCAGCTCTTAAGGTAGAGCGCTTCATTTTTAATTTTTCCATCTTTTCAAGTTTCATTTTATATACGTTGGATTCCTTATGGATTTTTATATTTCAGAAATTGATACCTTTTTTTTATGCAAATATTTAAAAATCGCTCACCTTCTCAAGCTAACTTCGGATTTTCATTGGACCAAATAGGCAATGGTTGAGGAAATATTCACAATTAGTTGAGGAAATATTCACAATTAGTTGAGGAAATATTCAAAATTGCATCTCGAAAATATTTAAATAATATTAGCATGATACTTAATTAAGATTTTAATGAAAATTATGAAACTATGCACATATTTATAAAGAATTCCGTAATATGAGGCCTTACTCATTCGGAACATTTTTTTTCACTTTTTTAAATTTCTCTGAGATGGTTGGTTGGGTTTTATGGCGCAAGGTCCAAAAGTGGATATACTGCGCCAAGAGTAAGTTTTTTGTAATTTTATTTTATCTTAATTTTATTTATTTATTTAAAAATTATTTATTTTTTGTTAAACCCAAACACAAGCAACATTAAAATTTTTTTAAAAAACAAAAATCTGTGTATATGTTATTTTAAAATCAAATTCTAAAATATAAAAGAGAAAAATCAATAATATATACAATTTTAAAATTTAAAATAAAAATTTAAACAAAATGTATGAAACCTGTTGCCTTCAAGAAAGCGAATAGGTTTCTATGGGGTGGATCCCCTATTATATCAGATAAAGTTATAAAATCACTATTAAAAAGTGTAAAAGTTGTTGGTTAAAATTAAAATATGAAATTAATATATGATAAACATTGAATGGTTCATCACACGTTTCACACCATGGATTTAATTCGCTTAAAAACAAATATCTGTGTGTGAAACGTTTGTATCCGATACGAAGGCGAGTCAATCTTACATCTGCACTTCGTAACGGTAAAACTGGTAATGAGATGAGAGATGAGAATATGGTATGCAACTTGTTGCCAACCTGCAAGTTCAATGATTCCTGCCAAAGACTATATATAAAACTTTTTATATCTTTTCTCACATCTGAGAGAAGGACCGATGGTAAAATTAGGTCTGATGCAGTCCTTGCAGCTGCATCTGCTCTCTCTCTACCTTCTAGACCCATGTGGCTTGGTATCCAACAAAATACAATTTCTTTTCCCTTGCCAGCAAGGGAATCCAATGCTTTGAAAAATCTCGACACAACAGGATGACAGGTAACACTATTGCTTCAATAACACTCATGCTGTCAGTATATATACAAAATTTATGACAATCATCTGTATTCACGTGCTGAAGAGCATAATAAATCGCTGTAGCTTCAGCAGTAAAGATGGTGCAGGATGAATGTAGGCTGTAGGTAAAAGACGTGTTATTGATAAAAACTCCCCAGCCCACATGTCCTGCGGATTTAGATCCATCCGTGAATACAGGTTTGTAAGATTGGTACTGACAGAGATGAGAATAGTATAGCTGTTGAAAAACAATAGGTGTTGTGTCGGATTTTCTGAATTGCGCAAAGGAATTTATAAAGGTATTTGTTGGTTCATACCAAGGAGGATAGAGAAACTGGTCAATAGACTCTATCCGAACATCACATAGGTCTGTAAACCAGAGATGTGATTTGGCTCTTGTGAGAAAAGGAGGGATGCTCATTGGACGAGCATCATACAGTCTTTTAAGAGAGGCATTAGGAACCATAAAACGTAACGGATGATCAGGGGTCGACAAAAGCTTAGCATAATAACTGAGAGACTGCTGCATACGTCTCAGGTCTAACGGTAATTGATAACATACAGCGTATAGACTCTGTACGGGTGATGTGCGGAATGCCCCAGAGCATATACTCAAAGCAGAGTGACGAACTGTGTCCAATCTTCGTAAAATGGTAGACCTAGCCGATCCATAAACAACACATCCGTAGTCAATTCGGGATAGAATCAATGAGTGATAAATTCGAAGAAGTGATGTGCGATCTGCACCCCAAGATGTATTTGACAACATCTTGAAGATATTAAGCGATCGCTCACAATTCTTCCGCAAATGTAAAATATGCGGTAGAAAGGTTAGTTTTCGGTCAAAGATAATTCCCAGAAATTTTACTCCATTGACTACTTGTATCGGGATGATGTTGATATTAATTACTGGATCATTGTGAAAGCTAATCTTTCTACAGAAGTGGACACATTTACTCTTGCTTGGGGACAAAGTATGGCCATTCTCAGCACACCATGCAACAAGCTTGTTAACTGCTGTTTGCAGTTGTCTCTCAATTAATCGCATATTAGACCCCTGACATGATATTTGCAGGTCGTCAACATATAGTATACCATTTATGGAAGGTGGTAATTGATGAAGGATGTTACTGATGAAAAGACTAAAAACAGTGACACTTAAAATAGAGCCTTGGGGAACACCCTCGGCTTGAATAAAAGTACAGGAAAGTACAGTTCCAATACGAACTTTAAAAACACGAGAGCTCAAAAAATTTTGTAGGAATATCGGAAGATTACCCCGAAAGCCAAAATCATATAGTGAACGGAGAATTCCATATCGCCATGTACGGTCGTATGCCTTCTCGATGTCAAAGAAAATGGAGACTAGATGGTTCCTCCGCACAAAAGCATTGCGGATTTGGGTCTCCAAATATGTGACATTATCAAGAGTGGATCTCCCTTTACAGAAGCCACTCTGATTAATATGTATACATTTTTTTCTAAAACATATACGAGACGGGCATTGACCATACGTTAGAGAGTCTTACAGAAGCAACTTGTCAGAGCTATTGGTCGATAATGTGAAGGGTTTGAAGGATCTTTACCAGCCTTTAGAACCGGAATCACTATCGCTTCTTTCCAAGGAGATGGAAATTTCTTTTCATTCCAGATCCTATTTAACAAAAATAATATGTTCGATAGGGAGTCTGGACTTAAATTTCGAAGCATTTGATAGCTGATTTCATAAGGTCCCGGACTGGTATCATGGGCCTGCTGTAATGCTCTCTTCAATTCCAACATCCGAAACTCACAGTTGTAAGGCAAAGCTTGTCCCTGGTTGAAACGAATTGGTGTTCGCTCAGCACGACTCTTAGTCCTTAAAAATGAAGGACTATAAGAGTCATTGCTTGAGACGCTAGCAAAAGTTTCACCTTGGGTATTAGCAATGCCTTTAGGAGAAGAGTACACAGCAGTTCCGGTTTTTAAAATAGGAATAGAAAAATCCTTATAAACCCCACTGGCTGCTTTCACTTTTCTCCACAAATGCTTACTGGATGTGGAAGATGTAATTGAAGATACATAGCGAGACCAAGATTCCTTCTGACTTCGACGACGAGCTCTGCGAGCTAGAACTCTTGCTCTCTTAAAGGCGATCAGATTCTTCGTTGTGGGGTATCTCCTAAATAACCTCCATAACTTCCTTTGTTTTTTATAACTCTCTTGGCATTCTTTGTTCCACCAAGGTTTGCTACGCCTGTGTGTTATAAAGTAACTCTTAGGAATTGATTCATCAGCTACATTCAATATTGTTTGAGTGACCTTATATAGGGCATCATCAATATCATCGATCATAACCATTTCCTTATCAATATCTGCCAATTGTTTAAATATCGCCCAATCTGCCCGACTGTACACGTAAGTAGGTAGACGTTGTCCTACACTACTACCTCCAGTCTGGGAGATGACGAGAGGAAAATGATCGCTATTATGCAGATAATTTCCTACTGTTAAATTTAAAAATGGCAGAAGAGATGGAGAACAAATGGCCAGATCGAGAGAATGAAATGTTCTTGTGGGTACATGAAAATATGTTTTCTCGTCGGTATTAAGCAGACAGAGACTGTTGTCTGAGATGAACCGCTCTATCTGCCAACCGCGAGAATTAGTATCATCATTTCCCCACAAAGAACTATGGCCGTTAAAGTCACTTAACAGCAGAAATGGTGTTGGCAGCTGATCTATTAATGCATCGAGTTCCTCTTGGCGGATGATATCATGTGGTGGTAAGTATAAACTACAGACTGTTAATAAGCGTGAAGTATGTATTCTTACAGCTACAGCCTGTAGAGTAGTATTCAATGGATGAGCAGTGCTGGGATAGTTATTGGATGTTAATATACAAACACCTCCAACACTGCACCATCGTCTCCGCAGTCTCTTGTAGAGCATTTGAACCCACGCATAGTAATATCATTGAGAGATTTCAGGAATGTCTCCTGAAGCGCTATACATGCAGGGTTGTTAGCTGGTATTAGAGACTTGATGTCATCAAAATGTGATCGCATACCATGGCAGTTCCAAGATACAAAGGAAGTTATTGTTTAGTTTTAAAAGCTCCTTTACTGGAGCTGGAAGGCGGGTCTTCTAACATATCCTCGAGCGATGTATTATCGTCCGAGGGAAATGGGGACACCACGTCAGTCTCCATGCATGAGAAAGCATTACGGGTGGAAACTGATGTTTTTGCTTTTTTTTAATTTTAATGCTTTCTCTGCTTTTGATTTGGCAGAGGTAGCTTTTTTGAAAACGTAGGAGTTTTTTTGAATTTTCGCTTTTCTGATGCTTGCGGTAATTTTACTGGGAAAACCAAAAATGGTTCAGTTTGTGTGCTGCTCGATTTGGTGACTTTTCTGGCAGCTATGGCATAACTGACTCCAGTCTGGGGAGTACGGGAAGTGACCAATCGTCTAGCCTCAGGATACGAACATTTTTGATTAACCTTAACTGTGATGATTTCTTTTTCCAGTACATACTGAGGACAACTTCGAGAATAGGAGGGATGGTCACCATGACAGTTGACACATGCCTCCTTTGCCGTGCAGTTCGAGCTATCATGGAAAACCACCGCAGGTGAGTTTGCCTCTGCAGGCGTTTCTCGAGTGCCCAAAGTGCTGACTTGGAAACATCGCAAGGGATTTGGTATATAAGGCCTGACGGGTAAACTCATATACACAGCTTTTATTTACTGCGGAAGGTCTGGAGTCGCAAAAGTCAGAACTAGGTGCTTAGGATCAATAACTTTGCCATCCCGTCTGACTGTAATGCGTCTTACGCCACAGACCTTCTGATTCTGTAAATTATCCAGAATCTCTTCCGTAGTCGAGTATAACAAATCCCTTGCTGAGATGACACCACATGAAAAATTAAGGTTACCATGAGGCAAGACAGTCACTTCTAAGTTTGCCAAAGATTTCATACTGGCCAGAATAGCTGCTTGGGAGTCAGATGCAGCCACTACAAGCAAGTCACCCGAGTGCATCTTTTGAACTTTTTTGACTTCCCCAACAATTCCCGATATTCCTTTTTCAATAAGCAAAGGAGACACAGTTGTAAAATTGCCCTCTTTCCGTTTTATCACAAAAAAACTTTGGTTTTAAATTTTCCAATTGTTGATCCCGAGGGAGAAAAGTGAAATTTTTATTTTCCATACTAAAAATATAAAATTTCATGACCTGACCGCACCACCCACCACCGAGTCCAACAAGGGGATGCAGACCAGCTGCACCAGTGCTAGCTAGGTCCTATACGCTCACAGTACATCCCTGAGATGGCCTCCACCCTTAACGAGTCATCCAGCAGATGTACCGATCACTTGATCCATAAAGCCGATTGATGTGCTGAGGACCACAACACACCTCCCGTTTACCTGAAGCAGAGGCCAAAGTAATGTGTTGGTCTCTGAGGGCCTCAATTACCAGGACCCTTCTTTCCAGGGACACGGGTTTCCACGCACGGCAAACACGTGGGTGATTTAGTCCCCAAGATGAACTAATAGAAACAGAGCGGCGAGAGCTACTCAAGGGGAGCCCTCAACCTCTTACGAGGCAACCACAATGAGGGAGAAAAGGAAGAAAAAGCAGAAGAGTAGAGGAGAGAAGAAAATAAAGAAGAGGAAAGATCACTAGGGTACCTCGGGATTGTGACACTCGTGTTTAACTAAAGAAGGTAAACCCCCTGAGGGGATTTCTCTATGAGAAAAAGCAACAAGGGACATAACAGCACCACCTAACATCGTGACGCTTCTACAGAACTATAAATATTTCTATGATAATAATGCAACAATAAATGTAAATATTTCATATACATTCAAGTTTCTTTTAATTTGCACCAAACTTATAAACATTTTCATGGATCATACAGATGATCACTGAAAAAGAAAAACTCGTAAAATGCTTTCTTAATTCTAATAAGCTTCAGAATAAAATCTCAGTTTTCAAAGTAATTTTGTATATTTGTCGGATTTTTATATGTGATTTTTGCATAGTTGTACAGTTTCATCAAAACCAGTGATGGCAAAATGGTTTCCTTTATTAGTTGAATTGAAAATACACATTTTAACCTTTTTTCCAAATTCTTCCTACAAATCCAAAAAACAAATAACTACCTAAAATCTTAAACTAGAGCTTAAACTTCTTTTTAAACCTGATGATATTTTCATTAATGTGAAAAAAACTGACTACTATATATTCTACAACATTTACACCGTAAGTTAGCAATTACTCTTACGGGCAAAACAGTTTGTTCATTACCAAATAAATGGAATTTGTACGTTTTAAGAGAAATGATACATTAATATAGGCTATTACATATATTCTATTATAGCCACATCTAAGTTTTCAAATAATTCAGTATTAT